>OZ012687.1:25942660-25964291 GCA_963942565.1 Maea johnstoni
GTGGCAGGGTTTAGATGTCCTTGTACTTTGGACGAAAGCAGCCTCGGCATCAGAAGGGTTAATATATCTATCAAAGACCTTCATACACCTACTTTCTAATTGTAGGCTAGCCATGGTGGTCAAGATGTTGATCTTTGTGCTGCTGAATATATTGGGTATCTGACCTGTAGCCTTGGATCAATGGCCCTGATAATGACCTGTGCTACAGGAACTAATTACACATGTTTACTCAGCACAGGCCATGGCCAGTCCTGCAGAAATCACAGCACCTGATACCTAACGTGCTGGGAAGCAGTAAGTGTATCAATAGGTAAAGTGAATAAACATGTTCATGCTTTATTGATTTCATGTATAATTGCCCGTATGGTACATTTCGACTGAAGGATTGTGATTCATGTGGAAAGTCTGGATATATAAACTAGGTCAGGAGGTAACACTATTTGAAAAGAATTTGTGTAAGGTGTTTTTTAATTAAAACACTGAAAGGTGCATTTTTTTAAATAAAGTTTTTTAGTGACAGACTGCTTCTTCATTCAACCTTCAGGTGCTCTGACATTCAGTCTTATTGTTTCTGTGTTTGGCTTGGACAATCTTTGATGGTATTATGACAAAGATGATGATGATGATGATGATGATGAAGACAATGGTGATGAAGAAGATGATGATAATGAGAATGATGATGCTGATGGTGATGAAGATGATGATAATGATGATGATGATGATGATGATGATGATGATGATGATGAAGACAATGGTGATGAAGAAGATGATAATGAGAATGATGATGCTGATGAAGATGATGATAATGAGGATGATGATGATGATGATGATGATGATGATGATGACAATAGTGATGGTGATGAAGATGATGATAATGATAATGATGATGGTGATGAAGATAATGATAATGAGGATGATGATGCCGATGGTGATGAAGATGATGATAATGAGAATGATGATGATGATAATGGTGATGGCGATGATGAAGATGATGATGATGATGATGCTGATGAAGATGATGAGGATGATGATGATGGTAAATGTGATGTAGATGATGATACAGATGGTAATGATGATGATGTTTATCTAAATAATCATGTTCCTTAAATCTCTATCAGTGTTAGTAGACCTGACCCTGTATTGAAAAATCTTTTGAGTTATAATGATGAACACCATTAATAACATTTTTCCATCCCAAAAGCTCTAAGCCTCTAAGCAGGAAAGGGTTAAAAACGAGAGACAGCTTGGAACTACCAATTTCACCCATATTCCCAGAATAGTCGTGGATATTTGTATTTCTGTAGGGATGACAAGTCAAATTCCTTCCCAATACATGAAAAGCACGAGTCTTTGATATGAGCAATGGCGTTTATACAACCTGGCAACCTTTACAGCCCAAAAAGCATTCCTGCTGTATCTAAATAACAACACGCCATTATAGTTGTCTAAATGTGTCCCCCATACCTACATCTTTAGCTGCGGCAGTCTCTGTTATCTACCAGTATAGCATGCTATGTTTAGTCACCTTGGCACACTTAACCCTTCCTATGTGAGGCTACTTTTGTCAAACGCAAAGGATGCAGAGACTTTTGAAAAACATCTAAACCCTGTCATGTTGGTATCTATTGGATAGCTCTCACCGAACACTCTCAGATGAGTACCCATGTGCCAGGGTTTCAGTCATTTTTTTTTTTGGATGATTTCGTATTGGCCAAATTAGCCACCATCAGCACAAGAGACAACACATTTTTGCCTATAATGCTGAAAAATTGTCTGACAATTTTGGTAATACCTCTCTAACAAAAGCAATTATCGTAAAATATTTGATGGATAAATGTTGATCTAAATCCAACCCACAACTCTCCAACAAATATTTTGCAAATTTATGATTACTTCTTAAGTTATTATCAAAAGTATAATAGGTCCAGACGACTTTGGTCAAGGAGACCTCCAGGTAGGAATGAGTTAACAATATGAGTGCCTCTCCAACCTTGCAAAATAGATGATGTGGTAATTAGGAAAGTTACTTTGGAAAAAACATGAATTCACAAAAAATACACAAAGGAATACTTGGTTTTGCATTGATAAGCAATCTCAGAATTATGCTTTAACCCTCTTGCTGTTGGTGGCAAATTTGGCCAATACAAAAATGATGCAAAATATTGAAACCCTGGCACATGGCTACTAATCAGAGTATTCAGTGAAAGCTATCAAATGTATACCAACATCACAGGGTTTAGTAAAAAAATTAATAAAATTATAAAAAAAAACATCACAGGGTTTAGATGCAGGTTTTCAAAAATCCTTCCGTGCTTGGACAGAAGTAGCCTCAGCACTGGAAGTGTTAATCATTAGCAAAACTGTTTGGTCTGGTCACATTGGGGTTGAAGGGGTTAAGAATGCCTCAGAGCCACATGGCCTTTACTTCCTACTGGTCAAGCGGTCAGCTGCTGACCACTGTCCAGACTCATCATCTGGCCACTGTCCACACTCACTGACTGCCCTCATGCTGGGACAGTACTCCACAGCCAGTCTGGGAATTATGCACATATTGTGCTGATAAGGCAACATCTATGAAAATGAAAATGATGCTGATGATGTTGATAATAATAATCATGATAATTACGATGCTCTTGATGATGATAACAATAAAGATGATAATAATGATAATAATAATAATAATAATAATAATAATAATAATAATAATAATAATAATGATAATAATAATAATAATAATAATAATAATAATAATAATAATAATAATAATAATAATAATAATAATAATAATTATAATAATAATAATAATGATTATAATGGTAATAATAACAAAGATAATCATTATAACTCTTCAACACAGAAGGAAATCAAAATCAAAACGAAAAATGGGTTTGTTCAGCAATGTCATGATTTAGGTTCTGGTTGACTTACAATTTTGAAAAAATAAAGGTCATTTGTCAAAGTACAACTCTTTGACATAGAAGAAAATAAAAAATCAAAAAGAAAATTGAATTAAGCATATTCACATTCGGCCTTTCAAATTTTATCTGCAGGACAAGTCTAGTAATTGACCTTTGGAGGGAACCCCATTTCAAATAAATGAGTTTTTATCAGAAAATGAGGAACTGCTCTCAATGAGAAATGAATCTGCCACCAAACAGCATACTTCACTGTCTTGATGGTAATTGGTTCCTCAAAACCATTAGCTCTGAATACCCATGAGGTCTAGCTGACAAGTATGCAATTATTTTGATATATATGTAACAATTTTAGAGATATTTGATTGCAAGCTGTAGAGTTGCATTTAATATATCTTTAAATTCCCAAAATATTTTCTTTAACTTTTTAACCCATTAATCCAGAGCACAAACAGGCTTAAGGTAGGTTAACTCATTAACACCCAGAGCGTCCAAAACAGGCCTGACAATTTTGGAAATATTTCATATACAAAAGTATTTTCTGAAAAAACATATAAGGAGAAATGTTGATCCAAAGCTAAACAACAACTCTCGTTCCAATAATTTGTGAAGTTTTGCTTTATTCCAATGTTATTTTCAAAGGAATAGGAGTAGCAGACTATACTTATTAGAGTACCTCAGCTCTGAGTGTGAATGGGTCAAGGATTGCCTAATGATTTTCATAAATGTTGCTCGTATTTGGGAGCATCAGACAACAGGGTCTTTTTAAGCCATGGTTTAACCCTTTATCACTCAACGCAACAATGTTGCGAGGTCCCCAGCACTGTCTGAGGGGTTGCTCCTCAGAGGCATTGTTGCGTTGGGAGGAATGATTGGCAAGTTTGTCCTCTTTGCGCAGTTGCACGAGTGGTTTGTCATCATATATGACTCCCACAGATCGTGCAGAGGACATCTATCATTGCCCTCCCCCTCTTCCTCAGAATTTTCTATGTTAAAAGACGCCAATTATTCTGAGAAACAGGGAAAAAACAAGGGAGACTTTCGATGATTTGCGTGTTGCTAAAGACGCCAAAACACGACGACGTCACCAGGCGGGAATTCCCTATGATTGCCATATTAGGAGAGGGTATTCTCGTAGTTTTCTCATCATAAAAAACGGACTTCAAGTCCAAAAACTGACAAGACCAAACTTCAGGTTACAAAGAAAAGGAAAGCCAAATCATTTAATGTCTTTATTAAGAAAAAAACATGTACATCAGCGATCTAAAATAGTGGGACCAAAAATACGCCAAAACGCGCTTCGTAGGAATAAGTGCACAAATACGATGCGGGAATTCCCCATGACTTCCATATTTGGTAGGGGATTTCCCATTGTTTTCCCGTCGAAAAAATCGGACTTCAAGTCCGAAAATAAACATGACAATACTACAGATTACGAAGAAAAGGAAAGCACAATAATTTCATAGCTTTATTAGAAAATCACTTGCACACCAGCGAGTTCAGATCGTGGTACGCAAAATACGCCAAAACTCGCTTCGTAGGAATAAGTGCACAAATACAATTACGCAATAACTCGCTACTGAGGAAGTGCAGCTGCACTCATGTAGCGAGTTATTGCGTCATTGAGTGATAAAGGGTTAAGATCTATGAGCCCAAAATTGGCACCACCATAGACTTAGCCAGTATCTCACTAGATGGGAAGTGACCCTTAACCCTTCCAGTGCTAAAACTACTTTCATCCAAAGCACAAGGACGCACATACTTTTGAAATCCATCTAAACCCTGACAAGTTGGTATTCATTGGAAAGCTCTTCCTTAGCACTCTCAGATGAGTACCCATATGCCAGGGTTTTAGCCATTTTTTATTACTTTTGCATTTTGTATTGGCCAAATTAGCCACCAGTAGCATAAGGGTTAAAACCACAAATCCCTTAGAATATTACCCATTTTAAGCTGTGAAAAAACATCTTGAATAATTTGGTAACATTCTTGTGACAACATTTTTTTCACAAATAGCATAAATTTAATAAGAACTGCAAAATACAACTCTTCCTCGACGCCACAGCAAACTTATCACAATTCAGGAGTTACTTTTAAAAGAATCACAGAACACTTATGTCACTTAAGGACACCCAGGCAATACTGGGTTGATAGGCACTTAGCACGAAGATAGCACAATCAGCCTACACTTTAGATAAGGAGGTACTCTTACCCATTCAATTACATGAAAGTTCCTCTAAAAAGTGTTGTCTGGATCTATGATGCTTTTGGCCATAACTCATAGGCAAATAAAGTTTTTACAAAATATTTGAAGGAGAGTTGTTGCTAGTGTCCTAGTTAACATTTCACCTCCAAATGTTCTCCCATGTATGCTTTCATGTAAAAGGTTTCATCAAAATTGTCAGGCCTGTTTTGGCTGCTGAGAGCATTGAAGGGTTAACCCACGTTTGTGACTGGAATATTTTTAGAAATATTCGAAAAAAAAATATTGGTTGTACCCTTACATGCAGCTTATAATTAATACTTGGGTTCTGAAAATAACTTATGTGCATGGAAACTCTAGGAATATGTAGGAAAGCTGTTATTTGCAATATTTAAGACTATGCTGACCAGTGTAGACAGGATTTTTTGGGGCGCTACAGGCATGAATGGGTTAGATATTCTATGAATATGAAGAAAGGATGTTGCCTCAAAGACTTCTGTGCTGACCAGTTAGAATTTAGAATTTGGATTTTTGCCACTTTTTCTGCCATATTGAGGCTAATTTGTGACTAGCCAGTTGTGAGTATGGTGGAGGACACCAGGATGCCCTGGACAGGATGCTTTTGGGCACTACAGGCATGAGTGGGTTAGCTATTCTGTGAATGTATGCTTAATTGGCAAGAATCATATGTCAACACGACACTTGTCAGAAATACTTGCATAGTAAGTTGTGCCTGCTCTTCACAAAAGCAAATGCACTGAGAAATCTTTCGAATGCCTTACACACTTGAGTGTTTTCCATAGCGGTCAGATCAGCTGGCCGAGCACATGATCTACATGCTTCCACTAATTGCCCTAGGGGAGGTCTGCTACCCAGCTCTGGCAGCAACACATGCCATGGAACGTCTGGACCTTAACACTTATGCTGCTGGTGGCTAATTTGGCCAATACAAAATCATGCAGAAAACCTTAAAAATTACTGAAACCCTAGCAAATGGGTACTCATCTGAGAGTGCTCAGCGAGAGCTATCCAATGAATACCAACAAGACAGGATTAAGATGATTTTCAAAAATCTTTACATCCCTGTGCTTCGGACCAAAGTAGCCTCAGCATTGGAAGGGTTAACCCATCAATGCCTAACAGTTCCTCTAGAAATTGGCGTCTGGATTTCTGATACTTTTGAGAATAACTTAGGAAATGAAAATGATTTTTGATCTTCCCAAGGCAGCAGCACATGCCTCAGAACATCTGGAAATTCACCCATAAATGCCTAAGAGTTTCCTCTCAAAATTGACGTATGGATCTCTAATACTTTTAATAATGTCCTTGTAATTGAAAATGAGATTTGATCTTTCCAACTCTGGCAGCAACACATGCCTAAGAATGTCTGTACTATCACCCATAAATAAATGCTTATAAGTTCAATGCTCACAGAGGCCATAAGCAGCCTGACAATTGTTGGGAAATCATGAGGGTGAAAACAAAGTTGGAAAAACATTTCAAGGAGAAATGTTAGTCAGAACAGTACCAACAACTCTCCTTCAAATATTTTGTAAAATTATTCAGTTTTCCAAATTTTTGTCACATATATCAAAGATCCAGATGACACTTCTCAATGATCTCTTTAACAGTACTGGGTTAAGGGTATATTTTGCAGCTCATTAGTAGACGCGTGCGTCTCAGAGATGAGAGGTTCTCGCCATGCTGCGTCCACTGTGAGCGAGTGGGGTCAGTCGAAACTAGGCAAGGAACCGAAATAACCCTGTCTAAACACGAGATGACAGACAGGGCATGAGACACACTAAATCATCATGTCACCACGGGGGAGGAGGGGGGCTCTACATCAGCAACCCCAACCCTGCCCCTCCTCCGTCAATGCAAAGCCTTCAAGAGTCTGTCAGGATGGCTCTCTTGGGCAAACTTGTTTTTCCCAAACTCGTGAACTTGTTAGCTGCTTTTTGATTGATTAAGTCACAAAAAATTGGAGGTCAGATATATCAATGGCATTTGAAATACATATTCCAATTTGTGCACAAATATCTTTCAATACATTTTTCAATCATCAAAAACTATTGTATGTAATGCCAATCATTACATATTCATTTTACCATAGTAAACTGACTAAAATAGGAGGATTGAAATGAGAATTCCGATGCATTATTAACCCATCAATGCTTAAGAGTTCTGCCTAAAATTGTCGTTTGGATCCAAAGTACTTGCGACAATAACTAGTTAATTAAGAATCATTTTGTAAAATATTTGAAGGAGTTGTTGGTAGTATTCAAAGTAACACTTCTTATTCAAAGATTTTCCAAACTATGCTTTTGATTGAGATATTTCATCAAAATTGTAAGGCCGCTTTTGGGCACCGTGAGTGTGAGCATTAATGAGTTAAGTTTATGTTTTGTTACCAGTTCGTAGCGGGGAATCTACAGGTGGGCCTTTCAAGTCATATATAAAAGATGCCATCATTGTTTTCCATACAGTTACATGAGATTATGAAAAAATCTTCTTAATATTTTTAGAACCATACATCCATGAATAAATCACCTTCAATTATAAATGATGATCAAACATGACTAATTCATAGTGAAGAAAAAATCTGCAGAAATGTTAAAGTTTTTTTTTTATATGGTCATCATCCATCACTAAAAATATGAGTTAGTAACCACATGTATTAGTTTTAGGATTGGGTTTGACTAAGCAGATGATTGGAAACAGAATTCGTATACAGGGGGGACTGGAGGAAATTTTGCCCCCCGTTCCCCCCCCCCCCCCCTCTCAACTCCAATTCTGAATTTAATCTTACAATTTTTTTCCCATCCTACCCCCCAACCCCTACCCCTAATTCTAAATACACAGACCACCCCCTCCCCCCAATTCTGATTTGTCATACCCCCCAACTCCAAAGTGCTCCCAACTCCGAAACCCCCCATGACTATTTAAAATAAAACAGCCCTAATCAATTTCCAGGGCTTCCGGTGTATTCTTTGATACAGAGACTGTTTGTTTCACACCATGGGGTCTGATCCCTGACTTCCTCAATCCAGCCGAGAAATGTGAAACACGTTTCTTGATCATCGTACCTCTTTTCTTGTTTGTCGGTTTAACCGATACTCCCAACCATGCGCAAACACAAGAAGGTTAGGGCGGGTGATACAAAAATAGCGACGGCGGGATGAAAGTCCAATAAAACAAATACATGTGTTTATTTAACATATTCGCAGGCGTGGTCCTGCCAAAAGACACATTATGCAGAGATTGATGGAATCGGCTTGTGCGAGCAATTAGCGAAACTGCCAAGAATTCTCACAACCCTCATTGACCTCTGACCTTCCATTACCGCACCCTATCCCATTGACGTGAGCTGTCACTTTTATCCCTGATGCTGACACTCAACAGAAGCCCCTGATTGGCTAAAACAACTTCCGCTAATCTTCTGAGGAAAAATATGAAATAGCAAAAAAAAAGGAAAAGAAAAAAATAAACATATAAAGCATGGACTAAACTCTGCAAATCTTATTTCACAGAAATTCTTTGGAAATCTGTTCTAATAACTAGGGCAAAGCTTAAGGAAAACAAGTAAAAGAGGCAGACATGATTTTTGTTTAACTTTTGCCCTATCAATCTGCATCTCTCTTTCTCTGTCTGTCTGTCTCTCTTTCTCTTTCTATCCAACTCTAACTTTCTCTCTCACTATCTATCTGCCTACCTATAAAGAGACACATTAAATATAGATAGAAATATAACTATGAATATATACACATATGTATATATATATATATATATATATATATATATATATATATATATATATATATATATATATATATATATATATATATATATATATATACAAATACATACATACATATATATTGAAACATGTATAGCTATATCTCGAAGCATCCTAATTGATTTTTTTCAGAATGTTAAGGATCGATGCTCAAAGAGGAAACCATAATTAGACAGCTTGTTCGTTGAAGTAACTTTAGACGAAAGGAAGATAAATGGCAGTGATAATTGTTTGGATGGGATGTCACCAAACAAAATTTTCACTTAAGGTTGGGTTTGATTTGTCTGTGACAGATGGCCTAATAGGACCGTTAAAAAGATGTACACCACCTAATCTTGAGGACAGATGTCCCATTAAGGAGCTTTATGTGGGCAATCTTATCACTAGAGCTCCTCAATGGTTTCACGCCAGGTTCAAAAGTGTAACGGGTGAACACAGGGGGCCCATGTTCAACAACGGAAAATGAGATAAACGCTGAGTAGGTCCCGGACACAATGGATGGGGCAGCTATTGAGGCAATATGTCTTATAAATAGTGGCACTAAATAACTTAAGGTAATATTAACGGAAATACATTTAAAAGTGTGTCAAGTAAGCTTACTATTGGATCGAGTTTTGACAAATAATATTTCATTAGCTTCAGTTGTTTTTCTAACTTCTCACACACACACACACATATATATATATATATATATATATATATATATATATATATATATATATATATATATATATATATATATATATATATATATATATATATATATATATATGGTCTCTGGACAATTGAATTTATTTCTGTTTTTCAAATTCTGGAAGATACACAGTTTCCCAACATGTGAGATATCCACTTTTGATATACAGACACACACCCATACACACACACATATGTATATATATATATATATATATATATATATATATATATATATATATATATATATATATATATATATATATATATATATATATATATATATATATATATGTATATATATATATATATATATATATATATATATATATATATATAATATATATGTATATATATGTTTAGTAAATATAAAAGAAATTCTTACACAATTGATTTGGAAATTTAGGTTTTCTGGAGCATATTTTTAAGATTTTGATAGTCCTGGTGATCACCAGACACCCTGCTGGCTAAGGCTCTTTTCGAATACAATTACATCCCTTTAATTCCCTACTCAGCAGGAACTGCGGCCATTTGTTCTATTAAGAAAGAAGCATTCCATGGTATTGTGGAGGTGTTTTTGTACCTGTAGGACTGTGTGCTGCAATAGGGTCAGCAGGGAGAGAAGCAGAAACACTGACAACCTTCAAATAATAGTCAATTACCTTACCTGTCGTGTCACTCATTCCTCATCAACCATTGTTACCTGGAATTACCTGTGCTGAATAACACAATTTGCATTTTCTACGAGAAGGATTTTCACTGTTACACAAAGTCTAGGTGATAAACTTAGTAATTTTCATAGTTCTTCCCGATGTCTTTTGCAGTATAACTGCAGAAAGACCATCTTCCCTGCATGTTAAGTACTTGAGAGCATGGGTCCACAAGGCTTTTATTGCCTCAAGGCAATAAATATATAGAAAGGGAGACATACTAAGATCCTCAATGATAGAATTAAGCAACTTTCTTACTATAACTATTGTTTTCCTGCAGATAATCTCTTCAGGGGTTTCATTGGGAATGAAAGAACACATTGCAAAGATAGTTCTTTCATGTTATTTAGACATGCAATTCCTCAATATCAGTAAAGTGAGCTTAAAACTGTTTTCAGTGTGTGAAGAATTCACTGAGCATTAGGGATAGGTACCGGTACTCGATACGATACCAAATGTTGATGTCAAATACGAAAAAGTATGTATTTGATTGCTTCTGTTAACTACTACTGCTTACTGGACATGCATCTCCACTAGAAGGCAGTTTACATTAGCAAAATATTTGAAGTTGATAGTGCAAAATCTAACAAATTCTCAGGGGAGACAGGAAGTGTCCTTAAGAGTAAATATCTGTCATGGCCTACTAGTTACAATGACTGGCTCTAAGGCGTGAATTTGCAGGTTCATTTCTCCACTGGATCTCCAAGCGGGTTGGCCTGGTCGCTATTTAAATGTGAAGCTTTGTGAAGGACTGTCTATGGGCCACCTACAACTGAAAGACCCCTTTGAACTATTTGTGAACAGAAGGGAATTGCTTCCCAGTTTCGAGTTTTTGTCTCGTTATGATATGACCTAAGCTGTTGAAAGAGACGTAAAATACCATTCATTCCTTCCTCCTTTTGTATCATATCACAATTTTTTAAAAGTTTCAATCCCTACTGAACAAGATAGGAGTGATGTGCATCATTCATTTGAATCAATGCATGCAGGGAAGGAGTGGGGATAGTGCAAGAATTCTGGCACTATCCCCACCCCTTGCCTGCCCCTTCACTCACACATTTTTGTCACTCTCTATAACAGATCCCAAACATCCTAAAGCACACCTCTCATTGTTAGGTTAAAAATAGTGATAGTTGCCTGCACTCAATCTGATACCAAATACTGGTATCAAATTTGAATTTGAATTTCGTTTTTTTGTCACATTCATGCCAATTGTGGCTAATTTGTGATTAGCCAGTTGTAAGTAGTGGAGGAAACCGGAGTAACCGGCGAAAACCATCGCCTAACTCCAAGTCACTGGCAACTTTCTCACAAGCCCAGGCCGGGATTCGAACCCAGGCAGTGGTTAGAGGCAGCGTGCAGTCAGTAGCGTCGCCTTAGACCACACAGCCGTCAGAGCAGGCCCAATACTGGTATCGAATGGCAAATATTATCATATCAAAAAAGTCAAATATTGTTTTGTATTGACTTAATTGCTACCTCTGCTCGAAAGATTAGTGCGCTACATAATAGCAAAATTTCCAAAGCTGATAGTGCTGAAGGCAAAGCAGTATTATTGAAAAATATTGTTAATGTATCATATCGCTAAGGAAATATTGATAATGAATCATACCACAAATATTTCAAAGGTGCCAATCCTAAAGGTGGAAAGGAGAGATGAATTTTACTCCCACTGTGGAATTTTATTCCCACTGTGGATAACTCATTCAGTTTATTCATGCATGCAACACCCAAATATGACCTTAATATTTTGGTAACTATCTTTCCTTACAAGAGCACTCTTCTTTAAGAAGGAAAAAGGTTCATCCTAACCCTTTGCTAAATTTAACTTCAAATACTTGTTGAATTTATGTTTTCAAAAGTTTTATTACAAGACAACAAATCTGGATGAATGAGATAAATGGTTAATGAATAATCCTAGATTTGATTGCATAAATTTATGTATTCACCAAACTTTTTTTGATGCAAGTTTTCAGCCTATGAAAATTGTGCATTAATGGAAATGCATAATATTTTAATTATATAAAAAATCTTTCTTTTGATGCAAGTTATCCCATGATATTTTCAATTAAGAATATTCAAAAGTGTATTTATTGTATTATCCAGGTGAGTATCTCCTTAGGCCTAGAATTTTTTTTTTGTTTGTTTGTTTCCTGTAACAGTCCGAGAAAAAATAGGGTAGGTAGGTCATTGATTGCAAAAATTGTATTATCTTTTTGGTCAAAAATGTGTGTTTTATGCATGTTTTACAATGGTTGGGAGTTGGGAAGGCAGAAAAAGCTTAAAGTTAGGGATTTTTTTAATGAAAATTGTTAGGGTATAGGGTTACAGGAAACAGACAACTTTTTTTGGCCTTATTATTTTACAACATCTGGGTTTGTGGGGCATAAATTGCATTATAGGGAAATTGAGAATAATTGAATTATAACACACAAGATGCATGTGCTTAACTAATTACACATTGACATATTTCGGAAAAACAACAACGTAAAATGCAATGAGACCTTAGTCTAATTACATTCTCTACTCATCTAAATGGCATTGGCATTTCTTGACCCTGACAACCTTGCCTGGCGTTATTCCTTATTTCTCCCTCCGGCCCTCCATATATATCCTTCTATGACACATTTTATTGACACTGTGGTCTCAGGTCACACTAGTAATGATTGGTAACCACTGAGTAATTGGAAGTCTACCCCCAGGTGTGTGCAAAGGGGGGGGGGGGGGAGGAAATACACACAAAAAACGTGACCCCCTTTCCACAGGCAGATCTATTTTTTAATTTAATTGTTAATGAACTACTGTATACAGCTTTAATTTGGAGTGCTAAAAATTTCACTTTACACCCCTGCTGGAGGGAAATTGTGCTGCATTAAATTTGCGCATTCAAGTACTCATACTATACATTTAATACTATCAAAATATTCATAAGAGGGATGCTATTTTGGCACTACCATGAGGAGCATGAAAATAGCAGAAATTAAATGCCTGTAAAAAAATAACAATTATACAGTATCACAGATAAATTTCTTGATTGGATTTCACCCTTTGAGACCCTCCTTTTACTCTTTCCTTACGACAACACCATAGAAATGAAAGTATAGCTTCAGCTTTCTACAAAAAAGCTTTGAAGAAATGTTTATTTTCAAAGCCAAAAGTAGCCTAACGATTTTGATAAAATCTTTCAATGAAAAAGCATAGTTGGGAAAATATTTGATAGAGAGAATGTTCCCTACAAATCTCCACTTATGTTATACTATCATTTTTTCATAGGAATTATAGAACTTTGAGCACTAGGTGAAATCAGATGTACATATATAAGGCTATCCTGAACTTTTTAATTTAATAATTGGATAAAAACACATGTTGACATAAATTTGGAAATAAAAACACCATATAAGGGCATGAGATCTTTGTCTTGATACATTTCTCTACCCCCCTAAGTGGGGATCTGCTGTGGCTTAGTGGTTACGCTGCCTAGCTCCAAAGCGTGAGTTTGCAGGTTCAAGGCTCCGCTAGATCCCCAAAAGCAGGTTGGCCTGGTGGCTATACAAATGGGTGGCATTGTAAAGGACCTCCTATAGTCCTTCTGCAACTGAAAGACCCCTTGGAACTATTTGTGAAGAGAAGGGTAATTTCTCCTCAGTTCCGGGTTTCTATCTCATCACGATATGACCTAAGCTGTTGAAAGCGACGTTAAAATCCATTCCTTCCCTCCTTCCATCCCACCTAATTGGCATTGACATTTCTTGACCCTGACAACCTTTAACGACCTTGCCTGGTGTTATTCATCAAGGGACAAGTTCTCCCCCCCTCCAGCCCTCAATATATCAGCTTCTGTGACACAAGTTCCAGCGACAGCTGTCTCTCAGGCTACACCAGTAATGATGATTGGTAACCACTAAATTAATAGAGATCTACCCTACAGGTGGGTGTAGGGATGATACACAATTAAGGCTCTTGAGACCTCACCTCCACAGGTAAAAGCTATATGTTTGAGTTTGATAGTTAATGAACTACTGTATATACAGCATTAATTTGGAGTGCTAAAGATTTCGCTTTACAGCCCTTTTGGAGGGTATTTGTACCACTTTAAATTTGTGCATTCAAGCAATCAAACTATATATTGACTACTTTTTACATATTTACTTGAAGGATGTTATTTTTGGCACTACCATGGGAGCGTGAAAATAGCGTAAAATAAATGCCTGTAAAAAATACCAATTATGAAATATCACAGATAAATTTTCTAATTGGATTTTTCCCTTTGAGACATGTATAAGACTATCCAGAACTCCTTAGACAGACAGACCTCAATTACAATGTTCATAGACTTCTTAATTTCATAGAAATTCATAGCAACTATTATAGAACCAGACAATGATTTCTAGAAGAATTCCTTAGCATGAATGGGTTAAAGACATTTTGTTTTGTTTTTACATAATATCTGCATCATCACAAAAAAGGCTGGCTCTTAAGTAAGGACCGTTTACAGATTCACACGGCAGGGTCTCAGCCAGGATTTAGAAACTGGGTGTTCAAAATTGGCAATCCCATATTTTCAAGGGAGACCACATTATACCCAGATTACAACCATAAACATGTATTTACTCAATGAAATAAAGCATAATGTCCATGTACAATGCCCAGGCAATTATATTGAGGTGAAAAAAAATTCATTGATATTCTTGAAATTGACATTTTAAGAAATTCCTCACGAAATACGTTGGGTGTCCTGAAGGGTGATTTTGGCACTTAAGGCTAATTCCCACGGTGGTACAGGAAAGACCTGTACAATCAGACAGACGCCACCTGTTTCATTCACTGTTTTTAGGGAAGTCATGGCTGACAGCCAGGTATCGATAAGATAATGGGCTGTATCTCCTACTCTTGAGTTGTGTAACTCTACTTATGTGTTACAAGACATAAAATGTTTGGCAGGCAGATCGAGAAGATAACATCAGCTGCTAACCTAGCCTAGTCCTAGGCCAAGAAATTGATTTCTTGTCTTTAATAACTTACATTATATAACATTCTAAGATGTCTACCCATATTTAGTTCTATATTAGCTCACCAGGCGGCCAGCATGGGATCATTTGGATTTCTTGGTTCTGACTGACCAGTGTGCCCACCCATGGTGCTATCTATCACAAGCCACAGGAACTAACACCAAGACATTAAGCAAATGATAGAGATCAGAACAGAGAAAAGCATAATCTAATGAAATCATAGACTAGGAGCTAGTCTATTGCTAACCATTAAGAGTGCTAGGATAAAGAAACCAGCACTCATAGGATATGTCATGAATAATCCACATTTTCACAATCATATGAATTCGCTATTGTGAGACATATCTTTGAATGGCATAATTGAGATTTGTGTAGATTTCACTTTCTCTACTCCCCATGAAAGAAAAATACATGTGGCAGACCCATGGTTGACCATTACCACGATTCTTCCACGGGTCTGCCATATGTCTTACCAAGATGTGTGGTTAGAACCTGGTAGTTATGTGGCACTACCTAGGCTTTGTAATTAAAGTGTGGTAATTGTGGAATGTGGTAACATGATAGACTGTAGGTTGTAGACCAATCACTAGACACACTTGCACCACAGAAAAATCTAGTTTCTGCCACACGTATGGCAAAAAATGTTCCATTTCTTTTGCAAAGGTAAACTTCTATCCTAAAACACCCAAGATGTCCTGGCACTATATACTAGCTGCACAATATCTCTTAACAGTTAACTTCACACTGAAGTTTCCCTAACCATTGCAGGGGCCAACATTATAATGTTCAGGTTTATAGTACTGCCCTACTGGGTGATCCATGTCTCAATACGTTACTTGCCTAGCACAAAAAAATAAATGCTTTTTCCAGAATTGTTATTACATGTCTGAGTAAATGCCATTCATTTCTATCAGCGCATACTTAGGCCTAAAAAAAAAGTTGTTTGTTTCCTGTAACCCTACCCTAACAAGTTTTTTATTAGAAAAAATCCCTACCCTTAAGTTTTTTCTGCCCTCCCAACTCCCTATCAACGTAAAACATGCATAAAACACACATTTTGACCAAAAAAAATTTGCAAAAAAAAATATACCTACCCGACATACCTACCCTAATTTTTTTCCGACCATTACAGGAAACAAACAATATTTTTTCTTGGCCTTACACACACATACATATCAACTGTAGAGGAGTTCCAGAATTTCAAAATGCCTTGCTGGAGAATGTATCTCTATAATAGGATTGACATCCATATTACGTACGTACTGCAGACAGACATCAAGAAAAAAATCAGAAAATTAGCACATACATAATTGAATACAGTTCGATTCATTTCATGGTCAATTGTTAATTGTTAATTCATTCTTGTAAATTTCCCTAGACAAAGAGATGAATTATTTTCATTATCCTTTGGAAAAAGGAAATATTGTTACTGCACGCTGACAGTCTGCTAAAGCAAGTCTTCCTGATCTGATGATGTTGTTTGTGGAACATAACATCAGATCATTATTAACTCTTTCAACACACAGAAATGTTGTTGGTCGTATATTTGAACAAATTTTGAAATTTTGTCATTTTGCGTGAAGAATAATGGAAAGTCCCTTTTCATATTACAAGCAAAGTTTCTTGAAATATTTTCTTTAGTTTTATCTTATTGATAAATAAGAGCTATAAATATAATATATATGATATATATATATATATATATATATATATATATATATATATATATATATATATATATATATATATGATAAATATATATATATATATATAGAGAGAGAGAGAGAGAGAGAGAGAGAGAGAGAGAGAGAGAGAGAGAGAGAGAGAGAGAGAGAGAGAAGAGAGAGAGAGGAGAGAGAGAGAGAAATATATATATGATATATATGGTAAGTATAAATACAAATATATTGATAGATATAAAGTCACCTCAGCACCGTGAGAGAATTATCGCCAATCAAGAAATGGATGCTGTGGGGAAGGATCTGTTTTGATTGGATGATGGTATTGTCGGGGGAAGAACAGCCGATCATTACTGTGATCCATTAGGCGATACCCCTCATACTCGGTGAGTGAATTTCCTGGGGCTACAGCATTTATAGCGTTATATCTCTCTCTCTCTTCCGCCTCTGACTGATAGCTCATTTCCGGGACTTATATTGACTAGATAAGGATCCATTCCTTCCCGTAGATAGGTACATTCCTTCCCGTAGATAGGTAGAGCGACAGGTAGAAAATGCTTTCTAAAAGAGTACAATCACAGCAGCACAACAGGGCAGACTTCGGGATAGAAATCTTAAACCCATCCAATGCTGAGGCTACTTTCATCCTAAGTACAAGGAAGCAAAGATTTTTTGAAAATCGCCTAAACCCTGTTGTGTTGGTATTCATTGGATAGCTCTCACTGAGTACTCTCAGATGAGTACCCACATGCCAGGGTTTCAGTCATTTTTCAGCTTTTTTACATTTTGTATCATAAAATCAGCAACCAGCAGCATAAGGGTGAATATGGAGGTGTGCTTGTTACTGTAAGGACTGGAAAACCTGCCATAAGGCTACAGTTGTTGCAATGAACAGCCTGGCATATTACAGACTGAAAACCCTTGGTTAGAAATAGAGAAAAAATCAATTGCTTACATCACAAAAATATTCATTTCTACAAAAATGATAAAATCTTAGATACATATATTGGTATTGGAGTCAAAAAAAAGTTATAAACTGACAAAATCTGAATTCAACTTGATATACCTAGCAAAACATCATTAATTCCTGTAGCATCCTAAAAATGCATCCACTATTTTGGTTACGTATTTAAAACCAGGGTTGCTTCAGTAACTACTTGAAGGAGATGTATTGATCAAAAGCAAACATACACATACACTAAGTATTTAGAGAATGTATACATGATTCCAAACTTATTTTTAAAAGTATCATTAGCGCAGATGAGAATTACAAAGAAGGTATCTAGGCATGAATGGGTTAAGTTATGGTGCTCATGATAAATGGATTCTGCCACTGGAGATGAACTTTAAGGCGAAGCATTTCCATAGTGGAAAGATATGTTCATCCCCATTATTCTTATTGCGTTCATCACATAAAAAGGCCAGACATCACTGAAGGTGCCTGCTGCCAAATAAGGAAAAGAACACCCTACATAGAAATGCCCTTATTAGTCATAGAATGATATAAATATATGGACCACCAATGATGGATGTTATCAGCAAAAGTTATTATTGTGATCTCAATCTAATCTAACCTTATATTTTTATAATAGAAATTCATGGAGACAGGGAAAGGAGAGTGATAATTTGAGGGGGTTTTGTGATCTCAATATGGTACATCATGTTTAATGATTGTGGTTGTCACCCCCTTCTGGAACCATGGTAGTATGCTAATTAACACACTAATTGACTAGGTACCTTCTTCTTTTGACTAATGTACATAATTCAGATGAGTGTACAGGGTTCGACTTTCCCAGGGGCCAAGGGGCATTTTGCTGTGAGCCCCTAGATTTTTCAGACTAGGGGCCCAAAATAGTATGTATATTAACCAGAAATCCTGTTTTTTACCACTATTTCTTTTATCAAAAGACCTTTTCGGGCCCCTAACCTAAAATCTAAGTGTCAAGACCCTGGTGTACATATTTGAGATAGTGTTTCCTGCAGGCTGGCTGCTCACCATATCTCCCCTCTGCACAAGGTCTGTCATGTGATCTTCAAGTTCCAGTAGGTACTTGTCATATGCTAAGTATTGTGGTTTCTGGCAAATATGTAGCCTAGATTCTAGGCTGTCATATGTAATTTTACTGTTATATTTTTTTGATTTTTCGGTTACCAAGTGGTCAATGCAGTCAGGGTAGCAAAATTAATTAACATATATCTCACCAGGTGGACAGAGGGCTCTGTCTGAATACGGACAACTAGGGGGAGGACCATATGGTGCCATCTACGGTCCATTGTAGGTACGATACAAAATGATGCGAAAAACCTAAAAATTGATTGAAACTCTGTCACATTGGTACTCAGCGAGAGCAATCCCATGAGTACCAACATGACAGGGTTTAGGTGGTTTTCAAAAATCTTTGCGCCTTTATGCTTAGGGCAAAGGAGGCTGAGCATAGGAAGGGTTAAATATCATATAAAGAATACAAGAAATTTAAAAGCAACTTGACAATTTTGATGATACCTTTCAGGCTAAAACATAATTAGCCAGATATTTGAAGGAGAAATGTTAATCAGGACATTACCAACAACTCTCCTTCATATATATTGAGAAATCATTCCAAATTCATAAGTTATCGTCAAAAGTATCTTCGAACCAGACGACACTTTCTGGACAAACTCATAAGTATAAATGGGTTAAATAGTAAACTGTTCAAGGAAAAATTGCCCTGTCCTCCTTTAGATCAGGTTGTACATGTAGCTAACTTTTACTTAGAAGTGTAGCACCCCCAAGGGACTCATCCATTACCTGTGCAAATCAAAGACACATTTAGTCGCCCATAAACTCAACCTGCCTTCATGAGGTCCATCAGAACCTACTCTAGTAATTACCCAACTAAAGCTCTTGTGCCCCTTAAAATAAAGTCCCCTAATGACTATTATTGCAAGATAAACATACTCACCTCAGTAGGACAAAACATGACCACTAATTAATGTGTCCGTCACCTCTATAGTCAACGTCCTATTGACAGTGGTGAAAATAGACAGTAGCCCACCGGTCCGTTTCTACCAAAAATTTGAATGGGCTAGTAAATATTCTGATCACATTGATTTAGTAAGCATCACATGACATCCAGTTTCACTTTCTTCTACATTAGATTATAAATGTCACAATTCATAAATCTAGCACAATAAACCATGAATGGTCAGTTATGAAATGGCTTTTGGCTACCATTTTGGTTATCTAAGTGATATGGACCGCTAATTTTTCTGGTGGACCACTAAACTATTCATTTTGATGGACCGTTTGACCACCAAGGCTTTGCCACTCACTGCTCACTGTCTCAGACCACAGTCCCAGTTTGAAACTGGCTCAGGGAAAGTAAGAAATTAGCTAGTAACTTGGAGTAAGGTTGTGTTTTTTTTTCATGCGCACTGAAGTACCTTCCACCATTAACCCTAATGCTGCTGGTGGCTAATTTGGCCAATACAAAATGAAGCAAAAAAGCTGAAAAAGGCCCTGGCATATGGGTACTCATCTGATAGTACTCTGCGATACCTTTCCAATGAATACCCACATGACAGGGTTTAGATGGTTTCAGAAAATCTTTGAATCCTTGTGCTTTGGATGAAAGTAGCTTCAGCATTGGAATGGTTAACACTGGCTAGTCACTATTTAGCCTGATTATTCTTTACTTTCTTGCTTTATATATGGCAACCAAGTCGCAGTGGCCTAGCGGGTAAGGTGTCGGACTGGCAACCAAGAGGCCGCTGGTTCGAAAAACCCAGTGGCCAGCTCTTCGGTCTGTTCAAAGGCACGACAGTTTACCTCTCACTGCCCAATGTTTTGGATGGCTTTTAAACGCGGAGGTCCAGTGGGCCAAGAGCTCTTGCAGCTCGCGTTACCTGTTAGAAATATACTGACTTAAAATATAGCTTACTTTTATCTTTTTTTTTCAAACCATGACTGTCAGACTGGCCTGGGGATCCTATTGATCCTGGGCATGGCTAGCCAGTTGTTAATGATGGATGAAACCTGAGTACCAATGAAAAAACCCCACCTAACCCCAAGTCACTGGCAACTCTCACATACCTTGAACTGGAGTTGGAACCGAGCAATGGTGAGATACAACAAGCATTCAGTGCAATACCCTAGACCACTTGGCTATAGGGACAGGCCATGCCAAGGAAGAAATAGCTCGCAGGAAGATATTAGCCAGCAGACTGTTTACTAATAGAGCATTAGTGGGTACCCTGCACAGAGAGTAAATGTTGGCTGTGATTCTTGACCCCTGCTTAATGAGTGCACTCAGCTACTAATGGGACTATACATATTGTTAACACACAAGGGCGGAGGCAAAACAGCACTGGTCATTACCAGTGGTCACAAGTGGTCACTAGTGGTCAGACCTACCACCGTCCATTGATCATTACTAATGTAAACACTAAGTGACAACAACTTTCTCCTTACATTTACAGACAATACAAAACAGCACTGGTCAATGACCAGTGGTGAATAGTGGTCAGACCTACCATCTGACGTTAAATATGTAAGGAAAAGAGTGAAGGCACAACTCCTGCTAAATTTACATCTTTATACAAAACAAAAACACATTCTTTTGACCAGCGGTCACTATAACCAGAAAA
>OZ012687.1:25964491-26072683 GCA_963942565.1 Maea johnstoni
AGTCTAAATAAATACAAATCATGACTACCACTAGTTGTAAGAGACGATAATACCAGTCATTGGCCAGTGGACTACCAGGCAGAGCGTGTTTTCTTGGCCCCTCTCCGGAACGGATCGAGAGAATGAGTCATGGGTATCATCACTAGGATTCTCCAGATACTTGCAATAGCTTGTTATCGCCTCCTCTCCCCCTCATGGTTGATGACCATGTCCAGCGTGCTGATAACATGGGCCATTAATATAGTGTACATATGACAGCGAAGTTCACCACTCAAGTACCAGACCATTGTCATACACGTTTTGATATATCCCCAGCAAAACGTCAACACCGCCACTCAAAGACAATTTTTTTTCACCACTTACTAGATCATTGTCATACATATAATATATCCCCAGTCAACACTGCCACTCAAAGACTATTCATTTATTTCTTTTTTCACCACTTACCAGATCACTGTCATACACATCATAAAACATCCTCACAAAACATCAACACTGCCACTCAAAGACTATTTAAAGACACACTGTAAAGTATGGATGGTCAGGTGAGTATTTTAGGGCAGGTTTTGATAAATTAAAGAAACCTTGCCACATGTTTGTGACAAGCTTGAAACCAAATATAGATCTTCAAAATGCAAACGCTGCAAGGTTACACAGGGCGGGCCTGATATTTCATGGTAGTTTTTGAAAAATTAAAGAAACCTTGCCATATGTTTGTGACAAGCTTGAAACCTAATATAGATCTTCAAAATGCAATCGCTGCAAGGTTACACAGGGCGGGACTGATATTTCATGGTAGTTTTTGAAAAATTAAAGAAACCTTGCCATATGTTTGTGACAAGCTTGAAACCTAATATAGATCTTCAAAATGCAAACGCTGCAAGGTTACACAGGGCGGGACTGAGTATTTTACGGTAGTTTTTGACAAATTACAGAAACTAGTAGTAGTCACACTGGTGTGTTACACTGATATCAAAGCACCCACATCTTCATAAAGATATCAATCAGAGAACCGTCTACTTGAGAGTGATGGTGAGGAAAACTATGTTCAGCTCATTACCTCAAGGGTGAGTGCTCATCAGCAGTGATTAATTAGACAAAGACTCTCTTAACACTAATGCTGCTGGTGGATAATTTTACACTACAAAATTATGCAAAAAAGCTCAAAAATGACTGAAACCTTGCCTTGTGGGTACTCATATGAGAGTACTCAACGAGAGCTTTCCAATGAACACCAACATGACAGGGTTTTAATGTTTTTCAAAATTCTTTGCCTCCTTGTGCTTTGGAGACAATTTGCCTTAGCATTGGAAGGGTTAGAGCTGAGAGGAATGGCTGCTGACAGATAGACAAACCATGATGATTACACCAATCCATCTATCATCCCTCCATCACACAGGCATCCTAGTCAATCTCCTAGAACAGCTCTGATTGGCAAGGAATGGGAGATTTTACATCTGCCATTTTTCATCACCTGTCTAAGGTGACCCCCGTCTCATTAACTTTCATTTTCATGTATGAAACTTGTAAGTTAACTCACAGAGACTTGTTACTTTTCTTTAGATAGCTTTCTCTTGGGTATGAATGAATCTGTATATGATTATGTATTTCTCTAAATACATGTATGCAGATGCAAGGAGAGTGAGAGAGATTGAGAGAGAGAGAGAGAGAGAGAGAGAAAGAGAGAGAGAGAGAGAGAGAGAGAGAGAGAGAGAGAGAGAGAGAGAGAGAGAGAGAGAGAGAGAGAGAGAGAGAGAGAGAGAGAGAGAGAGAGAGAGAGAGAGAGAGAGGGAAAGAGAGACAGAGAGACAGAGAGAGAAAGAGAAAGACAGATTACACAACCACCTTTTGGAGTGTTTATTTATTTGTTTAACTGGAAAAACAATCCCTCCTTAATAGTATACTACAATTATGACTACATCCGTCACACAGAACCTTAATTTAGTATATTCAGCCTGTTTGAGGGTTATTTCACCCTGGGAAGTCAACAGGCGGTACAGCAATACACTATTTCAGATCATACCTGTGCAATATTACAGTGCGCCGGCGTAAAATATATGAACTGACCACATTGCGGGGGAACGAGTGTCGGCATAGCTAGCAACCATAGTGATCAAACCAATTGGATAGAAATTTGTTGGTGTTCTGACAAATTGAATGCTTTTATAGCCGAGAAACTCATTAATAAGGGGGCCTATTAATATCAGGAAATTGTGACTTATCAGGACAATAACAAGCTAGTTAACAACTTCACGTAGCACAAACAGAAAGGATGTGAGGTTCCCTGCACAGATTTCTCAAATGCCAAGCTACACCACAAATTCTGGAACAATGAAATAGATGATGTAGGGGATACCATTATAAGGTATACGCACTTCTTGGTGGCATTTTCATAACTTAATAAACTACCTTCACTGATTGATTAATGTTTGGGAGATGGACCTTGATTAATCACTTGATTAAAGTGAGTAACTTACTGGCATTTAGATTACCAAGATTACCAACCAACTAAGGTGAAAATGAACTTTCATTAAAAAAAGAACGAAAAAAAAAATCTCTCAAGAACTTCATTACTTGAAAGCATCCAACTACTTAAACGCAAGTCCTGCTAAGTATTCTTACACCAGGCCTCTATCCCCAGATACTTAACCCCTTATGCTGCTGGTGGCTAACTTGGCCAACATCAAATGATGATAAAAAGCTGGGAAATGACTCAAACCCTGGCAAATGGGTACTCATCTGAGAGTACTCAGCAAGAGCTATCCAATGAATACCAACATGACAGGGTTTTGATGATTTTTAGAAATCTTTGCATCTATGTGCTTTGGATGAAGGAAGCCTCAGCATTGGAAGGGTTAATAGCCTATGCCTCTTCTTTGAAAAAGCCTGTTTATCTGATATATACCTAGGGAACCTTCATATCAAAACAGAGGCCAACGTCTAAAGTTATATTTCTTGCAGAACTTGCTGAGCCTGAAGGTGACAAGACTTCCACATCAGTCTTTCTGAGGAATTTCATTATTTTTTGGTAATCAGGTTGTTGTGATCTTGTTTGCGGTATAGGTCATGTTTCCGCTATCAAGTTTTCTTGATCATATCATGGAGATGATTAATACAAATAAGAATGAAATGAGGTTCAGTTATCAAATCCTCCATGCCTACATCGGCCAAGAGTTCTACACTACTATCTATTGCATGTATTCCCACTAATTGTAAAAGTTAGAATTGTTGAAATCAAATTGCAACATTTCTGTGACTTAGCCGAAATACAGCTCTCTCCCTCTCCAGCTACAGATTTCTTTATCACATATCCTGTGTGTACAAGGCCATAGGTGTCTGTAATAGGAATAGTATGAATGTGGATTTTTCAAATGGGAAGATCTTTCTTTCTTTCGTCCAGTCAGTTACAGGCAATATTTCCCTCGATTCCTATGCGTACAAGGCCATAGGTGTCTGTAATAGGAATAGTGTGAATGTGGATTTTTCAGATGGGAAGATCTTTCTTTCTTTCGTCCAGTCAGTTACAGGCAATATTTCTCTCGATTCCTATGCGTACAAGGCCATAGGTGTCTGTAATAGGAATAGTATGAATGTGGATATTTCAGATGGGAAGATCTTTCTTTCTTTCTCTCGGCAAGTGTGTAACGGGCAATATTTCCCTCGATTCCTATGCGTACAAGGCCATAGGTGTCTGTAATAGGAATAGTATGAATGTGGATATTTCAGATTAGAAGATCTTTCTTTCTCTCGATCAGCATTAGTCTGTTACGGGCAATATTTCCCTTGATTCCTATGCGTACAAGGCCATAGGTGTCTGTAATAGGAATAGTATGAATGTGGATATTTCAGATTAGAAGATCAGCATTAGTCTGTTACGGGCAATATTTCCCTCAATCCCTCATCATCTACTCAGGCTCACTGTCCAATTACACGCGGACACCGCTTGCCATTTTACTGATCTCTTCATATCCGACGTGTCCGTCTCCGAATCAGTGACCCCATCGCTCCAAGACAAACACCATCATAATACCCATCACGCCAGCCATTGGCTCTGAGAGAAAATCCCTATTATCTCCACCATCTGTGAAATTGAAACCTGGCATCAGAAATGGTAAAACGTTAGATTTTCCTTTTTTGATAAAAAAAAAATAAGCCAGCAAAGTTGGACTGACCGATCGGATTGATGATGAACTTCTGATTTATAAAGATCACATATGACTCAACTCTTTTCTTTTCTCCACGATCTGTGAAATTCAAACCTTGCATTAGAAATAGTATAACATTAGATTTTCCTATTTTGACCAAAAAAAACAACCTGCGCCTGCAAAGTTGGACTGACCAATCGGATTGATGATGAACTTCTGATTCATAAAGATCACATATGACTCAACTCTTTTCTTTTCTCCTTGCATTAGAAATGGTGTAATGTCAGACTGTCCTTTTTGATTAAAAAAAAAAAAAAACCTGCGCCAGCAAAGTTGGACTGACCAATCGGATTGATGATGAACTTCAGATTTATAAAGATCAGATATGACTCAACTCTTTTCTTTTCTCCACGATCTGTGAAATTGAAACCTTGCATTAGAAATGGTTTAACGTTAGATTTCCTTTTTTTGATAAAAAAATAACCTGCGCCAGCAAAGTCGGACTGACCAATCGTATTGATGATGAACTCCCGATAAATAAAGATTGCATCCATTGACCAATAATAAGGTGACATCTGTCCAAAGCACAAGGAGGCAAAAATTTTGGAAAACCATTTAAACCCTGTCATGTTGGTATTCATGGGATAGCTCTCGCTGAGTACTCTCAGATGAGTACCCATATGCCAGGGTTTCGGTCATTTTTCGGTCATAGTCAGCAATCAGTGGCAATGCCTTAGACCACTGGGCCATCAGGGCAGACCCTCAGTGGTGAGAGATAGTTGGGAATCAGTGGTAATGCCTTAAACCACTAGGCCATCAGGGCATACCCTCAGTGGTGAGAGATAGTCAGCAATCAGTGGCAATGCCTTAGACCACTTGGCCATCAGGGCAGGCCATCAGTAGTGAGAGATAGTTGGGAATCAGTGGTAATGCCTTAAACCACTAGGCCATCAGGGCAGGCCCTCAGTGGTGAGAGATAGCCAGCAATCAGTGGCAATGCCTTAGACCACTTGGCCATCAGGGCAGGCCCTCAGTAGTGAGAGATAGTTAGGAATCAGTGGTAATGCCTTAAACCACTAGGCCATCAGGGCAGGCCCTGTGATGAGAGATAGCAATCAGTGGCAATGCCTTAGACCACTGGGCCATCAGGGCAGACCCTCAGTGATGTGAGATAGTTAGCAATCAGTGGCAATGCCTGAGACCACTGGGTCATCAGGGCAGACCCTCAGTGATGTGAGATAGTTAGCAATCAGTGGCAATGCCTTAGACCACTGGGCCATCAGGGAAGACCCTCAGTGGTGAGAGATAGCTAGCAATTAGTGGCAATGCCTTAGACTACTGGGCCATCAGGGCAGACACTCTGTGATGTGAGATAGTTAGCAATCAGTGGCAATGCCTTAGACCACTGGGCCATCAGGGAAGACCCTCAGTGGTGAGAGATAGCTAGCAATTAGTGGCAATGCCTTAGACCACTGGGCCATCAGGGCAGACACTCTGTGATGTGAGATAGTTAGCAATCAGTGGCAATGCCTTAGACCACTGGGCCATCAGGGCAGACCCTCAGTGGTGAGAGATAGTCAGCAATCAGTGGCAATGCCTTAGACCACTGGGCCATCAGGACAGACCCTCAGTGGTGAGGGATAGTTAGTAATCAGTGGCAAAGCCTCAGACCACTGGGCCATCAGGGCAGGCCCTCAGTAGTGAGAGATAGTTAGGAATCAGTGGTAATGCCTTAAACCACTAGGCCATCAGGGCATACCTTTAGTGGTGAGAGATAGCTAGCAATTAGTGGCAAAGCCTTAGACCACTGGGCCATCAGGGCAGGCCCTCAGTAGTGAGAGATAGTTAGGAATCAGTGGTAATGCCTTAAACCACTAGGCCATCAGGGCATACCTTTAGTGGTGAGAGATAGCTAGCAATTAGTGGCAAAGCCTTAGACCACTGGGCCATCAGGGCAGGCCCTCAGTAGTGAGAGATAGTTAGGAATCAGTGGCATAGCCTTAGACCACTGGGCCATCAGGACAGACCCCCTTCATAATCATTGGCAACTTCAGCAGAGAGACAAGAGTGATGAATGCAACATGCAGCCAAGGCAGCTCATGCACTCCCCCTCTTCTCTCTCAGAGACAATCATTCTTACACAATTATTGTTATGTAATCCAGCAATCATGAAGAACTACATCTGCTATTTCCTGGGAGGCAGCCTCACAAGTGGCAGACATAATTATATGATGCTAGGATTCTTGACAAGCCTCACTCTTTGGCCAAGTTACTTGGCTATACTAAATTCTACCATATTGTATGTAAAGCAATGCTTGCATACCTACGCGAAACCCATAATTGCTCAGAGCGGCCAAAACTAGCCTGACAATTTTGAAGAAATCTTCTTAAGCATTTATGGGTTAAATGACAAGCTATCATGTCTGTGTGTTGGAGCAAGGGTCAGACAAATATCCTATCCCTGGTAGCATAACTAGCTAGGCATAGACGAAGGTTGATCCATCCAGTTTGTTACATGTATCGAATGCCTTACCTATGAGGAATTTCTAGCCATTTCTGACATGATAGGCACGAATGCCAAGCTGCTAAAAGAAGAGGGGGTCAGAAAGTTCTTTAACCCTTATGCTGCTGGTGGCTAATTTGGCCAATACAAAATGACACAAAAAAGCTGATAAATGACTGAAACCTGGGCATATGGGTACACATCAGAGAGTACTCAGTAAGAGCTATCCAATGAATACCAACATGAGAGGGTTTAGATGGTTCTCAAAAGTCTTTGCATCCTTGTGCTTGGAACTTAAGTAGCCTCAGCATTGGAAGGGTTAAACCCTCTCCCTCCTACTGTATCACATAGTGAAAATAATGCTATCCTTTGACTTAGTTGAAAAATGAGCCTTTCCTTATCAACGTTCAAGTATTCATGGCAAAAATGACACTTATCGGTGATTAGCGCGAACACGAAACCCACTCTTTAAAAAACAAACAACATGCTTAGAAATCCTTCGTCTACTCCTCTAGTGCAAACTATGTCTGACCGTCCCTTGGCCTCTGCAGAAGTGGGGCAATGTTAACCCTCTCATGCTGTGGGTGGTTAACCCATTCATGCTCAAGAGTTCCTTGAAAATTATCGTCTGGATCTGTGATACTTTTGATGATAACTAAGGAATTAAGAATGCCTTTACAAAATATTTGAAGGGGAGTTGTTAGTTATGTTCTGATCAACATTTATCCTTCAAATCGTTTCTAAAATTTGCTTTTGCTCGCAAGATTTCATCAAAATTGTCAGGCTGATTTTAGCTGCTGCTACGAGCATTCATGGGTTAACCTGTTAAGACGCTCAGAGATCTTGACAAGTGTCATTTGAATCTAGGATTATTTTGAAAATAACTTAAGAATTTAGCACAAATTCAGTAAATATGTGAAGATAATTTGTTCACTGGGTTTTGACCGCTCTCTACCGAGTATTACCCTAAAAAAATGTCTTTAGTCAAGAAATACAACTAAATGCCCAGGACATTTCTGGGTAGTAGAGGCAGCAATGGGTTAACCTTTTTTAATGCAGTGAAACAAAATTATCTGACAACTTCGCAAAAATACCAAAAGTGAAAATGAATTTTCAAAAAGGCACAATGAAAGGTGTTTTTTTGATGAGGAAATGCTATCGCTTTTAGAAAATCTTTTTAAAAAACTCGCTGGGATGTTGGGATTCAACCCATTCATGCCTGTAGCAGCCTAAACCGCCTGGCAATTTTAGTGATATCTCTCTAACAAAAGCAACACACTGGAAATATTTGAAGGTGAATTGTTCATCAGAACTCTATCTACAAATCTCAAATATTTTGCAAACGATTACTTAATTTCAAAGTTATTTTCATAAGTATGACAGGTGCAGATGACACTGGTGAATTAGATTTTCAGGCATGAATGTGTTAGTGAAAGCAAATTTGCATTTTATGAAAGCCAGTTTCAAATTCTAACTTAGGCCCTCCTCTAGACCATAACAAGTTTTGACATAAGGTTTACTTGACCTGTCGGAGTAGCGGCCCTATGAAAACTGCATGAAAGATCTATTGGTATGGCCACATATGTGTGTGTGTACATGTCTGTACTAGGCAGCAGATATTGTGGGTTCCTTCCTGAGAATCAGTAGCTGGGTAAATATAACAATATGGATATGTACAGGATCAGGTTGCCGACTGTGTGGTTATTGGCAACTAGAGAGGGGTAGATATCAGGAACGGCAGAAAAGGAAACATCCAGGAATAATGAACTAATAAACAATGATAACTGATATCCTGTTACACCAAATTAATGAAAAGTATAACCTGACCTATCTGAGTACTTCATAAAGGATAAATGAAGGACTTGGTGGAGATATCTTAGTTGATATTTTAACCCATTCACACTCAGAGATCCTCTAGAAGTATCGTATGCTACTTTCATACTTTTCAAAATAACTTGGGAATTGAGCGAAAGTTCACAAAATAGTTGAAGGAAAGTTGTTGTTTAGCTTCTTATCAACATTTTTCCTTCAAAAGTCTTCCAAAAATTGCTTTTGTTAGAAAAGTATTTCCAAAATTGCCAGGCCTGTTTTGGCCGCTCTGAGTGTAAATGGGTTAAAAACATCCATTTCCTTGCCTCTTGCTAGAGGCATAACATTTAAGTCACTGAGTGTTGAGAGAAAGAAGTATGGCTGGTAGGGTTTTATCTTTTTTCTTTTATTTGCAAGTGAAATTGGGGCAACTTCACAATCATACTTTTCTTATCAATCACAACTAAAAAGTTCATATCTTTTTGAAAAAAAGGTACAATTTCCTGGGAATAAACTTATAGGACTGACCTCTTTTCTCTTGGAAACAAAAAGAACAGTTTCTAATTGTCATATTTTAAAATTTCAATGAAATATTCCAAAAAGACTTTTTTATGATTTTCCAAAAGAAATTGCTGCCATGAAAATAGAGCTCCGAATCCGACCGGCTAAAATGGAGATTATTTTCACCCACATATCATATGTCACATAATGTCCCGGTTGACCTTGGGACTCTGTCAAGGTCACCTAGGTAGAAATGAAGTGGTGTTCGATATTTCCAAGGCTAGAGAGTTTTTTAAGTGAGGGATGGAATGAGATATATGAGGGAGGAGCACTTCCAGAAATTGACAACTGGATCTTTAATTACTTTTGACCATAACTGAGAAATTAACAAAGATTTTTTCAAAATATATGAAGGAGAGATGTTGGTATAGTGCTGATTAATATCTGTACTACAAATCTTTTCCCAAATATGCTTCCGCCAGTAGGATTTCACCATAGATGTCAGGCTGCTTTCGGCCGCTATGATCGTTAATGGGCTATTGGGTTAAAGCCCTCCTTTATCCGCCTCTGAAGCAAAAAATTGATTATCATTAAGAATCTGGATTCATATCCTCAGGTTTTATTTATCAGGCAATGGGACTACTTAACCCAATGATCTCAGCCCACAGTTCTAGTGAGATGCGGGGCAATATTAAAACACCAAATAAAACTCTACGTAAATGTTGAGAAGGTAAATCACTAAAATCAAATTGATGACCCACATAGCTACGTTCAATTGTGAGATCATCCATGCCCAGAAAATAGGATAGCGATTGGGTGTGCAGTCGTGCATTATGCCTGGGCTGCCCACGCATTTAGTGCAGGAATTTATTGTCGGCAATGTAAGTCCAAACTGAATTTACAAGTATTCCTTTGAATATGGTGTAGAATAAGTATACAAAAGCACTGTTGACTTATATCAGCTGTAATGTACAGAGATGTTGTGACAACTGTTGACAGATGTAACATACATATCAACAACAATTATACTAATTCATGAGCTTTTGATTTACTCAGATCATGGAAACCTTAACGTTAGTTTGTATAATAACTTTGTATAGTGACGATGCCCCTCATCACTGATTTGTCTGAATTTTATTTAGGAAATTTGGTTGTCGGGATTCATTTGATCTCACATTTTTGAGAATGAATTATGACTCGCCAGTAGTCACTGGTTTCAGAGACAGGGTACCCAGGTAAGACTACTGACAAGTCACTCATAACTTTCCCACAAGCCTCATGCTGGTGTCAAACCTTGACTACTGACAAGTCACTGGTAACTTTCCCACATGCCTCACACTAATGTCAAACCTTGTGCAGAGCGAAGATTACAAAACAAGTCATTGGTAACTTCCCTACATGCCTCAAGCTGGTGTTAAACCTTGTGCAGAGGTGAGACCTGGAGTGAATGGATAAGGACTGGCAAGGCCTCTTTTCGCAATCAATCATCATAGTAGACAAGTAAAGGTGTTAAAGCTCTTCACAGAGATGTTGTTCAAGCCTGGGATGATAAAAGGAGACAACAATTTCTGCACACAAAGGATGTTGGTAAAAAAATGTTCAACTTGTACACTATTGGACATGCAAAGGATGATCATCCCTAGAATAGGTAACAGCAGAAACACTTGTGCCCTATTTCACTTCAAAGGGAGGCTGAACCCTGGGTCAGATATGAGAAAATGAAACCCATTTAGGTAATAGCACATGGGTAATATCATACCCACTTGTGCGCTGTTTGATTTCAAAGGGATGCAGAATTCTGAACCTAGGGATACATCATAAGAGCACATCTACTTGTGCACTGTCTGACTTCAAAGGGATGCTTAACCCCAAAACGGAAAACACAGAGTGAGAATCTATTCACATGATGCTCATCTTCAACCCATTCATACCAGAAGTTCTCATTGACAAGAGTCTTCTGAACCTTAGATACTTATGAAAGTAAAATTGGAATTAGTTATAAATTCACAAACTATTTGAATGAGAATTGAAGGTTTAGTTTGGAACAACACTTTTCCTTCAAATATTTTCTAAAAATTGCTTTTGTTAGAGAGATATCACAAGAATTGTCAGATGGTTTTGGCCGCTACAGCCGTGAATAAGCAAAGAAAGGTGAGCACTAATTGATGTATTCCTACCTAGCGAAGGAATCTGCCAATCAACAGGTAATTAATTAGTCTAACAGCCTGAGAGATAAAGTCATACTCGTGACTGTAAACGAGACTGACAATTATCCCACTGATGACAAAAATCAGCCACAAATCCATGTAAGCCTTGAGATCTACTTCACAAGTGTCGTCTGGACCTGTCATACTTATGAAAATAACTTCGAAATGGAGCATTAATTTGCAAACTACTTGAAGGAGAGTTGTAGATAAAGTTTCAATGAAGAACTCTCCTTGAAATATTTTCCAATCATTGCTTTTGTAAGAGTCAAACGGTATTTCAAAAGATACTCCGGTTTCATTCACGAATTACAACTGGCTAGTCACGACTGATCCACAATATGGCAGAAAAAGTGACGAAAATAGAAAATTCAAAATCCTCATGTATAAATCCTAACTTGTATAAATTCTCCTTGATGCAACTAAAAGCATGGAAAAGTGGTGATCATTCCAAATTCAAATTACTTGTATAAATTCTTTTCGCACATCAAGATACATACATCTGCTTCAGATTAATGCCATCCCACTTTGTTCAGCTAGTAGCACAGGATTTAGATATGGGTGACTTAGAATCTAGCGTGACGTTGGCCAGGAGCCTGCACACGCGTAGAAACGAATCTATTACTTAGTAGACATATAATTCAGTCATACACACGACAGAAACATATTGGGAAGCCTTATCAGCCGATTGCTGCGGTGAGAAATCGAGCTGCAGAGGCCAGAATGCTCCTATTTACCGTCTGGAAAGGATGAATATTTGTATAATGTTGTCGTTATGCGCCGTTCAATGGTTGTGTTATCAGTTGACCTTGTATCATCGCGGCAAGGTTGAGGGGCAGTAGGGGTTGAGGGGTCAAGATTAAGAGAAGAGGGTATCAATTCGCCATAGGAAGGCACAATGTAAGATTTTGTCAAAGTTGCCAAGCTGCTTTTGGCTGCTGTGAGCATTAACCCTTATGCTGCTGCTGGTGGATAATTTGTCCAGTACAAAGTGATGCAAAAACTTTGAAATGACTGAAACCCTGGCACATGGGTACTTATCTGAGAGTACTCAGCAAGAGCTATCCAATGAATACCAACATGACAGGGTTAAGATGGTTTTCAAAAATCTTGGCATCATTGTTCTTTGGATGAAAGTAGACGTAGCATTAGAAGGGTTAATGGGTTAACAACCCCCCCCCCCCCCCCCCCTACCCTCGGCGTTCTTACTTGGACTCTTAGATCAAATTCTTAAGACCTATTCTAGGAGTGAGTGTTTTTTAGGGTGTTTTGTGTGTGAGCTAATAAACTACAGTTATTGGCATTCTTCCTAGTAGCTGCATGTCAGAGAAGAAATTAGAGGCAAATATCCTTTGATAGAAGATGCTTTAACTACATCTTTTTACGATACGCATATTGTTAATGTTGCTTTACTCATTCAAGCTGGGAGATTTTCTAAACTATTGTTATCTGGACCAATGATACTTATGAAAATAACTTTGAAATCAAAGCATAAATTCCAAAAATAATTAAAGGGGATTTGTTAGTTTCTGATGAACAATACTTCTTCCAATACTTTCAGAAAACAGCTTTTATAAGAGGGATAACACCAAGATGATCCAGCGGTTTTGGGTCGCAGGCATAAATGTGTTATAAGAACATGCCTGAGTGAAAGTGTATTCATTTCATTTGGCATCATTTTGTATTGGCCAAATTAGCCACCTGCAGCATAAGGGTTAAACCTTATGCTGCTGGTGGCTAATTTGGTCAATAGAAAATAATGCAAAAATAGCTGAAAATGACTAAAAAACTGGCAAATGGGTATTGTGACATCTAAGTGTTCAGCAAGAGCTTTCCAATGAATACTAACATGGCAGGGTTTAAAAGGTTTTCAAAAATCCTGCGTTCTTGTGCCTCTGATGAAAGTAGCCTCAGTATTGAAAGGGTTAATACATACAACCACCATTAAAATAGCCCTCTGAAGCTAAATCCTATTTGCTGACTGGATTGCAAAGCATGTTTAGCCAGACACATAATTCTATATGAATAATGCCATACTTGACCTTCATTCTAGGAGCGATCCGAATACATTAATACAGTGAAACCTCAAAGATGTGAAATACACATAAAATGATGTAATTGCTACCTGGACATCTCCGTGTGAAGGAAGTTTGCTTTATATCAGTGAAATTTCTGAACTTTAACAAAATTTGGTTTCTAGGAGGAATACAGTAACATCAAAAATATTGCTAAGGTATCATATATCATTAAGGAAATATATCGATGTTGTTCTATATAAGAAAAATTTAAAAGGTGCCAAGCCTTAGCAAAAAGTAAACAGAAAGTTGTAATCTAATGAATTTGTTCTTTCTAGAATATGTTTGGCAAGAACAACTTTGTTCCATTTAACAAAAAAAAACCACTAAAAATGGTAACATATTGTGCAAAGAGTTGTCATCTAAGGTAATAATTTTCTTCGGGAGGCATAAGGGGATATGGACAAATTAATGTCTATGTAAGAAGAGAAAAAACTGTTGACCCTATTTTTATAAGTCAAACAACTGAAAGCAGGTGGAGAGTGAATATGATTATATCAGATTGAGTTGTTGTTATATAAATATTGTAAAGAAAAAATAAAATAAAAATCACTAAGAGGAATATGTTGATATTTCACTTGCTTATATAACTCTTTCCAATGCCAAGGCTACTTTAGTCCAAAGCATAAGGACACAAAGATTTTTAAGAACCATCTAAACTCTGTCATGTTGGTATTCATTGAATAGCTCTCACTGAGTACTCTCTGATGAGTAACCATGTGCCAGGGTTTCAGTCATTCCTTATTTTTTTTGCATCATTTTGTATTGGCAAAATTAGCCCCCAGCAGCATAAGGGTTAATTAAATTAGCCGTTCTGAATCTGGAGTGGCCCTTTAAGAAGCAAGATGATGAAATTGCAGGAGATGATAAATAGGAAGCCATTTGGTAGCTTTTAAGGCTGGCATGTCCGGATGTAATTATCGAGAATAAAAACATACCTGCCTTCAGAATTGACAGGAGTTAAGAGAGGCGAGATCTTGACTTGAGGAGTGCAGAGATAAACAAGTGTGTTTGAGAAAATTGTACCAGAGTGCTTGCGGAAAAACCCAAATGGACTGAATTTCCAAAATGGCCAGGTGAATGACCGCATTAGGCAAGTTTGGGATTTTCCATGCCCAGTAAAAATGATTCACATGTGGCATGTTCAGACATGGTCGAATATTAGCTTTTTGAATATGATTATCAAAAATATATATTGCACTGTTATCTGATAGTGTTGAGATGATGATGATGATGATGATGATAATGATGATGATGATGATGATGATGATGGCTTGGATGAAGAAAAGAATGGATATATAGTGAGAGACCAATTACTATATGTGCTACAGTGAAGAGCAGGACCCATGCCAGGAGACACAGATGTGGCATCAGCGCGAGGTCACATGGGAACGAGGACCAATCAGGGCTCTCGTATCGGTTACATTACAGAGAAACCTGATCTCCACCACCAGCCGGTAATCATGAAAGCAAGTATGATGAAATATACTAATACCTACTGAGTACAACTAATTACATGAAATAGGAATATTGTCTAGTTTACCTCCTTTTGCTAACCTCAGTAGAGACTTACCTGCAAAAACAAAAGGAAAAAAGTAGATTAGTTACTTACAATAAGTTAGTTAGGATTGAAGCATAAAAAACAATATTTGAAGGAGGGCTGTACACTATTTTCTGATTTTTAAAGAATTTCTTTTGAAAGATACTTCATTCTGAAAGATATGAACAATATCTGTACAAGACTTTTTATATAGAAGCCACTCATCTTTTCCCCTCTAAATACACACACTCAATTATATATGTAAGTATGTATGTATGTATGTATGTATGTATGTATGTATGTATGTATGTATGTATGTATGTATGCATGTGTATATGTATATATATAAATATATATATATATATATATATATATATATATATATATATATATATACATATATATATATATATATATATACATATATATATATATATATATATATATATATATATATATATATATATATATATATATATATATATATATATATATATATATATATATATATACATATATATATATATATATACATATATATATATATATATATATATATACATATATATATATATATATATATCTATATATCTATATATCTATATATATCTATATATATATATATATATATATATATATATATATATATATATATATATATATATATATATATATATATATATATAGTCAGTCACTACCCTTTAAAATGTATTTTTGTAATAACTAGAAACTATCTTAAGTAAATTCATGACATATTTGCTTGGACTTTGTGGCTATACTTCTTATTGATTATTTTTCCATATATTTTTGTTTGAAACGTAAGCTTGAATGTGAAGAGCTACAGGTTTGAGTGTGAGTGAGTCGTCTCAGCATGAGAGTATCCTATTCTAGCATCTGCACTCATCAACATCTGGAGAGAACACAAGCACATGCCATCCAATACACCTAAGTGATAGTGACTTTATAAATGACAATAACCCTTATGCAGCTGGTGGCTAATTTGGCCAATGCAAAATTATGCAAATAACCTTGCAAAAAACCTTGTCACATAGGTACTCATCTGAGAGTACTAAGCGGGAGTTATCCACTGGATACCAGCATGAATGGGTTTTATTTAGATGGTTTTCAAAAATATTTGCGTCCTTGTGCATTGGATGAAAGTAGCCTCAGCATTGGAAGGGATAGTTTTCGCAGAATCATACATCCAGACAACTATTTTAATGCTGAGGCTACTTATGTCCATTTAGTATGAGAACGAAAAGATTTTTGAAAACCATCGAACCCTGTCATGTTGCTATTCATTGGATAGCTCTTGCTGAGCACTCTCAGATGAGTACCCATATGCCAGGGTTTCAGTTATTTTTCAGGTTTTTTCTGCCTTCCCAACTCCCAATCAAAGTAAAACATGCATAAAACACACATTTTTGACCAAAAAAATAATCCAAAAAAAACACACTTTTGACCGACCTACCTACCATATTTTTTTTCAGACCGTTACAGGAAACAATAAAAAAAAATTCTAGGCCTAACCAACAGGTCCCTTAACCCATTAATGCTCAGAGCAGCCAAAAGCAGCCTGACAATTTTGATGAAATCTTGAAGGCAAAAGCATAGCTATGAAAATATTTCATGGAGAAATGTTGACCAGGACATTCCTAACAACTCTCCTTTTGTCATAGGTATCATAGGTCAAGACAATTACTACAACTCTTAAGCTTTGATAGGTTAATAAGTTTTCAAAAAGTATGCTTAACTCTTCCAATGCTGAGGAAACTTTCGTCCAATGAAAAAGTATGCTTAATTCTTCCAATGCTGAGGATACTTTCGTCCAAAGAAAAAGGACGCAAACATTTTTGAAAACCATCTTAACTCTGTCATGGAAACATTCACTGAATAGCTCTTCCTGAGGCCTAAAAAAGTTGTTTGTTTCCTGTAACCCTATCCTAACAAGTTTTTATTCAAAAAGATCCCTACCCTTAAGTTTTTTCTGCTCTCCCAACTCCTAATCAAAGTGAAACATACATAAAACACAGATTTTTGACCAAAAAAATAATGCAAAAACAATAAATTTACTGACCTACCTACCCTATTTTTTCAGACCGTTACAGGACTCAAACAATATTATTTTCTTGGCCTGAGTACTCTCAGATGAGTAACCATGTACCAAGGTTGCAATCATTTTAAAAGCTTTTTGCATCATTTTGTAACGGTTAAATTAGCAACCAGCAGCATAAGGCTAAGAATTTCTTTTTGTTTGTTTCCTGTAATGGTCTGGAAAAAAATAGGGAAGGTAGGTCGGTAAAAAAATTTTTAATGCATTATTTTTTTGGTCAAAAATGTGTTTTATGCATGTTTTACACTGATTGGGAGTTGAGAGGGCAGAAAAAACTTTAGGGTAGGGATTTTTTGGAATAACAACTTGTTAGGGTAGGGTTACAGGAAACAAACAACTTTTTTTAGGCCTAAGGGTACCACCACAATATCAAAAAGATAGATCCAAACAACCCATGTCAGGGAGATCTCAGGGCATGAATGGGTTGAGTTTCCTTCGTCCATTTGTAGCACAGTTTAACCAGTATGAGTTTCATGAGAAGTGGTATGGTTTAATAACCCTTATGCTGCTGGTGGCTAATTTGGCTAATCCAAAATACCAACATGATAGGGGCTAGATGGTTTTCAAAAATCCTTGTGTCCTTATGCTTTGGACGAAAATAGTCTTAGCATGGGAAGGCCTAATACAGAAGACAGGAGTGGAGAGAGAGGCCATGAGGTAGTGTTTAACAATTCCAATGCTGAGGCTACTTTGGTCCAAAGGACAAGGACGCAACAATTTTTGAAAAACATCTAAACGTTGTTTTGTTGGTATTCATTGGATAGCTCTCGCCCATGTGCTAGGGTTTCAGTCATTTTTCAGGTTTTTGCATCATTTTGCATCAATTTGCATTGGCCAAATTAGCCAACAGCAGCATAAGGGTTAGGATTTTGAGAATAATGAGAAAAATAATACCATTTCTGTAATGGGAGGTAGGCCTATCAAGGACACAGCACATTGATGAGAGCTAATGAGAAATTAAGTACCTCAATTGATTCAATAGCTGATTTAATAGCTGAGCCTCTCCTTGGAGGATGAATTTCTAAGAAAACTAATACAATATTATTCCTCTACCACCCATCCAATAACGATTTATTGCAGCCTCTACTTTTACCCAAATCGATTCAATAGCTAATATAGTAGCTGAACCTTTCTTGGATGAATTTCTAAGAAAGGTATCATAATATTATTCCACTCTCTACTACCCGTCTAATATGCATTATCGCAGCCTCCACATTTACCTGAATTGATTCAATAGCTGATATAATAGATGAGCCTTCTCTATGATGAATTTCTAAGAGAAGTATTACAATATTATTCCATTCTCTACTACCCGTCCAATATGCATTATCGCAGCCTCCACATTTACCTGAATTGATTCAATAGCTGATATTAGAGCTGAGCCTTTTTCTTGATGATTTTCTAATAAAAGTATTACAATATTTTTCCTCTTTCTACTACCAGTCTAATATGGTTTATTGCAGCCTCCACATTTGTCTGAATTGATTCAATAGCTGATAAATTAGCAGAGCCTTTTCTTTGATGAATTTCTTATTACAATATTATTCCACCATACTACCTGTCTAAAACGGATTAACATAGCCTTCACATCTACCTGAATGGATTCAACAGCTGAGGTTTAATAGCTGATCATTTTCTGTGGGGAATTTCTAAGATAGATAATACAACATGATTTCACCCTACCATCTTACCTGCTACCATATATCGTATATGGGTAATCAGAGGCTTCCACATTTGAAAAGGTTCTATTTTCAACCTTGAGACTTGACCACCATTTATAAGTAAGGTGACACTTTTAACATTGTTTCACTCCCCCTAGCCATAAGACCTCAATTCCCATTGCCCCCGATTTCTGAAAGCATTTTACCTTTAATTGCACCGCTTAATTTCCCTAAGGCTTTGAGGAAAGAAAATTTATTGTACTATAGGACTCATTGCCCTACAAGGAAAATAAGAGAGATTGTAAGGATTTCCAGCCTATTTATATTAAAGCCCTCTCCTTTAAATAACACTTAAACAGCAGGCCACTAAAGTGCAAATCCATTTACAATAGAGAACCATTTGTCTTTAACAATAGAAACGATTAAGGGTGGTCTTAAAACAAACCTCATATTTAACCCACTAATGCTGCAGCAGCCAAAAGTAGCCTGACAATTTCTGTGAAATGATTCAGGCAAATACATATTTGGGAAAGGTTTTGAAGGAGAAATGTTAATCAGAACACTACCAACAACTTTCTTTCAAATATTTTGTAAACTATTTTAGCATATATCTCAGATGACAATATCTCAAGAAATGGTATGAATGGTTTAACCATCAGTATGAATGGTTTAATAACATATTCACATGTATAAATGTTCAACCACAGATGTATACCTTTTCAGCCAAAAATACTGGAACATTCGCAACAGCTCAATGTGGAACCCTAGCTTTAGCATTGGAGGGTTAAACACACCATTTAGAGATGAAATGCATCATCATTTACCTTGAAACTGACGCTATAAAGGCAGCCATTGTCCGTCAATTTACTAGACAATTAATATCAGTGCGTAAGTTAAGTAGGAGTTTCACAGCCTAATGAGAGACACACAGAGTAATTAAAGTCTCCCAGGAGCCTCTGCAGTTGTGAGAAACAGTAAGGACACAGATTGCCTTTCTACCCATCATTAATTATTGCACAAATGCAGAATTCTTAATATGGGTGACACAAGCCTTTGGGGGATAAAGCACATACTAGAGTACACCCTGAAGAAAAATAACAACATATTTAAGAGGTTTTTATGCAAAACATTGTCTACTTAATTTTGACTAAGTACCTGTAACAAAAATGTCGTTTGCATTTTCTAGGCAAGGTTGCATTAAGTTGGCATTATATAAACAGTGTAATGTGAGTATAAACATTTTTTAACCAAAACAATCAAAGTTGGCAACCCTTCATTTTATGATCCATTTGCAACTAGTATGATACATTATTAATAAGGCAAATTTTGAAAATATTTTAATTCAAAGAAATCCAATTTCACCAAACACCCTTACCTTCCAACATATTTCCTTACTAAGGATTTGGCTGAAGTACTACTCATATTCACACACGCACTGGCACCCGTGCACAACTCAGCAATTCTGATTTATGAGATACATGTCCCCTATATTTCCCATTATAAAGTAACTTTTTTATTTGGGTGTGTTTGAGCTAAAATTACTCTAACCTAACCCCAAACCTCAACCTAATCAGACCAAAAGCAAAAATATAATTGTAAAAACATAGTGAGATCAACCTCACAAAGCACCCATGCTTAAGTGACCACTCTTATTTCAGTTTTGGAGGTGATCTCACAACTTTGAAATATAAGTACACATACACACACAAACACACACACACACACCCACCTCAATACACACACCCACTCATCCAAATTGATGCAAGCAACTGACTTTCACTTACAAATCTCTTCAAATAAGTTTCATAACGTTTCCTTACTGGTGACTAGGCTGTGGTTCATCTACTTTCTCACATGCACTAACAAATACCTTCAAATAAGTTCTAAAATATTTCCATAGTGAGGATTTGGCAATACTGAACTGAACACTACTACACTATACTATACTATACTATACTATACTATACTATACTATGCTATACTTTACTATACTATACTATACTATACTTTACTATACTATACTGTGCTATATCATACTATACTGTGCTATATTATACTATACTGTGCTATACTATACTACACTATACTACACTATACTAAACTACACTATACTATACTATACTATACAATACTATACTATACTATACTATACTATACTATACCATACAATACTATACTATACTATACTATACTATACTATACTAAACTGTACTATACTACACTATACAACACTATACTATACTATATACTATACTTTACTATACTGTTCTATACTATACTACACTATACTATACTATACTATACTATACTATACTATACTATACTATACTATACTATACTATACAAAACTATACTATACTATGCTATACTTCATGCTTCTTTCATTATTTTCCTTTGATAGGGATAGGCCCAGTTACTTAGTGGTGATCCCCTAAATCTGGCTGCAATTCTGTGAACTAGAGGTAAATATTTGTATTTCATCTCCTTCCGCTAACTGCCCAGAGCATACACAACTGTTTAGGCATAAGCACCCTGCTGGCCGAACTGACCACTTGACTGGACAACCAACTGACCATTTGATTACACAAACAGCTGACCGCTCAGACGAGGGAGAAGAGCTCGTGCCACATACACTCAAGCATGGTCTTAGGCAGTATGGCATTTGGGCATCATTTGGACAACCAAAACCCTCTAAAATCACACATCAGAACGCAATTTCAAATTTTTTTGTCTGTGCAGATTAAGCTACTTATCTACTTCAAATCCTTATACCAGCTACATTTATTAGCATAGTGTGTCAAAAAGGCCAATTAACGCTTCAGCTATGACCTAGAAGATGGTTTGTTAGGAAAATATTTGGTTATTACACCCCAGAAGTCAAAATTGAAAAATCTTCATAGAATATTTTGCCTGTCCAAACAGGAGGTTTTTTAGGAAACTACCTGTCCAAAAGACAGGTAGGACGAGTCCTGGCTAAGTCCCTGTCTAGGAGATCTCCAGGAGCAAATGGGTGAAGAAATCGACTGCTGGAGGAAGCAGACTCCTTGTACGCTGTCTCAGACAATGACACTAACCCTGTGATAAATGCTGCCGCATTAAGAATCCTGAAATTCATCCCAAATTAACCGAGGAGCAAACAGTCGGCCTGTCAGAGCGCTACGTATCTCTACTGTAGCTGGCCCCTAGATAAACATGTTCACTGCCGCGGAGGCCGAGTTACAAGGATGTGTGACACAAGAGGCCGTGTTGTAAGGCTGTGTGATCCCAGTGTCTCTGTCACTTAGATCTGTCACGGCCAAACGCTTCTTGCTCTTGCCATGCAGGCCCATCGCTGCCAGATAGCATGTTTTGCTCATAGAACCCTTTTGCTCATAGCTGTTGAACAACTTTAGGTGATGGCTACCTAATAAAAGCAATTTTCCGAAAATAAAAATATATATGATGCTGAAAAGTTATTCAGAAACTACCAGCCAACAACCAGCCAAAGAAATAATGCCATATATATATATATATATATATATATATATATATATATATATATATATATATATATATATATATATATATATATATATATATATATATATATATATAACATTAATGAGACATGTCTCACACACACATGTGTGTTTGTGTGTATGGCTGTTTGAACCCACCCCACCCCCATCCTAACATGCAACACTTTTTGCAGTCAAGAAATGATGCTTCTAGAATCAATCATAGGAAGTGACCAGGCATTTTGTGTATTTCTTCAAACCCTCCCTAGATTAGAAACATGTGTGACTGATGGCTATGACTTTCACATTTCTGAACAGCACAGATTAAGACACAGTTAAGATATAGGCATAATTGACACTGCATAAACCAAAATAGAGGGAATGTCCATTTAGCAACATGGATACCATTTGATCTAGAACCCCCACCTAGCTTAGTCCTCCACCAATGATTGAAGTGTTATCCAGTCTGGATGAGGCATGTCCTTCATTTTCATACAGATTAACCCTTCCAATGCTAAGATGCTAAGGCAACTTTCATCCAAGGCACAAAGACACAACGATTTCTGAAAAAAAATCTAAACCCTGCCATGTTGGTATTAATTGGATAGCTCTCACTGAGTACTCTCAGATGAGTACCCATGTGTCAGGATTTCAATCATTTTTCATTTTTTTTGAATCATTTGTATTTGCAAAATTAGCCACAAGCAGTTTAAGGGTTAACATGATCTCATACAGATCACTTTCCTCTTAATCTATTCATACCTATAGCAACTAAAAACGACCTTTTATATGTATATTTATATTTCAAGAAGAAACATTTATCAGAACCCAACTATAAAAATTCTAGATCTGTTTTATATATCTAGTGATTATAAACATGATTCCCTAATCAATTTCAAAAGTTTTGTAGATTCAGCAGACACATGTTAACATGTAAACGAGAAGTCTGGGCATGAATATATTAATAAAGGACCGATGAACTGCTGTTGACAGAAACTGCAACACAATACAGCCTTCTTGCTGGACATGTCAGAAGAATGGGTTTGTGCATCACATTAAGATTAGGGTTATTCATGACATGCTGCTCTACTCAAGTGACCACTGCCCTGTACATGACATTGATGAGCAAACAGTCAAGAGAGCTATATAACTTATAAAATATATATATATATACATAAATAAATAAATAGATAAATAAATAAATAAATATATATATATATATATATATATATATATATATATATATATATATATATATATATATATATATATATATATATATATATATACATATATATATATATATATAATTATATATATATATATATATATATATATATATATATATATATATATATATATATATATATATATATATATATATATATACACACACACATTCTTATAAGAATAAGCCTATAGTAGCTGGAGCTACCCGACTATTTTGGTGACATACTATGCAACACCATTGAACTATTTCTACAGTTTGGCACATAATTGTGAGCAGGCTGCACAGTTGTGGAGACTTATTGGGTTTTGTAGTAACAATGTTTCAATAAACAGATGCCAGGGTTATTCATTGGTAACAAATATAGATTAGTGCCAAGAGTAAGCGTTATATTGCCAGGCATTGCCAATGGGCTGTCAAGCTTTTAACAAGTACCATATATCTGGCCAAACAACCTTTTCATTGTAATATAAATTTTCTATAATTATCACCTTTTCTACTTATTTTGGCTAAATTGTGATTAACCAGTTGTATACTATGTCTCATAAAAAAAAAAAATGGTTTCGAAAGGAAGACCAAGAAATAATGATAAGGAAGATTTGTAAGGTTTGTTTTGTATGAAAATTATCCTATTGATAATTAATATTTCTATTTACAAACTTGGCTACTATGATTTAACATCTGCTCACAAAATCACATGTTCCAGAGGAAAATGCCCCTTGAACAACCATGAAGGTCAAACCCTGAAAATCAGACTTTTTACCATTGTTTTGGGTTTGAAAAGGTACAGGAAGTGAAGCGAGCAACTGAGGCAATAAAGGAACGCATGGACTACAGATGCACCCAACCTGACAGCTAAGACTGCCGGGACTCCAGAAAGTGGAGAAGGGATTTGAGAAAGAAAGAAAGAAATATCAGGCCCGGGCCAATGGGAGATCTGCGTTAAATGCCTTGAGTTTAGGCAACACCTGTGTGTAGGGGTAGTGGGGTTACACCAGGCGAGGCATTCACAGCTATTGGGGGGAGATATTTCAGGCAAGAAAACCCGCAGCCGCACATGCCTTTTGGTGTGAACACTTGTTACAAGTTGCCAGCCAGAGTGGCAGGAGGAGGACGCAAAACAGCTAAGCAAACAATAGGTACCCCGGGGAACGCTCAACCTCCACCCATACACACACACAACTCCACTGCCCTGCCAATCGTAGCAGCTACTCCGTCGTGGCTGCACCAAAACGCCAACGCATACCAAAAAAACCATCAACAAACTCCTCAATATGAATGAGCTCAGCTAACAAAAAATCTTACTCATTAACTCTTCCAATGCTGAGGCTATTTTCGTCCAAAGCACAAGGATGCAACATTTTTGAAAAAAACATCTAAACCCTGTCATGTTGGTACTCATTGGAAAACTCTCACTGAGTACTCTCAGATTAGTATCCATGAGCCAGTGTTTTAGTCATTTTTCAGTTTTTTTGCATCTTGTTGCATTAGTCAAACTAGCCATCGGCAGCATAAGGTTTAATTAAAATAGCAGTCTATTCTGGACAAAAACTTCCCCAATAAGTGAAAGAGGTTCTGGCACATTTCTAGTCAATTTAAGCAAGAGGTGAAGTATGACACGTTTCTAGAGAGACTCCAGAGACAAGTGTTTGTGAATATATAATATTTCACATAGATTTTGGCGTGCATGTATTTTGTCTGATGAATCCATCATTTCTGACTTGGAGATTGCTCTGACACACCAGGACCAACCGCATGCCCCACCCCAGTAGGGGGCCTCCCTTATGTCAAATACCCCTATTTGAGATTTGGCTTCCACTCTCTCTTTCAATCTCCCAGGTTTTACGACCTCAGTCCGTCGGGTAGTGATTGTGTGTGGATGGGTGGGTGGGCAATGAATGCTGACATAAAACGACTTGGATTCTACTCTCTTGTTCTATCTCTCAGGTCTAACTCTTCTGCTGCTGGTGACTTTTTTGGACATTACAAGCTGATGCAAAAACCTGGAAAAATTACTGAAACCTTGCCACATGGGTATTCATCTGAGAGTACTCACTGAGAGCTACCCAATTAATACCAACATGACAGGGTTTAGATGGTTTTCAAAATTCTTTGCATCGTTGTGCTTCGGACGAAGGTAGCCTCAGCATTGGAAGGGTTAAAGGCATCTGTCTGTTGGGTAGTGATTGTGTGTGGGTGGATGGGCAATAAACGCTAACATAAAATTCTCCGGTTCCTCGATACTGACATGACTGACTTTCCACCTTTTCACAAACAAACTAACAAGACACCATTACATGACAGGAAGGTAAAAATAAGAGCCACATTAAAACATTAAGCTCAATTTCCTGTCAATAACCGCAACCTCGGCTAAGTGTGACTGAGTCATCTTGAATACAGGTGTACAATGACCCCAAGGATAGAAGCCTGGGTTCCAACATGTTGGTCATCAAGAGACTGCATGGCTTCATCTGGAAGTGTGTGTGTGTGTGTGTGTGTGTGTGTGTGTGTGTGTGTGTGTGTGTGTGTGTGTGTGTGTGAGTGTGTGTGTGTGTGTGTGTAAAAGAGTAAAAGATTGTGTTAAAGTGTGTGCGCATATGCATTTGTGAGTGGATTTGTGAGCATGTTTGTATGTGTGTAAGCGAGTTTGCATGTATATGTTAATGTGTGTACATGTGAGTGTGTGTGGGTTTATGTGTGCATGCACACATATGCTTGAATATGTATATGTCTATGTATGCAAGTGTGTGTATGGAGAGAGGTCTATTTATAAATATAAATAGATTGTCCCTGGTGTATGCATGTGTGTGTGTGTGTGTGTGTGTGTGTGTGTGTGTGTGCACATATGTTTGAATATATATATGTATATGTATGCAAGTGTTTGTATGCATGTGTGTGTGTGTGTGCACATATGCATGAATATGTATGTGTATGTGTGTGTGTGTGTGTGTAAGTCTGTGTGTGAGTGTGTGTGTGTGTGTGTGTGTGTGCGCACATATGAATGAATATGTATGTGTATGTATGCATGTGTGTGTGTATGTGTATGTGTGCATATGTGTGTGCGTATGTGTGTGTGTGTGTGTGCGTGCGTGCATGCGAGCCTTGTCTAGTGATGTAATGTCAGATGTAGTTGATTGAATCATGGCTAACTGACTTAGCGTCAAAGGGCCAGCAGCAGGCAGCAGGCGAGGAGGAGCGTGGTGACTGTGAGAAAGGCGGCGCAGTCAGATAACTAACCGCCTTCTCATCTTGTTTGTACTTGTGATGAAAGGTGTCATATTGACGTCCATTCCTAATCCCCCTCGTGGCGCTCACACCATCCCAATCATTCCTCACTCCGCCAATCAAAACCCTCCTTCAACCAATGCCGGTTCATCCCTCCCGGACTAAGACTTAACCCTATGTGCTGTTGTTGGCTAATGTGGCCAATACAAAATGATGCAAAAAAAACCTGAAGAATGACGGAAACCCTCACACATGGTACTCATCTGAGAGTACTCAGTGAGAGCTATCCAATGAGTACCAACATGACAGGGTTTAGATGGTTTTCAAATATCTGTGTCCTTGTGTTTGGACCAAATAAGTCTCAGCATCGAAAGGGTTAACACATTTGAATCCTTAGCGCGCACTTATAATTTGACAACTGCGGGCAAAGATCTCAAATATAGTAATATTTGATATATCCCTGAAGAGGGATTTTTATATCAGTCCAATATTTCGCAAAATATGTCTTAATTTGTTCTGAGGATTTTTCATCTTTATCTTAGATGAGGAAAAGAAAGGATAAGTAGTGAGAGACAATTACTATATGCGCTATAGTGAAGCGCTGGACATGGAAGGGGTCTTTGATCTGGCATCAGCGTGAGGTCACGAGGTAAAACGGACCAATCAGGGGTCGTGTATCATTTACATTAGAGAAACCTGCACGGGAACATGTGCAGAGCACGACTTATGGGATATTTGTTGAGGCTAGCCTATCCAGGTTGACCGGCTGGTTTCATATCCACTTGTTTTTATTTATCTAAGTCTTTCTTTATCAGGACGTTTGAAGGAACAGGAATGCCCTTTTTGGTCCTTCGGTCTGTTATTTCAGCCTTTTTCTTTAGTCTTTTTAGACCTTTTTGTGCAATTTGGTCTTTTTTGGATCTTTTCCGTCTCTTTTGGCCCTTAAAAGACTCATTGGCTGGTATGAGTGATACTTTTTTCTAAAGATGCTTTTGGATACAAAACCAAGACTTCATATTCTGTAATGCTGCTCTTTCAATGTCACATGTGAAACGTGCCTTTTTTTCGGAGAGAATTTTATCCATCCCAGCCTCTAGAATGACGCTTAAAATAACACAAAACCACTAAATTGAACCGAACACATGAATTTGTTACAGCAAAACAGTTACCTTACAATGTATAACAACAGAAAAATAGAGAAAACAATGCCAAAAAATCCCCACAGAATAAGTCATTTCGCAGAATTTTGATACTAAGTAATATCACATCCAAACAACATGTGGATATTTAAAACTGAAAGATGAATAGTGTTACATAAAAACAACATCGTGCATGCTATTTTGCAGTGTGCTGATCCTCATGTTTATGAAATCTACCAGATGTTTTTCTGTGAGCTACTTAAATATCAGCCTCACCTACATATGTGAGACATCTCTTTTTGGATCTTTACTATTATATTGCCATCGATCATATATATATTTTTTTATTTAATAGGCATAAAAAAAGTTGTTTGTTTCAAATATATATTGTTGGATTAATCTTTTATGTAAATTAGTATGTTTTATGTGTGTTTTAGTAAAAACTTGTCAGAGTCGCGTTACAGGAAACCAAAATATCTTTAGGCCTTAATAAGAGGTAAGGTATTTTTCTAAGGTATTTTTAGGTATATAAATACCTAGGCTCTTTCAAATATTTTTTTTAAAATGCTTAAGTAAAAACAATATTCCCAAAATAGTCGGGACATTACAAGCACTAAAGACACGAGTGTGTTAATAAACAAAGGTTCAAATACAGCAAACAAACGAGAAAAAATGACTGTACCTCATCTTGGTGAAATCTTAAGAACCCTTACCTGCAAATACAAATGAGAAAATGGATTAGTTACTGATAAAGAGAAGCACAACAGCAATACCATCATGCAGGGTCTTAGCCAGCAGAAGGTCTCAGCATCATTTGGACGCCAAAACCCTCAAAAATCACAAACCAGGCCACCAAATATATTCTTTGAAGAATTTCTAAAAATGTCAATATCAAGCAAACAATTGAATATTTTCATCTCCTTGTAATTTGTATGACTTTGCATAAGCCCATTGTGCCTTATCCTAATAGTATATTCACATATTTTCTTAAAATTGCTCTCCAATGAATACCAACATGACCGGGGTTAGATGGTTTTCAAAAGTCTTTGCGTCATTGTGCTTTAGATAAAAGAAGCCTCAGCATTGGGAGGGTTAACGAAAATAAATGGCAATAGAAACACTAACAATGAATCTGTTTGAGATGTTTAACCAAATCCTAATAAATTTATATATCTTTTTCTAAATCAACATAGCATTCAGACAAAACTTTAACGTTAACCCTCATGCTGCTGGTGGCTATAATTTGGCCCATACTTAATGATGCAAAAAAAACTAAAAAATGACTGAAATCCTGGCATCTGAGAGTAATCAGCAAAAGCTATCCAATGAATATCAACTTAAGAGGGTTTAGATGGTTTTCAAAAATCTTAGCATCCGTATGCATAGGATGAAATTTATAGTCTTAGCGTTGGAAGGGTTAACCCACTCATGCTGGTGGCAACCCAAAACATTGATGTCCTGCGTCCAGGCCACGGCATAACTGGAAAACTATTTTGAAGGGATATGTTAATTATAACACAACCATCAACAACATTTCAAATGTTTGGCAAATCAATCCTTCTCTTCCAAAGAAATGTTCAAAATAAACAAAGAGATTGAAAAAAGGAGTATTAAATGGTACTCCCACACATGAAGGAATAAATAATGATAAAATTCCTGTTTAGCTTAAGACTTCATTATGTGTATTGTGTTCTAAAAGGAAGACTTTTACAGCATGAAGTGTTTTGCTAATGATTCGGATTGGAGAAATTTAATTATGTTATCTAGAATAATGTCCGCAGTCGAGATTCCTGATAATAGGAAAAAAGTTATGTTTGTTTTTCCTCTAAAAAACTTAATTTCATTTCTCTTATTCCATTATGAAATGATGGAACTTAAAACACACAAAAGGAAAGTACATGTAATACCATTGAAAAAGCTTTTACAATAATCATCTTGCTCAAGAATTCTTACTGGCTTACTGACTTAATTTTATGACCATACCCCTGTACAGTACAGACATTTAATTCCTGCACCAATCAACTGGATGTCTGTCAGTGCCTGGTTGTACAAACACCCACGGATAACATGTCAAATAAATAATCCAAGTGCATCAATAAACTATGGAGCTTGCTAATCAAAACTACATTCAGTTGTGAGGTCATCCATGCATCCATGCCAAGGAAACTAGGTGGCAATGAATCGGGCGTGAGGCTGTGTATTATGCCCGGGCTGCCCATGCCTGAAGAGCAGGAATACAGTGTTAGTAATATAGATGTCAATACTAATGCTAAGAAACTAGAGCAACAGCTTTCAGTGAAATAGTTCTCAGCAAATTGCTTCGATATCTAGAAATTTTCATTTGTGCCAGATCATTTGTTATCCAATTTACACTTAAAAGTTCTACTGGAAAGTATCGCCCCCTACTCTTGTGTAAAAAATATTATCAAACTCCTCAGGCCTGTAATGTGAATGTGTGAATAATTCTATATATTTCAACAATGACTTGATAGACTGCCTTTAAATCAAGGATGTTGTAAATCATTGCTGCACAGACAAAGAACTTTGATTTAAAGTATTCAACTCCACCAGAAAACCTGATGCAGGAATATATCACAACAGGTGTTTTTTGAAAACAGTAATGAACTCTAGCAGGAAAAAAATGACATCTAATCCAGGTAGATCTTTATAAAGGCCGTTTCTATTGACTCCTTTAATCAATATTTGAAAAAGAAATTTATATCACTCAAGAGGTAGGACAACCACCTGTATTTACTGCATCTATACTTTATTTGTTGATCTTTATTCAGTGTTACTATTTGACACCAAACCTGTCAGCTTTAGATAAGGTAAAGGGCAGTAATGGACTCTTATATTCTAGTAGCTACATAAATAAATGGTACCCTGGGGTGGTATCATCCAAACACATGCTGTGGCTATTGTAAAATGTCATAAAACATCAGGTGCTTGTTATTTAGATTGATGGCATCCTAAATCCCCATGCCTGCTTGCTTAATAAAACAGTACTCTCTCTCTCTCTCTCTCTCTCTCTCTCTCTCTCTCTCTCTCTCTCTCTCTCTCTCTCTCTCTCTCTCTCTCTCTCTCTCTCTCCCTCCCTCCCTCCCTCTATCAGACCCTCTCTCTCTCTCTCTCTCTGTTTCTCTCTCTCTCTGTTTCTCTCTCTCTGTTTCTCTCTCTCTCTCTCTCTCTCTCTCTCTCTCTCTCTCTCTCTCTCTCTCTCTCTCTCTCTCTCTCTCTCTCTCTCTCTCTCTCTCTCTCTCTGCCACACACTGCCCATGTAGACTAATACATTCCTCTACATTTTCTGATAGGGTTTGGCCTAATAGATTTGAATATCATTTGTAAGAAAACATCAGAAACTCAACTTGAAGGCGAGTCTCTTAGAGGGCAAAAACAATTAATACAGACCAGTAGGGATTGGTATTCAATATTTGATAACTAATATTGTACTCTTTTCACTTGTAAATTGCTTAACAGAAAATTTTAAAAATCAGTCAGTCAGCAGACAGAAGTTAGCTCATTTATGCATGTGTGATCCTCTTGGAATTGTCATATGGTTCTATGATACTTTTGTGAAAATATTGATGAGAGGAATTCCATAATAAGCCTCATCAGAAGTGTCTCAAGCCACAGGTGTGTCCACTACCCATGAGAGGCGCAATTTCTCTAATTGTACGCACAGCAAAGTGCACTTCACCACATGTTCAGCTGCTCAGGAGGCAAAATAGTCCTGCTGTTATAAAAGGCCTTCATGTTTATGAGTCCCTATATCAATAAGTCATCCATTAGTGATTCATAACAGTTACCATTACATGATCAGAGAGCATCTAGAAAACTATTTTAAATACTATGATACATAACCATCATCATTATTTTTTACCATAACATCACCATCATCCCCATCGCAATCATCACACTAATCATCATCATCATCACCATAATCCTTATCACTGTCATCTCCAACATAATCATCACCATATTCATCATCATCATCATCCTCATCATCATCATCCTCATCATCATCATCATCATAATAATCATCACCATATTCATCATCATCATCACCATATTCATCATCATCATAATCATCATCATCATCATCCTCATCATAATCACCATCATTAACCCTGTCATCATCACCATCATTGTCATCAGCATGATGATCTTTATCAAAGTTTCCTATCACAAATACCATCAACCTGATCATCATCATCATCATCATCATCATCATCATCATCATCATCATCATCATCATCATCATAATCGTCATCATTTCCATCCAATCACCACATGCAATGTCCCTAGCCTCTGATCTCTGATGGAGAAACCCTGATTGTGCGACTGCAGTGATTGCAGTATATTAGTGAACCAGCCTTGCAGGAATCTCCATTTACTTATCTCCAGTTACAACCTCAGTCAAATGACAGGCTGGTTATCATTTCCATTCATCCGACTGCCACAGCCAACTCACGCATGATATTCCTACAACTCAATCCATCCATGTTCAGGGCAACTTGCTCATATGAGTTGCATAAAACGTTTATGATTTATCCATTCAGGTGCAAGTTCCTTTTGAAATATCTTAAAATGGACTTCATGCAGCAAATAAGCCTAATGATGGATATTAGGATATAATGAGATGCAAACACATGATATGATAGTTGAGATGATAGTGACTGTGCAAAACAGATACTCTCTTTCATTTCAAGAAACTAAATGACCAATGGAATTCCAAATTTGGATAATCATATTTTTCATTCAAACATTTTCCCAACTATGCTTTCCCTTGCAAGATTTCATCACAATTATCACGGTGCTATTGGTCGCTACAGGCATGAATGACTACCCCATGTGACTGCCAGTAACGCAATGACCAGAGCTGTCTCAACCAATCAAGATGAGGGATATCCTCCAAAAGGGAGACTTGACGCCCAACTGAGCTCAATTTTAAATGCATCCTGATTCGAAATGGACGACAATCTGATCTTCTTCCTTTCTAAGATCTAAGCTGTTGAAAGCGACGTAAAAACCCATTCCTTCCTTCCTTAGCCCTTATGCAGCTGTTGGCTAATTTGTACATAACAAAATGGTACAAAAAGCCTGAAAAACAGCTGAAACCCTGGCAAATGGGTACTCATCAGAGAGTACTATTTCTATATATTTTCCCTTATAATATATTACTTGTATGATTTGTATTTTATGGCATACAGCTATAGTCAATAAAGAACATACACTCTCGGCGAGAGCTATCCAATAAATACCAATATGACTGGGTTTAGATGTTTTTCAAAAGCCTTTGCAGCCCTGTGCTTAGGACGAAAGTAGCCTCAGCTTTGGAAGGGTTAAGGGGGTTCTGAAGTGAGTCACCCTCCGATGGATTCCCTCCAAGAGGAAGAGGAATAGAAAGAGGGGGAGGGAGGAGCAAACCCATTACCACCAACTACACGCTAAACTCACCAGCGCACATTTAGATTGATAGGCTTTCCTAATAAGTTCCGACAAAAGTCATACACCGCCAGTAAGCTGCAGTAATCAAACCGTTACGCGGCAGATGGCACAAGCTTTAGATAAAGGCAAAAGCTGTTCCACCTAAACAGATGATTTTTGAGATGCAACATCTAGTAATAGGCCCTTTCTGAATTAGGATGCTGTCAGAGGCTAACTGAAGCTAAGAAAATCGGTTTATGTATCAAGATACTCTGGTTAGAGGATTAGTATACAGTCTTTAACCTTTTCACGCCTGTATCACCCAAAAAAATACTGACCAAATTGGTTAATATCTCAGTAAAGATATCGTCAGTCAAGCATTCATCAAAAATATTTGAAGGAGAAATTTTTGTCACAACTCAACCAAAAAAAATCTGTCAAACAATTTGTAGATTAATGATTAATTACTTTATTTTTCTTTGCAAAAATATCATAGTCCCAGCGGAAATCTTTCAGGCATGTAACTTAACCCATAAATTAACACTCACAGCGGTGAAAAGCAGCCTGACAATTTTGATGTTAACCTTCAAACAAAGGATTCGTTAGGAAAATATTTGATGGAGAAATGTTAATCAGGAACATACCCAACAACCCACTTCAGATATCATGTAAAATCAGTCTCAATTCCTAAGTTATCGTCAAAAATATTTTAGATCCAGACAAAAATTTCAGATGGAATTTTATAAGCATCAATGGGGAAATGTCCCAACCAGTAATGCCTTACAAGACAGACATAGCACAATTTGAAAAATATAGAAGGAGAAATATCAACCAGAACATTAACAACAATGAATCTCCAAATATTTTGAAAAATAGATAATTCTAAATTTGTTAGTTATTGTCGAAAGTATCATAACAAATCCAGACAACAACTTCAAGAGGAGCTACATAATTGGTTAACCCATTAACACTTACAGCAGCCAAAAACAGCCTGACAATTTTGAAGAAATCTTTCAGGCAAAAAAGCAGAGTCAGAAAAATATTGGATGGAGAAGTACTTAACAGGACGTTACTAACAACTCTTCTTCAAATATTTTGTGATATCATTCTCAATTCCAAAATTATTGTCAAAAGTATTTTTGATCCAGACAACAATTTGTAGAGGATCTCTTTAGCAGTAAATAGCTTATCTCCGGCTGTTGGTGCAACTAAGTCATCAGGATTAAGGTAGTGCTGATAATGACTTGCACCAACAGCCAGAGATAAGCTATTTACAGGCTAAAATGGCTGCCCCCAGTGCCTTCATTTTGTGCCTGTTAGGAGGTGTTTAAACAGCGATATGCTTCTTGTATGAAGGTTGGCACTGGTGGTAACTTGGGTTTAAGTAGAGAATACCCTAAGAAAGTATTTGGGCCTCTGTTTTATCCGTGGTGGAATTGTCCTTTAATGTAGACTTCCCTACCAATACCTGGAGCTAGTACACAAAATAACAAACAGCAAGTAAAAAGTTACCTGCTAAAAAAATAACCTCCTGGCAAGCAACCAACAGCGAATGATTGGGAGTCGTGTTACAAATAAGTCTGGCCAGTCAGACTACAATGGAGCTGTCATTATCCGATATTTAGAATCAATTTCCGCGCAGTATATGTGTGACTTTGTGACTTGGTAAAAAGTCACATTCGGTGTGAAAATGGATCTCTCACCTCCTTTCAGGATGCCCAGCTACTGTAGATAATAGGCAAAATCATTCAGGTAAATTTGTTAACACATTCATACCTACATGCAGCACCCCAAAGATATTGATCATTTTGCTGATACATCTGTTTGATACCATATATGGAAATATTTGAAGGAATATTCATCAAATATCAAGCAATAACTATCTTTCAAATATTTCATGAATATATGATTTACATTTATCAAAGAGAGTTCTAAGGCCTAAAAAAAAAAGTTGTTTGTTTCCTGTAACCCTACCCTAACAAGTTTTTATTCAAAAAAATTGCCTACCCTAAAGTTTTTTCCGCCCTCCCAACTCCAATCATCCTAAAACATGCATTAAACACACATTTAGACCAAATTTTTTTTTTTTTTTACGACCTACCTACCCTATTCCATTTCGGACCGTTACAGGAAACAAACAATTTCTTTATTTAGGCCTAAGCATGAGTGGGTTGAAATTAACAGTGTACATATGCAAACAAAACTGAACCAATATTAACCCATTAATACAGAAGTATTCCTCCTGAAATTGTCTTCTGGAACTATGATAATTTTAACTATTACTTTGAAATTGAGAATAACTTCACAAAATATTTGGAGGAGAGTTGTAGGTGATGTTCTGATTGACATTCCTTTGTCAAATATTTTCCTGACTTTCCTCTTGCCTGTCAAAATATCATTAAAATTGTAAGGCTGCTTTTTTTGCTGGTGTGAGCACTAATAGGTTAATAGGGAAGAAATTTTGCTCTTTATAAGCAAATTTCCATCAATATTGTATCATATCATATTTTGCTCTTTATAAGCAAATTTCCATCAATATTGTATCATATCATATTTTGCTATGTATTAGCAAATTTCCATCAACATTGTATCATATCATATTTTGCTATGTATTAGCAAATTTCCATCAATATTGTATCAAATAGTGAATATTTCAAAGGTACCAATCCCTAATCTTCAAGGGCCTAGACAGTAGACACTGGGTGGATGTTTCTGGCTGCTACAGGCATGAAAGGGTTAAGAGAAATGAATTGAAGCAACACCTGGAAAACAAGACCATCAAGGTGATTTAAGTACGAAAAGGTCACGCCCCGCGTGCAATAACCTGTGTAGTTCTCAGGAAGGCACCTGGAGTCTGTACCCCTTTTCAGCTAATTTTCCTCTGATCGGAATAGCACAGCACCGCCATTATCGCGCGGTTCAGCTGTGTGCGGTGAGTACCACTACATAATGATGGTGCGCGTATTAATGCAACCTACGACAAAAAACGTCTTCATCGCTGTACACAAGTACACCATAACCGTTAACCCTTACAAACCACAGGGGTGTCCAAATAAAAGTCCTACGAAACAGCATCTATAGTGTGACAAATGGTTCACTTACTGTTCATCCATAATGCAATTTACGACAAAAAACATTTCATTGCTCTGTACAAGCACATCGTAACCGTTAACCCTTGAAAATCACAGGGGTATCCAAGAATAAAAGTCCTAGAGCACAGCATCTACAATGTGACAAATGGTTCACAAACTTTTCATCAGTAATGGCAATTTACAACAAAAACAACAACACTTTATTGCTGTGTACTTGTAAGCATTATCAAAACCATTAACTCTTGCAAACCACAAGGGTGCCCAAGAATAAAAGTCCTAGAGCACAGCATCTGTAGTTTGACAAATGGTTCACAACCCTTTCATCAGTTGGCACTATAGTACTATAATATGGGTATACTGGATAAAGACAGATGCCCATTAGACGGATATTTACTGGCATACTTCCGATGACTTTTCTGGTACCATCACCATAAACCCATAGAAAATCACCTGTGTAAGATGGATATATCATATAACAGACAGATATATCACTGGTCCTACTGCATCAATCATATGCAAGATTACCTGCACTAGTATCATATCTATAATGGAGACATTTATGCAATTTACTCTATAGCATATGGCCTTCTAATTGTCTGATGTGCACTATGCTTAGATAAACCTTTCAGTAATATTCAAACCTCACACAACTTATCGATTCTTGAAAAAAAACACCATCCACTAGATGTAGTGATATTTTCTATCCAACAGAAACATGACCTGCATAGATGTATTTCACACAAATGTGCAAATGTGTGCACACTGCTATCCAAATGATAAAAAAATGTAAGGTAGGAGTCTGAGTGTTAACACTGACTGATCAGTGGCCTTCACAAGTTCCTAGGGCTCATTGCCCAAGGGTAAGGAAATGATATATGGACATCAAAATAATTACCTTTGTGCCCTAACACATTTATTTTGTATAAGGCAAAACAAACGCCAAAGAGGGTGTGTGGCAATTTTTAGAATAAAAAATTAACACACAAGGGTGAAGAAATCAATTCTAGAGTTCTCTCTATGGCTTCTCTGCATATGACAGATGTTGAGCTATGTTCATGAATTCTCAAATAACCCCTTGATTTGCAGTGCTCCAATTTCCCCTTAAATTGAGAAGTGGCTAAGGTAAATTATGCATGTTTAATGATCAATTCTATATTTACATTTTAAGATTAGTAAGAACAGGGTGTCTTCTTCCATTAAGATTTGGAGTATGTGTACTAAGCTGAAGCGGTATCACATAGATTGGCTTCAGTTACTTATCAAAAAGTTCCATAATATCGTGAATTGTCAGTAATTTGGGACACTTTTTAATGATAAGTAATAGTGGCATATGTTTCCCTTAGATTTTCTTAAGGATGACCAACGATAGATCAAAGGTGCCCAGATTTCCCTTAAATCATTTTGTTCAGCATGATTTAGTGGCCTAAATTCTTAGGGTGGTCTAAATTTCCGAGAATTTACAGTACACCCAAAACAGAGTACAAAATGTTCACAGCCGAATTGGAGGTATTTTCTCATTCATTTCACAACCCTTTGCTAGTTTAAGTACCCTTACAAACAGGGTGCAATATGTGATAGGCTGCAGCCTGGCTGCAATTAAGGTAAATCTCTTCATTGGACAACCCCTCCCCCCCCCCCCCCCCGCCTTCAAATACCCCATGCCACCAAGGTGGAAAACTAAACTACTTATTTCCTGACTGGCTGCACCCTTTCAATTTTCTCAGCACCCACTGTCCCTCCCTGAAGTACCCAAAGCAAACAGCGTTCATTACTTACATTATACAAAACAAATCTGGTTGCAATTGAGAAGCCTTATTTCCTGATATGTTTGATGGAATACCCCAAAATATACCCACAAATTGAGTGGAATGAATCATGTCAGTTTTAACCGGAGTAGTTTTGATTCCCCCTTATAGAATAGATATCTATAATAGAACAGATAGCACCACTTATGAGGTTTCTCACTTCCTACCCTTAAGGGGTTTCAACATTCACCACCCTAAAATACCCCAAAATGAACAGGGTGCGTCCACTTCACAGCGAATCTGGTTGTTATTGAGGGTATTCACTTCCTGGGGGTTCTTCCTTTTCACTACCCCTAAAATAACCCCAAACCAACCGAGTATGTCACATGCAGACCCAGAAGAATCTTAGGGTCATCTAAGGACAACATTAAGATCAGCAACATTAAATGTTCAGCTCCCATCAGAGTGCAAATTTTAAACCAGCATAGTTGCTTTCTGCCTTGGTCCTATTGGTTGAAAGCTGACATTGGTCCACTTCTAAAACCTGGCAGGTTCATCTATTATTCCAAAATGCTCACAATTCTGCACGACTTTCTTATCCAAGTCAGATTGAGATCTGCGATCAGGTTTATAAGAAATCTGGTAGTTATCTAGGCACCCTACTTCCTAGAAGTTCTGCAATTTCTCCTCTCCTTCCCCCCCCCCCCCCCCCCAAGCTAGTGATAACACCAAACTATTTATCATGTAATACCCACATTTTGATAGGGCCAATTACACACACACATATGGCAAAGGGGGAGATCATAGAGAGCCCCCTATAATCAGCCCCCTTTCCTCAGGCTATGGCCAGCCACAGATCAAAGTAAAGATAACGGTCAAGAAGAGAGGGGAGGGGGTGGTGGCAGCAATACTTCGATGAACTACCTGAGGCAATGGTCCCCCAGGGTTCAAAGGTCAAGGTCGGTTGAAGGGGGCCAATGCTAAACTCTGGTGAACTACCTTAGGCGATGGTCCTGTAGAGTTCAAAGGTTAAGGCTTCCTGCAAAAGGGGGAGGGGGCTGTGCTTAACTTTGATGAACTACCAGAGGCAATGGTCCCCCAGGGTTCAAAGGTCAAGGTCAGTTGAAAGGGGCCAGTGCTAAAATCTGGTGAACTACCTTAGGCGATGGTCCTGTAGGGTTCAAAGCTTAAGGCTTCCTGCAAAAGGGGGAGGGGGCTGTGCTTAACTTTGATGAACTACCAGAGGCAATGGTCCCCCAGGGTTCAAAGGTCAAGGTCAGTTGAAAGGGGCCAGTGCTAAAATCTGGTGAACTACCTTAGGCGATGGTCCTGTAGGGTTCAAAGGTTGATGCTTCCTGAAAAAGGCGGAAGGGGCTGTGCTTAACTTTGATGAAGTACTAGAGGCAATAGTCCCACAGGGTTCAAAGTTGAAGGTCGGCTTAAGGGGGGCTGTGCTATAGTACTATGAAGAACTACCTAAGGCAATGGTCCTATAGGGTTCAAAAGTCAGGGTTGACTGGAGAAGACCCTCTAGGACCTCAAATACACCCTCGTGATTCAGGGGTACCAGTTCAGTGTGTACAGTTTGAAGCACTCACACATACAGCCTCACACACACATGGATCCTTGCACTGCATGGTAGATGTACATATGCACAAGTTTTAACCATCGTCCAGTAAGGCACAGGCACCTCGGTGAGGAATGTTTTGGTAGCGATACTGTGGTAAGTGAAAACAAGGCAACTGCAACCATTTCTCAATGATTCAAGACAGAGACTCTCTGCATGGGGTTGCCACAGTGTCCATTTTGCATGCGTCAATGATATGACTTAATTAAACTGCAACAATAAAACTCCTTCATCCAAGCTAGCCAAAGCACAATGAGTACCAATATGTCACTGTTTCAGTCGCATTTCTGCATTTTTTACATAATTTTGTTTTGACCAATATGCTAACAGAATTGAAAGGGTTATAAAAAATTTAATTCATCATTCAGGTTTATTACCTGTTACATGTTTTCTCAGAAAGCCTGAGTATTCTTTATAGAGAAATTTAAAAACTTAATTCTGAAACTTTAAGGGTGCTTTCTAAAATATCATATATCCATAGTATCCATAGCTCCAAGTGCTATGACAACTAAGATGCAGATACAGTACACTGGAATCTGATAAAAAGTTAACTACATGTGATAAAGGATTACATCCTCTAACGTGTAAAAATCAACGGCTCTCGTTTACTGCGGGAACCTTATACATGATCATTAACTACCGATGAATCAATCTCATGTTTTATACTTTACATGATATATCTTACCCAAGAGGATTAACCATTCCAATGCTAATACAGGTGAATATGGATATGAAGGACTCAATGGGACCAGGAAAATTAGTCCGTCATAGGCAAAATCTGTCATATACATATGACACATACTTGGGACCAAGCATATTGTACGTCATAGGCAGAAGTCTGTCGTACAGTGCTCCGTCATATCCAAGTTCACCTGCACTACTAAAAAGTTTGTCCAATGCACAGGAACGCAAAGATTTTTCAAAACCATCTAAACCCTGTCATGTTGGTACTCATTAGATAGCCCTCGCTGAGTACTCTCAGATAAGTACCCATATGACAGTGTTTCGGTGATTTTTTTTTTTAGGATTTTCGCATTATATTGTATTGGCCAAATTAGCCACCAGCAGCATAAGTGTTAAGGTTCTAAGCTTTGCCCGCAGGGGGCGCTGGGGCAGGCCGTCCAGCTCTGATTGCTTACTACAACCAGGTCAACGAAGACCTATGTGGCAATAAAGTAGTTCCCCAGCAATCCTTATATATTTTCCTGTCTTATTAGAAAAAAAACTCTCACCAATTCCCAGTGATCAGACCTCCTTGTGGCAGGTATATTATATGTAATGATTGCTTTCACCGGGGGTAACTACCCATGAATAGATTACTCACAATAAAGCGTGCTTTTATTAGGAAATCCTAACTCAATTTACTTCAAGGTTAGGGAATGGGGAGCCTTCATAGGCAGTAATTGCATCATAACAACTGTGATTTGAACCTGGTGCTCTAATCTCTATCATATTAGAGCGACAAGGTGCTATGAACATGTAAGGAACACCGCAAAAGAAATGAAATACTTTTTATAAACTCTTAACCCTTTCAATGCTGAGGCTACTTTCGCCCAAAGCACAAGGACGCAAGGATTTTTGAAAACCATCTAAACCCTGTCATGTTTGTATTCATTGGATAGCCCTCGCCGAGCACTCTCAGGTGAGTACCCATGTGCCAGGGTTTCAGTTTTTTTCAGGTTTTTGGCATCATTTTATATTGGCCAAATTAGCCACCACCAGCATAAGGGTTAGTGGTAGTGATAGCTAGGGCTTCTGCCTCACCAGCACTAGCAGCTTGACCCACCCAGAGGGCCTGCTCTGACGGCCGAGTGGTCTAAGGCGCCGCCACTGACTGCACACTGTCTCTCACCACTGACTGGGTTCGAATCCCGGCCTGGGCATGTGAGAATGTTGCCAGTGACTTGGGGTTAGGCAGTGGTTTTCGCCGGGTACTACGGTTTCCTCCACCACATACAACTGGCTAGTCACGAATTAGCCACATTTGGCATGAATGTGACGAAAAGCAAAAATTCCAAATCCACCCACCCAAATGGGGGGAGGGGAGTCTTCCTTATGTGAGGTATTCCTATTGAATGAAGGTGGCCCTAGACGGGTATGATAGGTACATTACAAAATGAAGGAAATAACTTTAATCCCATCTTTTTCAGTACATGCTGAAGAATAACTTGGGGCAGCTTACAAATGAATGAAGGTGGCCCCAGATGGGTATGATAGGAAGATCATAAAAGAAATAAAATATTTTATTAACTCTTAGAGAATAATTGTCAGTACATGCTTTAGAATAATTTGGGACAGCCAACAATTGAATGAAGGTGGCCCTAGATGGGTATGATAGGAAGATCATAAAAGAAATAAAATATTTTATTAACTCTTAGAGAATAATTGTCAGTACATGCTTTAGAATAATTTGGGACAGCCAACAATTGAATGAAGGTGGCCCTAGATGGGTATGATAGGAAGATCATAAAAGAAATAAAATGTTTTTTTAAATCTTGGAGAATAATTCTCAGTACATGCTTTAGAATAATGTGGGGCAGCCTTCAATTGAATAAGGGTGGTCCTAGATAAGTATCAAGAGGACAAACGATAGATGTAATATAAGTCGTAAAGGTGCCTTTAATCCATTCATGCCTGTAGATCTCTTTGACAAGTGTCGTCTGGAGCTTTCATACTTTTGAAAATAACTTAGGAATGAAGCATAATTTTGCAAAATAATTGAAGAAGAGTTGTAGATTGAGTTCTGACGAACAAATCTTCTTCAAATATTTTCTGAATATTGCTGTTGTTAGAGAGATATCACCAAGAAAGTCAGATGGTTTGGGGGCGCTCCAGGCATGAATGGGTTAATATCTATAATCTACAGACAGATAGGACAGATATTACTTATTTACAGTTTAGTGGCAGTTGCGTTGGTCAAGTGGTTAGCACGCTTGCCTTCGGCGCAGACGATCCGGGTTCGATTCCCGGTGGGGGCGCAGAAAAAGATAATGTATTTCCTTGCTGCTTTCCAGTGCTTCGGAGGGCACTGTAAGCCGTGGGTCCAGTCGGCCAAGAGCCTTAGTAGCTCATGTTTCTTGTAATTTATATACCGACTTAAAATAAAGATTACATTTACATTTATTTATTTACATTAACATTTACATTTACAGCAGGAAAATCATATCTGGGCCACCAAAGGTCAACCCCAGTCAACAACAATTTTACTTAGTTGTAGCCCACAGGGTATCTTAGTTGTCAGCTTGTGTAGAAAGCACCAGTTTCTCTTGTCTTATTACGTCACAAAACCTCCCCAGAGGCCCTGACCCCTCGCTCAGCACCTGGCACTGGACATCACAGTCCTCCCCCTCACTCCCAGAATAACACTGAACCCAGTCAGGCCTGGAGGTCTCTTTGACAAGTATCATCTGGACTTAGGATACTTTGTATAACAACTTTGAATTTAAGCATAAATTCAGAAAATATTTGAACGAAAGTTTTTGAAGTAGTTTTCATCAGTGCTTCTCCATGAAACGTTTTCTGAAAAATGCTTTGGTCCCCAAGATAGTCACTAAGATGTATTCTGTTGCTATCATCATACTTTTGAAAATCCAATCCATTACTACTTCAAGTGCCCAAAAGGTCAAACAAAAGAAGTGGGTTTGTTTGGTTTTAGATTACTTCATACAGATAAGGTTATACAGAGGTAGATACCAGGGAGATGCAAGGGATTTCATTCACATATGACTGTACGTGTAATTTCACATTATTCTGAACTACGAAAAAAGCATTAGTGCCCACAGTTGCCAAAACACTTTGACAATTTTTGCAATATCTTATATTAAGCAAAGGCATATTTGTGAAAAGATTTGAAGGAGAAATGTTAAGCACAACACTACCAACAGCTCTCCATTAAACAAATTGTGAAATTTCTCTTAATTCCAGAGTTATCATCAAAAGTGATGAAGATCCAGACGATAATATCCAGAAGTCTTAATCATTAATGGGTTAACCCTTTCGCTGGTGGTGGACAATTTGGTCAAAAAAATTGTTGCAAAAATGCTGGAAAATGACTGAAACCCTGGCATATGGGTACTCATCTGAGAGTACTCAGCGCAAGCTTTCAAATGAATACCACCATGACAGTGTTTGGAAAGTTTTTAAGGATTTTTGCACTCTTGTATCTTGGACGAAAGTAGCCTCAGCATTGAAAGGGCTAAGCTATCTTAAATAGCCTTGAATAGATGTACAGAAGTGGCTCTTATCACTCATCTGTCTTATTAGACACCCCTGATGTGTGACCCTGTCGGCACCCCGTTCAGTTGATACCCACAGGTCCTGACTCCCACATAACTCTCTCCACAGGCCAGATAGTAACAACAGTTTTAAACCATTAATGCTCGCAGCGGCTAAAACAGCCTGACAATTTTGATGAAAACTTGAAGGCAATAGCAAAGTTAAGAAAATATTTGAAGGAGGAATGTTGTTCAGAACTTCACCAACACCTCTCCTTCAAATATTTTGTAAAAGCATTCTTAATTTCAAAGATATTGACAAAAGTATCAAAGATCCAGATGACAATTTCAAGAGGGTCATTTAAGCGTTAATGGGTTAAACCATCCATGTCTGGGGACCCCCTGAACAAGTACCATCTGGACCTATGGCACTTTTGAAAATAACTTTAAAATGAAGCATAAATTTGCAAAATATTTGAAGGAGAGTTGAAGATTAAGTTCAGACGAACAATCCCCTTTCAAATATTTTCTGAATATTGCTCTTGTTAGATAGATATCACCAAAACAGTCAGGCGGTTTTGGCTGCTACAGGCATGAATGGGTTAAATTATCCATGCCCTGAGATCTCCTGAACAAGTACCAGACAGCAATCTTAAGAGAAACCTCTAGCATTAATGGGTTAAAGGATTCGCACCAGATGATTGGCACTGTCCTGAGAAGCGACATTAAGAGAGCGGAAGCAAAGAGAGACATCAAAGGCTGCACACTATTAGTCACCCTGATGATAGTCTCCAGACCTGGGTATGGCCAGTCATTCACTGCAGTGCGAGACAAGATCTTTACCCATATGCTGGTGGTGGCTTATTTGGTCAGTACAAAATGATACAAAAAAACTGGAAAATCACTGAGACCCTGGTAAATGGGTACTCATCTGAGAGTACTCGGCGAGGGCTATCCAATGAATACCAACATGACATGGTTTAGATGGTTTTCAAAAGTCTTTGCATGCTCTAGAAGGAAGTAGCCTCAGCAGCCTCAGCATTGGAAGGGTTAACATCTATTTCTGCACTCGCCTGATAGATGCTTCTCTTTCGTCATGTGTCGCACACCACAGCTGGACATCTGTGGGGTTTATGGCAATGTAATAATGATGAAAATTCCAGCATCATACTTGTGCGCAACTGGAGTAGAGTTTGTATGTGAAATACTTAGGTTTATTGTCATTTTCCCTGCTATGTTGTGGCTAAATTATGCCAGTTTAGTAGTGATTGGTTGTGGAAACTGCAGTACCCTAGGAAAACCACCAACCAAACTCCAAGTCACTGGCAATCTCCTCACATGCTCTGATCTATATACTACAGGTGAACTTGGATATGACGGACCACTGTACAACGTTTTTTTTGCATATGACGGACGATATGCTTGGTCCCAGTCAGATGCATATCAAGTATTTGTCATATGTATAAAACGGATTTTGCATATGACGGACCAATTTTCCTGGTCCCATTCAGTCCGTCATATCCAAGTTCACCTGTAGCATCTCTGGAGGCCTGAAGCCTCTCCAGACCTACATGCCGCTTCTGCCATAAAATTAGGATTATCTTTTTTTATTTGAATATCTGGGAAACACCTGATTTTCTTTATATTCAAAACATGAATGAGAAACAGAAAAAAATGACAAACTCCTAAAGACAATAAGTATACAATACCTGACAATCAAGTTCCCAATTTCAAATACGTCGTACTGCTTTTTTTACAGTAATGATTTCATTGAAAATAAGTCATTATGCACTTTTTTCAACATGCTTGCTTAATAAATCTTTACGTTGAGTCATGTGTATTAAAGTAGACCAATTTTATTTCAATGTTTTATTTCAATATTTCACTTGTTTCTGCCTGGCTTTTGCGATATTGACGTGATATTGACATGAAATTGATATAATTTTGAAATGATATTGACATGAAATTGATGTGATACTAACATGATATTAATGTGAAATTTACCTGATATTGACGTGATATTGACATGATGTTGACATGATATTGACTTGACATTCATATAAAATTGACCTGAAATCGACGTGACATTGATGGGAATTGACGTGATATTAACATAAAATTGACATAATATTGACATTATATTTGTGATATTTACATGATATTAACAGTATATTGATATGATATTGACAATATTTATGCGATATTGACATGATATTGACATGATGTTGACACGATATTGACATGATGTTTACATGATATTGACATGATCTTGACATAATATTTACATGATAATTACATGATATCAAAATGGTAGTGGTGACATGATATTGAAATGATAGTGACATGGCATTGACATGAAATTAACGCGATATTGACGTGATATTGACGGCTATGTCAGACGTCCTGGGAGGTCTGAGGATGAATGGGTCAACGGTGTACGGTGCTGCCAAGCTAACACATGTTTACAGATTGATTGGCTTGTTGAGAGTAGCAAATTGCCGCAGGCTAGGCGGAGAATTCCGCGGGAGCTCGATCGCATGCTTCCCTCTAATTTACACCTGACACGACAAGCAGAGAACGACCCATTCTCATCCAGATCATCTGACGCATATGCAAATAATTTCAAAACGAAGAGGAATTTTGAAAAATATTTGAACGAAAATTGCTCACATCATCACACTGGATAAGATTTCTTCAAATTTTGTTTTGTTGACTTCTGATGCATCGAGTTTATGCAGATATTTGTCAGATGGCCAGGGTTGGCTGGGCTTGTACGGGTGAATGTAAATATTTAGCTTGTGCTCTCAACCAAGGCTTATAATTTCCTTCTTTCTTACAGCCTCAGGCACCTTAACCCGTTCCTACCCAGAGTTGCCCAAGACCGCCTGACCTTATTGGTAATACTTCTGCAACATTTGCAATTTTCAGAAAATATTTGAAGGGGAAATGTACTTCAGAACCCACCTCACAACTCCACTTCAAAAAGTTTGTGAATTTATAATTAATTTTTAGTTATTTTTGATAGTAAAATAGGTCCAGACAACATTTGTAAAGGAGATCTGTAGGTGGATTGGGTTAACCCATACATGCCTGGAGTCACCTATTAGTGTCGTCTAGATCTATGATACCAAAGAAAATGATTTCAGCATAAAGGCTTAGTAAGTTTTAAAAATATAATTGGAGGATAATCATAGGTTTCATTTTTGTTTACATTTCTCCTTCAGATATTTTCCAAAGCATGCTTTTATTTGGGAGATATCACAAAATTATTCAGGCCTTAAAGGACCATTATATAGGCATTGATTGATGTAACCATCTATCCCAAAACTGCCAATCAAAGTCTGGCTATTTTTGAAAATATATCTTGCTGATGACAACATCATTTGAAATATATATGAAAGAAATGCTGATAGCAACACATACACACAATATATATATATATATATATATATATATATATATATATATATATATATATATATATATATATATATATATATATATATATATATATGTATATATATATATATATATATATATATATATATATATATATATATATATATATATATATATATATATATATATATATATATATATATATATATAATTTAGGGTTTATTCCAGAAGCAAATGACTTTTTTTTTTGAAAGGTTTACATATTAACTCATTATTTCTTCTCAAATTCTTCATCGTATCTGTATATTTGTCAAATTACCAGATTGGTTTTGATGTCAAAAAAGGTCTGATTATTTTGGCTTCATCTTTCCAAGTATATGGGTGTTTCAGAAAATAGATAAAGGAGTAATGTCAATCAAAACTCAATCTACCACTCCACTTGTAAATTTTGCCAGAAGCTACGCTCTATTCCTCTCAGTTCGTTTCATAACTATCATAGCACCTATAGTACATCTGGCAATAAGACCAGCCAGGCATGCTGTGTGAACATAATACTGTGCAATCCCTAGCCTGGCTTAATGGCCATTGGTATATAACCAGAGATTATGGAAGAGAAACGGTCTAATGCTCATACTAAGCTACTTGTTAAACAGGCAGTAATGAGGATCTGCCTGTATGAATATAAATTGTAATGAATCAACACAGTTATGCCACAAGGAATTGCTCATTTGAATATAAATCGTTCTGCAGCATCACATTTTGTAAGTCTCCCAAGGTTGTTCAATGTGTATGAAACATATAGGGTCAATTATAGCCGTTATCAATAGGCCATTTCTAACAAAGCTAACTTGATATTCATTGATTAACTGTAAGGAGAATGGCCATGGGACGTTTAATAGCACAATAAAGTAATTCCATAACAGCAAAGTATGAGAATGAAACTTCTGGCAAGAAGTGTATCATTTCTTGTCCCTGAAAACAAGCCAGCCATTTAACCTATTAATGCTCAAGGTGGCCAAAAGCAGCCTGACAATGTTGATGATATGAAATGAAAAGAAATGTCAATCAGAAGATTATCTACGACTTACCTTCAAATATCTTGTAGTCTTCAAAAATTTCATTCTAAATTGTTGGGTGATCAAAAAATGGTAAATTTATCCATATGTGGAACCAAAAAAGAAAAAACAAAACGTTCTCAACACCAATGAGAAATGGCCATCGAGAATGTTTTTTCTTCAATGAGTTTTTCTGCCCCAGGGTGTTAAAAATGCAGTTCATCTAACAGTTTGTAATGCCCCAAAAAGGGAGCTTCAGAGAACCAGACCTTGCCAAAAAGGAGTTGATACATTTGCCATTTTTGTGAAATTTTATATATTAATCATGCATCCAAATTTGACAATTTGTGAGCGACAAAAATGATAGTGTATTTTGAACAAATGCTCTCTTTAAAGTGACAGTGAGTATTACTTAATATTATATGATTTATTGTTCCAATAACTTTCCAGGAGTGTAAACAGGGTGTTAAGTAAGATATCATATAAGTAATGGCCTATAATGTAAGAGGTATGACGGCTTACAATGGCCTAGGATGACTTATGAAGGCTAACAGATGACTTAAACAGTTAAAAGACGGCTTATAAGATAAGCCTTAAGTCATCAACTTGATTGGTGAGATTCAGGAAGCAATGAGTATTATCAGAACCAGCATCAATAGCAATCAACGACAGAGGTATATATACAAATATTTATAGTCTCATAAATTTTAAATGGTTTCATGTGATACTTGCACCCTTAACCCATCCAGTGCTGAGGCTACTTTCGTTCAAAGTACACTAACGCAAAGATTTTTGAAAACCATCTAAGTCTTGCATGTTGGTATTCATTGGATAGCTCTCACTGAGCAATATCAGATGAGTACCCATGTGCCAGGGTTTCAGTAATTTTTCAGGTTTTTTAGATCATTTTGTATTTGCAAAATTAGCCACCAGCAGCACAAGGTTTTAAAAGATATGTACACTTTAAAAATAAGATGTGAACTCCACTATTCACATACTAATAATGGAAAAGGAATGGATCAATATTCTATTGAACTGTTTGTATTCAGACATAAAGCTCAGCTCAGATTTATGAGGAAAGCTTTTATTTTTTATGCAGATGACACAGGTAGCATATACAATGATAAGAAAAGAATATGAAACTTCAAAGTATTCTTTCCCTATGATTGGGCGATAGACAATAAAGAGTGAGAAATTAAGGTTTTCGGTGGTTGCCCCAGTTAAGTGAGAAATTGAACCCTTACTTAAGCATGTGAGAAAGTTACTAGTGACTTGGGGTTAGGCGGTGTTTTTTGCCGGGTACTCCGTTTTCCTCCACCAATTACAACTGGCTTGTCACAAATTAGCCGCAATATGGCAGAAAGAGAGACGAAAAACAAAATTCCAAATTCCTACTAGCCCCAGCATGGGATTGCACCCTACTCCCCATGCCTCCCAGCAGTCAGGTACGCTGGCAAGGTTGATCAGGGTGCAATGTACTTGACCAGGACTTGAGCACTCTGAGTATCATCCAGAGAGATTAAAGACTCACCATAACTGACCACTTCACTCCTCTAAGCCACTTGTCCAAATAATACTCGCAATAAAATACCATTATCTATAAGCGCAAAATGCTTGGGCATTATATGCCGTAAAAAGCATCATGGCATGGAATTAACCCTTTCTTGCCTGAAGATCTTTATGAGAAGTGTTGTTAGTGATACTTTTTGAAATATTAAACATAGAATCAAGCATAAATTTACAAAATGTTTGAAAGAGAGATATAATATGGGTTGGGTTCTGATCAACATTTAATAATAATAATAATAATAATAATAATAATAATAATAATAATAATAATAATAATAATAATAATAATAATAATAACAATAATAATAATAATAATAATGATAATAATAACAATAACAACAATAATAATAATATAATAATAATAATAATAATAATAATAATAATAATAATAATAATAATAATAATAATAATAATAATAATAATAATAATAAAATAGATAAAGATTAAACATTTATAGCCAATAATCTAGTAGAATTGTATTTATATACAGAGCACCTGAAAATACTTTGAATCAACAGCATAAATTGAAAACTGAAAAGTACAATTTTTGTGGATCTTTTCCTTACCATATTGAGGCTGGCAAAACCACAGATGGTTTTAGGCAGAAACTTGAAATTATTTCTTAACTTTATCATACTTTATCACTAAAATATTCTTCATTGATTTCCTAATAATTTTTGAAGCTAGATCTGATCCAGATGATGAATTACGGGCAGAAACTTGAAATTAATTCTCAACTTTATCATACTTTATCACTAAATTTCTTGATTGATTTCCTAACAATTTTTGAAGCTAGATCTGATCCAGATGATGAATTACTAGTACTCAATGCATGATAGCATGGTCTTAGCCAGCAGGGCGTCTGGGTGTCTTTTTGGACACCCAAACCCTTAAAAAGCACCCCTCAGGACACCCAAAAATCTTTGAGAGGAATTTCTTAAAATGTTTATCTCAAGCATATAATTGATTTTTATCATCTCCATATTATTCCCATGGCATTGTATGAGGATATCATGCCTTATTTTGATAGATTTATACATGTTTAGGGTTGAAATTTGAGTATATTGTGGTCCCCCTTAAATATTTGGATGCCTCAAAATTTTACAACTGCCAATTTTAGGCACCCAGTTTCTAAATCCTGGCTAAGACACTGCATGATAGAGTTAACTCAAATTGCAAAAGGTCACACCTACTATTAGCCTGCCTCCATGGGCAATATTTAGATCTCACCTCTTGTTGATAGATGGCACTGCAGTATGCTGTAGGACTGGCTAGTTGGAAAAACTGCCGGTCCTATTCTTTTGCATGGCAATTGTGTGAACTAAATGCCCAAAAGTAGGCCACAAACCCTTATGAAGGTGTAGGTACGGCTTTATATATAGTATGGTAAAACACAGTAACGCGTAGTAGCTAGGCTAACCCACTATGTAGGTGTGTCACTTCCTGTTTACCTGGCCATTATAAGAAGCTGTTACATAGCTTACATGTAAAAACACATGTATAGGCATTTGATAAGTACTTAGGTACGTGTAGTATGGTAAAACAGAGAAACTTCTAGTAGCTAGGCTAGCCCCCTATGTAGGCGTGTCACTTCCTGTTTACCTGGCCATTATAAGAAGCTGTTACATAGCTTACACATAATAACACATGTATAGGCATTTGATAAGTACTGATGTAGGTGTAGGATGGTAAAACAGAGAAACGTCTAGTAGCTAGGCTAGCCCACTATGTACGTGTGCCACTACCTGTGGACCTGCCCATTATAAGAAGCTGTTACATAGCTTAAGCCCTAGTCACATATGACAAAGACCTCTGTCCAGCTGATTGATCGCATATGTCCAAATGCGGCCAAACAAAGATCTTTCATTTATGGTCACAAATGAATTGGCCGTGACAAGTTTTACAATCACGTTCTTATTAATGCACTATCCTCTTTGCCCGGAGGATGCATAGCTACCTTGAAGAGGCCTTGAGGAGGCCTTGAGGAGGCCTTCCTGTGGACTCACGGTCCATATAGAATAAAATTAACATTTATTCTTTTAAAGAGTGCCGTGAGGCACTCTCAAGGATCAGTGCGAACGCCACATGGCCTTAAAAATCGTCGTGCATCAGACGCTCACTCAGTAAATGTCCATAGGAAGGACATGGACCGTAGACTGATTTGCGAACCCGTTTGCAAACCTCTCTACGGTCCACGACCACTGATTTTGGACCTCACGACCTCTACAGTTGAGGCCAACTCCTTGAGGCACCCGCAAGGCGATACTGCGATCGCCACGATACGTAAGTACTTATGTAGGTGTAGTATGGTAAAACAGAGAAACGTCTAGTAGCTAGGCTAGCCCACTTTGTACGTGTGCCACTACCTGTATACCTGCCCATTATAAGAAGCTGTTACATAGCTTAATACACGTAATAACACATGTACAGGCATTCAATAAGTACTTATCAGTTATCACTAGCGTATAGATGGATGGATGATGCTTATACCTGCAATACCACACACAATGACACAGGACACTGACACGTAGACTGAAGTATTACATTCCACTAAGAGTAAAATGTCCAAATTATTAAAAAATATGTATTACTTTATACTCAATGCAGTGCTCAACTTCTAGGGTGCATGACATGATATACATTGAGGTTTCATGGTGAATGAATAGCAAGTTGATAAAAAAGGCATTGTGACTTAAAATGGCACTTAAACCTGATATCTGCCATTAAAAATATGCTTATGAATTGAAATATGCTAATGAGTTAGATTATGCTAATGAGCTAGAATATGCTAATGAACCAAAGTATGCGAATGAGTTAGAATATGCTAATGAGTGTATGCTGATAAGTTAGAATGTGCTAATGAGTTAAAATATGCTAATGAGTTAAATATGCTAATGAATTATGTGGGGCTCCATTTGGGCATTTTATTATCCTACTTTTTATCATTGCTGCAGACAGCAAGCGCATAAAAAGAAGCTTGCCAGTTTGACTAGCCACCAGATGCCCAGCCTCTAGATTGGCTTCTCTGGACTCTAATTGGCAAGATGGAATACTTGAAAGAGAGCTTAAATGTTTATCAACACGGCTGTGTACAGCAAGTCAATAAAAGATCCCGAGTAGAATATTGCCAATACACATTATATTATGAAATTTGATATTTTTATCAACACACCTGTTTTGTTTTGGAAAGCAAAGTGATCACATCAGCATTCTAATAAGTGATATTTTCGCTGTCAAACTTTAGTTCTGCTATTGGACAAGAGAGATAGATCTATCATCAGCAATAATAAGTCAATTTCTCAGCCTTTTCAATTTTACAACTCAGAATACTTACAGTGAAACATCTGAAATGTGAACAGTTTAGAACAAAGGCTTAATTTTTTTACAATATATGTTCATAAAAGAAGATGTTCATGTTTCAGAGGTCTATACTCAATATATAAGAAACAATGTCACAGGGATATATTGTTTCCATCTGACATCTCACATCTCAGAGGTTTTCTCAACTGGGGACTGTACCCCATAACATTTTCAACTATTCCTACAATACGACTGATTTCACCCAAAATCATTTTCAAATCTTAACATAGCAAAGGTATGATTCAAAGGATACTAGCTGGGCATGTCAAGTCAGATCATGACTGCACATGTCAGCCAATTGTCCAAGCGAGAGAGCTAGCTATTGGGTAGGCTTGTAATGTGATCTAGGATTTGTCACTGCTTTTGTAATAATACACTTCCCTAGTTAGATAAGCCCTAAGAAACCAACTCATGTGAAAAGGTGCGCTTCCCATAGTAAACTGACAACTGTTAAAGGGTAAGGTTGATAAAGTACAGGTTCAAGAAACCTAGTTAGACACTGACTTTGTTTACTTTCCTGAGAAATACATATAAACTGTCCAATTCGATTTTTGGTCTTACAGAATCTCCGACATATTTCTGGACAAATTTAGAAAATTTAAGATTCCAGAATTTTGCATTCATCTTATTGACATAAAAGAAGTTAATTAACATACAGTTACTGGGCCTATGGCTAGGCTAATTTTGAGTTGGTCCCTGGAGCCGCTGGTTGTTTGCAGTGTTGGTGGTGGTTGTGGTGTATGAGCTGGTCCCTGATTGGTGGAGGAGTTGAGAACAGTTGTTGCTAGCCTGCCTGCCTGCTTGTTATAAGCTGCTGGGTAAGCATTGGGCCTGTCAGTCCTCACTCACAATACTACTACTACTGCAGCCTCTCGTGACGCTGCCACCACGGCCGAGCACTACGCACGTACGCACAAACGCATGAACGTGCATGTACACAATTGCGTGGGACAATATGAGATGTTCCACTCGGCACTAAAACAAGAGTAGGATACATGAAGAAGCGTCACCGGCAACAACACAACAACTACTGGAGTTTTTTCGCTAAGGAAAAATGATGCCCAACTTCAACTTCAGTCGGGACTAACTAACAGATTCTAAGAGGATTTATAAAGAGGATTTATAACCACATGGATGTAACGAGTTACAAGTTATATGTAACAAAATGCTGACAGGATATCCTATATGAAAGGTACCACTTCTAATGATTTTATTTTGCAAGCTTTGGTGACGAATAAAGAAAAGTTAATTATTTCACAAGATGGTGAATAGTTTCCATTCTCATTCTGGGACCAAACTGAATTGTGTAAGGGGCTCCCGGAGTGACAAGAAGTACTAAATATAATCAATATATTCATTTAACTCATAAATATTGATTTCAAGCTTAAATCTAGATATCTTCAAGCTACAGGTTGCATTTCCTCTAAAAAAAAAAGGAAATAAGTATATTTCTACCTCTTAAAAACACATCCATGAAGAACAAACTAAGAACTTTCTCAAATACAACATCATTTCCAAGATAAGACGAGAGAAACAAAACAAAATAAGCCACACCTATACTTGCAGAATATCAATGAAGGTCTAAATTCCTACATCTGAACACATCCATCTCCCTCAACCATAAGTGTATGAATACAGAATGGAAATACCTAGAGAAATGTAGTTCTTATTCATTTTGATAAAAACGCACCCCAAAAAAGAGGTGGAATAACTATCAAATCCATCCACGTCAAAATAGTACACAAATGTTGACTAGATCTTTCAACGACAAGGAGATAGCCGTCATGTAACCAGAGGTGGTCATTGTGGACACACAATACAAACCTAACCTATTCATACATGGAGGTCCCTTTTACAATTGTCGTCTGGACCTATCATACTTTTGAGAATAACTTCAGAATTAATATCAAATTCAGAAAACATTCCAAGAGGAGTTGTGGGCTTGGTTCTGATCAACAATTCTTTGTGATTATTTTTCTAAAAAATGCTCCAGTATAAAAGATACCACCAAAATAGTCAGTGCATTTTGGGTGCTACAGGCCAGAATGGGTTAACCTATTCTTGCCTAAAGTTCCCCTAGAAGGGTGTCAACTGGCCCTAGGACATCCTTTACAATAACACAGGGACAGAGAATACATTTTACAATGGAGGAGTGTTAAATTTAGATTTTCTTTAATCATCATTGTTACCATAAAATCTCTGTAATTTGGGACACTTTTTAATTATCATGATTTCTATGGCTTCGGGGTGGGCAATCTTTTCTGAAAATACTTCAATGTTGTATCAGCAAGATTTACAGCTAGGTCCATATTGTGAAATGGCAACTGGCGATAGATAAAGGGTTGCCCAGATTTCCCATTAATCATTTTACAAAATAATTATAGTGGCCCAAATTCCTAGGGAGGTCTAGATTTCTGGGAATTTACAGTACTGCCAGATACAGGCTAAACCCAGGTAATAATAAATAGATGAGAAAAATCTACCCGAGGATAACCACCATCTAACCCATAGGCATCACTAGACCTAGCTAATAGTAAATAAATGAGAAAAATCTACCCGAGGATAACCACCATCTAACCCAAAGGCATCACTAGACCTAGCTAATAGTAAATAGATGAGAAAAATCTACCCGAGGATAACCACCATCTAACCCATAGGCATCAGTAGACTTCATACAAGTCTGTGTTAACTGACTCTTTCCTTGAAGTCTCACTGATCCCCAGCTGATTTCACTGAAGGTTTACATCTGAATTAATCCTCAAGGGGGACATCCTTGAGCTGTCTTTGCTGAAACTCATGAAAACTGTGCTGCCATCTTTAGTGCGAGCGAGACATCAAACCTACTTAACACCCAGTTTATATAGTGGTGGGGGCATTATCCCTAACTCAGCCTGAGCACCAGGCTAAGGCACCTGATACTTTCTCACACACCTTAGGCGTGATTCCAAACTGGGCAGTGTCCTTATTACATAGAGCTTTGAATACCAATTCCAGCTATTTTCCTAAGAAAATCTCAACATTTCCCAGGAAGTCTCACGTATATTTAGCGAGGGACAGTTGCAGTCACGGGCAACGACTTAGAACACTCTGATATTGCTGCATGCTTAACATAATCAGCATTTCTCAATCATGACTCCATCTGTAAAAGATATCACTAAAACGACCTGGTCAATTAGGAAAGACTAAGGGAATAAAAGGCTTAAACCTTCCAAAGCTAAAGCTACTTCCATCCTAAGGACAAGGGTGCAAAGACTAATCTAAACCCTGTCATGTTGGTAATCATTAGATATAATAGCTCATGTGGAATACTCTCAGATGAGTTCCCGTATGCCAGGGTTTGTCATTTTTCCAAGTTTTTTTTATTTTATTATTTTTTTTTTAATCAGTTTTTTGTTATTTTCCTAGGAGTCAACTATGACCATCGTAAAAAAATGTAAAAGTAAAATGTAAATGTAATCTTTATTTTAAGTCGGTGTATCAATTACAAGAAACACGAGCTACTAAGGCTCTTGGCCGACTGGACCGACGGCTTACAGTGCCCTCCGAAGCACTGGAAAGCAGCAAGGAAATAAATTTTCTTTTTCTGCGCCCCGACCGGGAATCGAACCTGGGTCGTCTGCGCCGTAGGCAAGCGTGCTTACCACTTGACCAACTCAACTGCTAATACATTCATCTAATACATAATATCTTTGGTCACTAAATGGAATAATCATACAGGCGTTGGTTACAGTGCCATCTATTCCAAGTTTTTTGCATCATTTTGTATTGGCCAAATTAGCCACAAGCAGAATAAGGGTTAAAAGAAAAAAAACATAGGCTAGTTTTTATATCCCAGCATGTGAGAGGGTGATCAGGCAGTATGTCACTGGTTCATTGCTATAGGAGATACATAAAGACTATCATCCCATGTGTCACACACAGGTCTATTATCAGACAGGAGGTACATGCATTTTATAAATTCATGATAATGCATTATTTTGCCACCAGGGGTCGCCCATTAATATTATAATGTTGCTCCATGATATCAAGAGTATTTTGGTTTGATGCTGAATCTCAGTACAGACTGCATGTCATGCCCCGTAGTCATTTCTTAACCACCATCTTGAAAACATGTTTTGTACTTGCACTATTGGGATAGTTAATCCAACATCATAAGAAAGCATAATCTGCTTTGACCTTTTTAAACACCAGGCCACACTTAGATCCCCCCCACACAAATACGAAAATACTTCAAAAAAGAAAAATAATTGACAGATATTTGAGTAGAAAATATATTTCATATTAATGATATAAAGAGCATATTCTTGACTATTCTATTTCTTTTTTTGTCCTCAAATAGAAACAGAAATACCTGTGTCACTTCCAAAGCAATAAGTATAAAATTTGAATAAGAATTCAAAGCCTGGAGTCTAGTACCCTCGTAACTGGCAGAAATAGTAGTGTGTTCAGACTCCGACAGATCTGTTTATAGAGGAATAGGCTGTGTATACAGCATTGTGTACTTATTGTCATCCCTTTTTCTAACATACAATACATCAGAGCAGCAGAACGCAAACAATAAACTGTTAACTATTCGCTCAAGGTTAAGCCAGTCTAACTGATAGAAGCTTACACAGTAAGTTAAGCAATGGCCTTGCTACAAGTCTGTGTTAAATAACTGTTTCATGAGTTGCAATAATCTACCTTGAGTTGAATTTTGGTCCATGTTAGTTACAGTATTAACCCTTCCAATGCTGAGGCTACTTTCGTCCATAGCACAAAGACGCAAAGTTTTTTGATAACCATTTAATCCCTGTCATGTTGGTATTCATTGGATAGCTCTCACTGAGTAATCGCAGATGAGTACCCATATGCCAGGGCTACAATCATTTCTTAGGTTTTTAGCATCATTTTGTATTGGCCAAATTAGCAACCAGCAGCATAAGGGTTAATCCCCAAGGGTTCAACCCACTTAAGCTGTACTTCACTTCTACTGCAACCCCTAGGAAAAGTGCTGAGTAGTGGGTTGGGTTCTTAACCCTTCCAATGCTGTTGGCTGATTTGGCCATTACAAAATATTGTGAAAAAAAGCTGAAAAATGACTGAAACCCTGGCAAATGGGTACTCATCTGAGAGCACTCAATGAGAGCTTTCCAATGAATACCAACACAACAGGATTTAGATGATTTCTAAAATCTTTTGAGTTCTTGTGCCTTAGATGAAAGTAGTCTCAGCAGTGAAAGGGTTAACAGAATTTCCCCTCAATTTTTTTTTAATGAAAGATGCTCTCATCATAAACGTTTTCCCAATGGATAATTAAGTCCATTTTGGCTGCTACAGGCAGCTGTTAGATGCCTTTGTGCAGGTTGAAATGTCTAGACGTGAATCTTGAATTCAGTCATAGAAACAGCCTCCAAGAACAACCTGCTCCGACAGCATAAAACCCACAGGTGATATAGCAGCTAGTTATTGCTCTACAAATAGTGAATGGAAGAAAACATCTGATCGAAACATGTTCTTCAAAACAAGCATGTTTATCCACATGTTTTCCTTCCCTGATCACAAGACTAGGGGAGCGGGCTGACATTGTTTTACCTACATTTTACAAAGAAAAACTTCTTCAGATGGATTTAATCTCAAATTTCAATGCAGCAAGATTTTCAAGCAGCAAAAATATAGTATGATCTTCAAACTGTGTCAGCTTTTAGTTCTCAGATCAAACTCTCATAAACCATCAAATTTGTGCGTATTTCATGCTTGAGAGCATGCATACTTTATGGCTTCTATAGAAGTGACCAAGCCTAGAGATAGTCTTCTTTTAACAGCAGTGCCATCTGTATCAAAGGAATATTAACGCCAGCTTACAGCTAAAGAGCTCCGACAGGCTACTGCTAGGGACGGACGCTCCTATTAGTACTACTACTAGGTACTTCTACTGCTGCTACTGCTACTACTACTGCTACTACTACTACTACTACTACTACTACTGCTACTGCTACTACTACTACTACTGCTGCTACTACTACTACTACTACTACTACTACTACTACTACTACTACTACTACTACTACTACTACTACTACTACTGCTACTACTACTACTACTACTGCTACTACTACTACTACTACTACTACTGCTGCTGCTACTACTACTACTACTACTGCTACTACTACTACTACTACTACTACTACTACTACTACTACTACTACTACTACTACTACTACTAGTAACTACTACTACACCTACTACTACTACTACTACTACTACTACTACTACTACTACTACTACTACTACTACTACTACTACTACTACTACTACTACTATATGAGCTACTTGAATTCATATTTCAAAGTATGTTTGAATTTGAATTTCAGTTCTCCCAGCTACCAAAGCTGTCACTTAAGAGATTGTTGTTAAGTTATAGGGCACAGGCACTGTTACGTTATGTAAGCGGGGTCAGCTTAGGGTTGTCTGACTGTGTGAAGCAGTCCTATGAAGTATTCATAAGTACACACCTTTTCCCCTGTCTATTGTCAGAGTTAGCTAATAATCCGGAGTCTGCTTGAGGCTGAGAGCTATTACCAGGGTATTAACCACCCAGTGATGAAGTAACACACACAAAGTGGAGACAAGGTCAAACTTAACCCTTACGCTGCTAGTGGCTCATTTGGCCAATACAAAATGATGCAAAAACCTGAAAAATGACTGAAACCCTGGCACATGGGTACTCATCTGAGAGAGCTCAGCGAGAGCTATCCAATGAATACCAACATGACAGGGTTTAGATGGTTTTCAAAAATCTTTCCATCCTTAAGCTTTGGAAGGGTTAAACCTTTTCACTCTCAGTTCCCTTGCGAAAGTATCATTTGGGTGCTACAATACTTTTAAATATTGAATATTAGTAGTCTGCATTGCAAAAGACCTGTGGGTATTGAGAATTTTAAAGGTAAAAATTGAATAATCTGCTTTAAGATATGTAACGATACTTATAAGTAACTGTACATACTTGTGTAATGCAAAATGAACATCACTAAAGCCCCATGGATAACATGTCAAAAACTAAGCCAAGTACATCAATGACCCACGTAGCTTGTGAATCAAAGCTACGTTCCGTTGTAAGGTCACCTGCGCCCAAGAAACTAGGTGGCAATTGAGCTTCCTGTCATGTTTTACACCTTGGCTGCCCACACATTTAAATAGTGCAGGAATTAAATGTCGGCACTGAAGCTAATCTGCATGAACTAACCAATATTCATAGAGATGGCTCTGCTGTCTTAAGTCATCCCCTAAGTGGCCGGGCCATAGTGAGCACTGAATCAGTGAATAAGTTTAAGAAACCTTGTCAAAACCCACAAAGAAAACGAAAAGATATGGTTTGACGATTCCTTGACCGTGTGTGGGAAATTTTGAACCTAACCACTTTCTCAGTCTGGTGAGCTCTCTCCAAATCATATTCTGTGAGGATTCCTTCACGTCAAAGTCGGTTATTGGCTTAGAGCAAAGGATGGTGAGATCCTTGGGTATTATATCCTATTCCTCACAAGGTGCCTCAGCCATTATCAATCATCCACCTCTCGGTGTTGGCAGGTCCCGGGTGGCCGAGCAGTTGAGAGCCTGCATGTTGCATAATGCAACACACACTTTTTTTAACCCATCCATGCATTTAGAGACCAATATCTCGCAAATCATCTTGGAAATATCTCTGTGACCTGAGGGCATTTCCTGGACATTTTTTTAACCCTGTTAATGTAGAAGTGCTACCCAGACTTGAGGGGAGTTGTAGCGCCTTATTCGGTTATGCATACATTAATAATTGATCCTCAATAAAGGTTAATAGGTTTTTCAAGGGATATAAGGGCGATCAAGAGGGTTATGCTGACTACCAATAATGATATAAAAGCCACAAACCTACATCAGCCCACATCCCTTTATATACCATGCAAGGTAACTTAGTAATAACAACAACGTGAAACATGTACAGAACTACATTTTGACAATAAACTTTTCTCATGGTCTGGTTAAAGAAAGGGAGATTAACCAAACCAAATGGAAGAGGATTTTCTCTAATCAAATTTGAAATATGTATATACTATATCTATATATATCTATATTATATCTATATCTATATCTATAAATATATATATATATATATACACACATAAATCGAAGCATATATAAGTGAGCCCTTATTAACGCAATATGTGGAAAAAATGTGTGTGTGCGAGTATGCACACAATTGAACATACATTATCGCAGCACATTTTGCCGTCCTTAAGCTAGGCTACTGCAACAATGCAATATCTAGACCTACTCTATAAGGACCTGAAATCATACCTACTTTAACAAGGAAAGAAAATCATGATCATTGGCTCCAACTGGTGTGAGTTAGAAGAGCTTTCCCACAGAAGTGACCAGCAATGGAACTACATCAATTATCTGTCTATTATGAGGCCATCTGGTATTTATTCAGCGTGGGACTGGCATCTTACTTGATAAATGGGCTGTGGACATAAACATCCATGCAGTTTTCACTGATCATCTTGAGCTATGTATACAATCAACTACAAGTCATTACCAGTTAACCCTTTCACAACCTAAAACTAACAGCTCTAACAAATAGCGAGCATTGCTGTATACTCGAATGCTCCAACATTCCTGGTTTCTCTGGTTATATATATATATATATATATATATATATATATGTATATATATATATATATATATATATATATATATATATATATATATATATATATATATATATATATATATATATATATATATATATGCATACATACAAACATACATTAGGCATTAGTTGGGGTCAGGGTAACACGGTTTGTTTATATGTCTCACAATGGAAAATTAAGAGAGCTCTTAGTATGACAGATACCACCTGAACAGTGCAGATACAGATAGAGACTGGCGCCACCTATAGGCAGTCTGTGTACTACATTTTGTACTTTTCTGTTGCCTTGAAACAGAGGCTAATTTGTCTAGGACCAGAAGTCTAATCTAATAATATAGTAAAACACATTACGTTGTTCTTCAACCCCCACATGTAGGAAATAACAAATGCTAAATAGCCATTTCACAGATTCTTGTGCAGATGAAAGCACCATTAAGGGTATATTGGCTCATCCAACTCCCCCTGGTGGCCAATAACAGGAACTAAACTGACAGGCAACCCTTATGTAGGCGTGATTTAATTATATGATGGCAAAGTATCTCTATAAATTCCCTGTAGTGGTCAATAGTAGAACCGAAATAGAGAGGTATGAGAAGTGGGGTAGACATAGGGTTAACATATTAAGGCAAAGTAGCTCTGCCAACTTCCTCTAGTGGGCAATAGTAAGTCTAAATATACATGGATGTCAGTACTGACACGTGTCATAGGGTCAATCATATTAAGGCAAAATAGCTCAACCAACTCCCTCTAGTGGTCAATAGCAGGAACTAAATATACATGGATGTCAGTACTGACACGTGTCATAGGGTCAATAGGCAAAATAGCTCAACCAACTCCCTCTAGTGGTCAATAACAGGAACTATAAATACATAGATATTCGAACTAGCATGTCATAGGATTAAATATTAGGGCAAATTAGCTCTTCAAACTCCCTCGAGTGGTCAACAGCAGGAACTAAATAGACAGTTAGGAAATCCCTGTGTAGGCGTCAAATTGGCCTGTAAGCCATAGAGCTAAACATATTCAGACAAAAATGCTCTACCAACTCCCTGTATTGGACAATAGCAGGAACTATGTTACAGCTAGTTAGTTTGTAGGTGTGTAGGTGTGGTGATTGACATAAATGTTAAGGGTTAAGCATCTTAAAGGTATAGAACCAAAGTCAACTCCCTCAAGTAGTCTTTAGCTGGATCTAAATAGATAGTGTGCTAATTTGTATGTAGGTGTGAGCATTGGCCTTTATGTAATGGGAGGGGTGTGGGGCGCAGTATCTACTATTAAAGCCTAGATTAATTCCTCTACCTCAATCATGTGGGCAATAGACAGGAACCCTGAACACGAGTGAAATATTTCATCATTCTTGTTTACAACTTCATGGTGAAGAAATTTTTTTTTTCATAAGTATGGTCCATACATACTGCTTAATCATTTGTACACTGTGCAAACATTGCAAATGCATTTTTATCCTTTCCCTGACATAAGAGACCATCCCTCCCAGAGGTGAATGCTCCGGCATCAAAAACATATCTGTTTACGGCCTTGAAAAGGAGAATGATTAAAGGCATAATGATGGTGTAGAGTTCCACCTGTAGGACCTGTAGGAATCATTGAACACAACACACTTTGGTCTACATTATACAGGTCTAGAGATTGATTCCATAAAGTTCTGTGTGACATATCATGCGTACTAAGCAATTATTACAGTCTTCAGGGCAATGTAAGGCAGAAATAGCAATTGTCTTTCTACTCCCTACAAATTCCTCAAAGGTATCCTTTTTTAGAAGAAGCTAGTGAGTTGGTCAGTAGAACAACATCACACAATTAGTATCTGTTTGTCCATCTATTTCCTACTTCCCATGATTTTCTCCATAAAGGATTCAACTAAAAAGGATATCAACTCTTTTTACTAGTTCAGTTTTTCTTCAAATATTTTCTCAATATTGCTTTTGTTTAAGAGATACTATTAAAATTGTTTGCGTTAAGGACAAAACAACAACTCTCCTTCAAATATTTTATGAAATAATTCTCAATTCCAAAATTATTGTCATAAGTATCAGCATTGCAGATTAAAATTTCTGGAGTAAAATTTAATTAAACATTAATGGGTTAACAGGATCTGAAAATCCTTACTCTACCTCTTAACCCTTCCAATGCTGATGCTTCTTTCGTTCAGATCACAAAAACGCAAAGATTTCTGAATAACATCTAAACCCTGTCATGTTGGTATTCGTTAGAAAGCATCATTTTGTACTGGCCAAATTAGCCACCAGCAGCATAAGGGTTAAGAACCTTGTAACGTTGGCTGTGAGAAGTTTTTTACCCTGAGACAGTCCCAGTTGATCAATGTGCAAATTCTCCCATGTGACGGTGCCGGTGGGTGGGGTTTAACAGGTGTAAACTACTGTGGGATATGGGGATAATCAGAGCAGTCTCGGAGGCACACATGTGGCTTAATCAGATATAGGAAAAAATAGAGACATTCATTGACCAGGTGCAGCCACTAAGTCTTCAGAAATTTGCTTGGTTCTTCTCCCTATCATGCTTAGGATTTCCTCTAGGAGTTGTCCTAGGATTTCCTCTAGGAGTTGTCCTTGGATTTTCTCTAGGAGTTCTCCTATGATTTTCCCTAGGAGTTGTCCTAGGATTTCCTCTAGGAGTTGTCCTAGGATTTCCTCTAGGAGTTGTCCTAGGATTTCCTCTAGGAGTTGTCCTAGGATTTCCTCTAGGAGTTGTCCTAGGATTTCCTCTAGGTGTTTTCCTAGGATTTCCTCTAGTTGTCCTAGGATTTCCCCTAGGAGTTGTCCTAGGATTTCCTCTAGGAGTTGTCCTAGGATTTTCACTAGGAGTTGTCCTAGGATTTTCACTAGGAGTTGTCCTAGGATTTCCTCTAGGAGTTGTCCTAGGATTTCCTCTAGGAGTTGTCCTAGGATTTCCTCTAGGAGTTGTCCTATGGACCTATGATACTTTCAAAATAACTCAACTAAAATTGCCTTCTAAGGGCTGTTGAGTTGTTGGTTTTGTTCTGATTAACGTTTCTCCATTGAATATTTCCTGAATATGCTTTAGCTAGAAAGAAATCACTGAATTGTCAGTCAAGATCTCTTCTTAAGTGTTTGACAGCCTGGGGGTTGGAGAATGTGTGAGTTATGAGCTCATCATGTCATGATATGTAATGAGTTGTAAGCGGGTACCACAGGGTGTGAAGCCCTCCAGGAACCCCACCAGCTATACCCAAAATGACTTATCCCTGAGGGCCCCCCTTGGGGAATTCTATAACAAGACCCATAACATACTTCCATAACATTAGTTATTATGCCATCCATGATGTAATAGTCATTGCCTGCAGAATAACACCAATAATAGTCCTTGCCTAAAGAATGGACACCAATAATAGTCATTGCCTGAAGAATGGACACCACTTGATGATAAACAACACTGAGGAGAAGGAAAAATATTTGAAGGAGAAATGCTTATCAAAACCAATTCAAAACCTTTCCTTGGAGTATATAAAGAATCGATGATTTTTTCTGCAATTAATTTCAAGTGTGCAATAGCTCCAGAATGACATTTTTCTAGAAAAACTCTTAGGCTGGAATAGGTTAATCCAATAATGCTCACAGCGGCCAAAAGCAGCCTGACAATTTTGATGAAATCTTGCAGGCAAAAACATAATCAGGAAAATATATGCTGGAGATATGTTAATCAGGACATTAACCACATTAACAACTCTCCTTCAAATATTTTGTAAATTAATCCTCAATTCCAGAATTATTGCCAAATGCATCGAAATTCCAGATGAGATTTTCTTGAGGAGGCATAAGCATTAGCCCTACCAATTCTAAGGCTACTTTCATCTAAAGCGCAAGGATGCAAAGATTTTTGAAAACCATCTAAACCCTGTCATCTTGGTATTCATTAGATAGCTCTCACTGAGTACTCTCAGATGAGTACCCATATGCCAGGGTTCAAGCCATTTTTCAGCATTTTTACGTAATTTTGTATTGGCAAAACTAGCCACCAGCAGCATAAGGGTTAATGGGTTAAAAAGTCAAGCAGCAGCTTCTACATGCTTGCTCTGACAACACTCTGAGAGTGTACTTGGCAAACTCTTGGCAGAATTACATAATCTTCCTGACTGGGTAGGCCCATGACCTGATTTTTTTGGTGTGTGTGTTTTAACACTTCCAATGCTGAGGCTACTTTCGTCCAAAGCACAACGACGCAACGATTTTTGAAAACCACCTAAACCCTATCATGTTGGTATTCATTGGATAGCTCTCGCTTCAAGCACTCTCAGATGAGAGTACTCATGTGCCAGGGTTTCAGTCTTTTCTAGGTATTTTGCATCATTTTGTGTAGCAAAATTAGCCACCAGCAGCATAAGGGTTAAGAGGGATCAACAGGTTTCCTCACTTGCGAAGACTAGTACAGATGAAGGAAGTTGCTTTTTTTCCATGGCCTTCCCCAGCTAATTTGGCCAATACAAAATAATGCAAAATACCTGAAAAATGACTGGAACCCTGACACATGGGTACTCATCTGAGAGTACTCAGTGAGAGCTTTCTAATGAATACCAACATGACAGGGATTAGATGGTTTCAACATTTTTTGCATTTTTCTGCCATGGAGTCTCAGCATTGGAAGGGTTAATTGATTTGTAGTTTCCCAGACCATTTTTGCATTTAACATTCAAATGCACTCCATCATAACTCTTATAAGAAAGAGACCACCAAATAAGACTTTATTTAAGCACAGCAAGGATGAAAAGGTTAACCATAAGAATGAGCAGACTTCTACTGATGTGCCAACAGTAGAATAACAGCTAGAACAAGAAACAGAAAGATACACAATTACGCTGTTTGTTTGAGGTTTGTTTGATTCTCAATGTATCGCTTGCGGCGTTACAGTGAGAGAAGGCTGCCTGCATCTGCGTGCAACAGACCAACGTCAGCTAGCTTGAACTGATCGAGACTGCTTCCAACTTAATCATAAGCTAATCATATTAGCCAGTTAATCATAAGCCAGTCAGAAGACTTGTAGGAGTTTAAATGGTTCAAAACAAGAACAGGCATTGATCAAATGGGGAACCAATGTATAGGGTACAACAGACAGACATCAGCAAGCGTGTATTGCCACTTTCTGAGTAAATCAAATGCAAGTTAGAACACTTGTGCAGGTTAAAATGGTTCAAGACATGAATGTGCATGGCTGGCCAGAGGGGTGATTTTTGATGATTTGAGTGTCCAAATGATGCCCAGGCACCCTGCTGGCTCAGAATATGCCTCACTAACTTGTTAAGAAATAACTAGGTGCTCTGTAGGTAAATAGCTGGGTCCTCAAAATATAACGTTTATTGCAATATCAGGAAAGCTATAGTTACTCTTGCAAACTGTGAGCTCTACACAAATTTCTAATGAGTCTACATCGTAAAACAAAATATTGATTAATCAAATTATCAAGCAAGTGATTTATGTTTCGGTGGATATTTTAATGATCACTTTTATCATCATGGCTGAGAACCAATCATGATATACTGTGAATTTATAGCAAACATATCTTTCATAGACATCAGATAATCTATGAGGTACCTGCATTTTTATTTTTTTTTGGGGGGGGGGGAGCACAAAAAATTGTGCTCATAGTTACTGAAACTGGGGTAGGCAAGGGAAATCCACTGTCTAACACCTGGGAATTGGAATATTGATTACAGTCACTTTTTGTGCTACATGACAGTTGAATTGCAACTAGCCAGTTGTAAGTAGTAGGCAAAATCGGATAGCCATGCAAAAAACAACGCCCAACCCCAAGTAATTACTGGCAACTTTCTGGTAACTTTTTAGCGTGCCTAACATTACCTGGAAAACCGCAAGAAAGCCACAGCCACAAATGAATTTAATTAAGAGACTGGTATTTCGTTTCATACCCTGGGAATTGCCTACGTTGCTGCAGTGTACATTTCATATTACATGCAATCTGATGTCTGCGGAGATTGCACTGAAGAGGTCATTTGGTATGCAGTGCTTATTGTGGGTCTCCCAAGTCACCTAATAAGTTGACTGACTCATGCCTGTATCGGCCAAAACCGCCTCATTATTTCAGCGTTGCATTTCAGTCCAATGCAATTTTCAGTCATCTGATACATTAACTGATTCATGCCTGTAGCAGCCAAAAAGGTCTGATTATTTCAGCGCTGTATTTCAGTCCAAAGCAATTTTATTTAGGAAAATATTTGTTGCTCCAATATTTTTAACCCATTAATATTCACATCAGAGAAAAATAAATGTAGACCATAAGTCTTAATAATTTGTATTGAAGATATTTTTGCTGAAAGCAGTAGTGGACCTCTGTGTACCATATGACATCTTCAGTGCACAATTCACTCATCTTCATTCATCCTCCTAGCTCGGCTCACCCCGCATGCCACATGCTGCGATCTGGTGAATGCGTATCCCACATAAAACAGTGCACTGCGGCAGCGCTTGGCTGATCAGCGCCCCCTAGCTGTGAGCACCTGTCACAGTCGTAAGACGATAAACAATGATTTATCCATATACAGCTCATCAATGAAATCATGCTATGCTCTGATCACCAAAAGTACTCACTAAACCAGGACCTGCATTTCCTATGAGAACTTGTAAAGTGATAATGATGAACACTGATTTATCTATATCCAGCTTATCAATGAAATCATGCTCTGCATTGATCACCAAAAGTACTGACTAAACTAGGACCTGTATTTCCTATATTAACTCAGTGAGGGGTGCCCCATTGCCAAATGGTCTAGCATCTGTCACAGTCGTAAGACGATAAACATTGATTTATCCATGTACAGCTCATCAATGAAATCATGCAATGTTTTGGTCACCAAAAGTACTCACTAAACCAGGACCGGCATTTCCTACAATATGTCATCAAAAGAAGTGCGAATAGTGAGGTGTTCATATATAAGAATTATTCCATGCATTTCCTATTTAAGAATTACTCAAAAGATGAGTGTAAAGTAAGGGGTGCCCCATTGCCTAATGGTCTAACATCTGTCACTGAGATCTGAGATGATAAACATTGATTATCTGTTTATCCAATTCATCAAAGAGATCATGAATGAACTCCTCTGATCACCATGAGTATTGATTCAACCGGGACCTACAATTCCTAAAACAACTCATCTTAAGAAGTGCACATTAGGAGGGGTGCCCCAGTGCTGAATCGTCTAGTATTGATTTAACCAGGTCCTAAAATAACTCTTCTTAAGAAGTGCACATTTGGAGGGCTGCCCCAGTGCTGAATCGTCTAGCACCTGTCAGTGCTGAGTCCATAGGTATTGATTTATCTACGCCTAGCGCATGAGAAATCACTGCAGAGGCATTATTTTTGATTGAGTAAGGAGAGAAGACTGACATATTTAGGAGCTACAGGGTAAGGAAATTAATCCACTAATATATTACTGTCACAATGACCTGGCAGAAATGTGTTTCTAGACCAGAGCAAATGACTCCATTAGGTGTTTTTTGGCGACAGCAATACAAGGCTCGATATTGATTATTTTACCAGGGCCATATTATATCTTCAAAAGCTATTTGTAAGTGTTGTGTATGATAACCAGTACATCTTTGGGATCCCTACAGAAATTCAAGGGATTCCTTGGCTTCAGGTTCCAGCTAATTACAAGCCTGTACAAAGAAGGTAGTACAGAGGCATATTTCAAGGCATCAAATAGTATGCAGAGTTCACTGGTCTAATATGAATTTATACACCAGCACAAACTAATTTGGTCATGTAATATGTAATAAATTGGTTCTACATGGCTCAACTTACAAATTGGTTATGCTTTATACTTAGCATAAGCAGCAGTATTTGGGATCCTTACCCTTCATCCCTAAAAATATTCAGATCCCCTCATAATAAAGCTGCCCCTGGCTCACCCCACAAAGAGCAATCTTTATACTTAGCATGAGCAGCAGTATTTGTGGTCCCCCCCCCCCCCTCCCTCATCCCTAAAAATATTCAGTTCCATGCCTAATAAAGCTGCCCCTGGCTCACCCCACAGAAATCAAACTTTATACTTGGCATAAGCAGCAGCATTTGGGATCTCCCCATCCCTCGCCCCTAAAAATATTCAGTTCCATGCCTAACATAGCTCCCCCTCACTCAATTTCATACTTACCAAAAGCAGCATTATTTGGAATCCCCACCCCTCATCCCTAAAAATATTCAGATCCCCTCCTAATAAAGCTGCCCCGTATCACCCCCACAAACTTATTACTTGGCATAAGCAGCAGTAGTATTTGGGAGGGGCGCCAATTATTCCTGTCGTAGGCTCTCGCCAGCAGACATGAGATACTTACATGGTGGAGGATCTCAAGTGAAGCGTGGCAAGCCATGGATAGAAATAGGTGTTAGGTTTGGTTCAGCTACATGCTTTTCACTTAACCCTTATGCTGCTGGTGGCTAATTTGACCAATACAAAATGATGCAAAAATCCTGAAAAATAACTGAAACCCTGGCATATGGGTACTCATCTGAGAGTACTCTGTGAGAGCTTTCAAATGAATACCAACTTGGCAAGGTTTAGATGGTTTACAAAAATCTTTCCATCCTTGTGCTTTGGACGAAAGTAGCCTTAGCATTGGAAGGCTTAAACCCTTATGCTGCTGGTGGCTAATTTGGCCAATACAAAATGATGCAAAAAAACTTTTAAAAATGACTTAAATTCTGGCAAATGGATACTCATCTGAGAGTACATACCCAGCGAGAGCTATCCAATGAATACCAACATGACAGGGTTGAGATGGTTTTGAAAAATCTTTGAGCCCTTGTGCTTTGGACGAAAGTAACATCAACACTGGAAGGGTTAACTTATTCATAACTGCAGGCCTGACTATTTTTGGGATATCTCTCTGTCAATAGCATCATTTGAAAAATGTTCGAAGGAAAAAATGCCTATTGGGTTCCAACTCACAACTTGTTTAGGTTTGGTGGAGGTGTGTTCTTTTTGCTAAACCCCTTTGCATCTGAAGTGCAAACATACTCCACTTTAACACATTTATGCACTCAAGATTTCCTTAACTATTGTTGTGATACTTTTGAAAATAACTTTGACATAAACTTTATGTACAACTCTCCTTTCATTAGTTTGCAAATTATGCTCCATTCAAAAGTTATTTTCAAAAGTAGGACAGGTCCAGACATCACTCATCAACAATGTCTCCAGGCATGAATGGGTTAAATACTACATTATATATTTCTAGTTCTTGACCCTAAAAATACTAAGGCTTGTTTTGTCTATAGCATGAGGACGCAAAGATTTTTGAAAACCATCCAAACCATGTCATGTTGGTAATCATTGGATAGCTCTTACTGAATACTCTCAGATGAGTACCAATGTGCCAGGGTTTCAGTCATTTTTTCAGATTTTTGGCATCCTTCTGTATTGGTCAAATAACTCACCAGCAGTGTATGGATTAAGTATGGGTGGCTTAGGTTGGTGAAGAAGACTCTATTTCTTAACCCATTCACACTCAGAGTTACTCGAGAAAGTATTGTCTGCTTCTCTCATAATTTTGAAAATAACTTGAAAATAAAGCAGAATTTAACGAAGTTCTTGAAGGAGAGTTGTTGTTTGACTTATGGTTAACAAATCTCTTTCAAATCTTTTCCAAGAAATGCTTTTGGATGTAAAATATTTTCAAAATTGTCAGGCCTGTTTTGGCCACTCTGAGTGTAAAAGGGTTAAGTATTCAGATTTCCTGAGTGTGTCAACAAACTGTGGCACTACTTTAAATCTCCATCCCCCTCTCACACTACTCAATTAATCTACCTGTTTAAAGCTGATCAGGATGAATACCACGTAGCACATTAATCTTAATAGCATCAGATTATACAGGCGCTACCATCCCCACCAGCAAAAACTACTTAAGATACCCCAACACAAAAAAAAAACTAATTCATTAAACCATCTCCATCAGCATGTCAAGATTTTAACCACAAACGCAAATAAATGGGAGATCACGCAGGGTGTGGGGGAAAAAGACGATAAGATTGATGTTTCGCCGCTCCTCTTTTGGTCGGGCGGTTACCCCATCTTCCCATGTCTACACGAGGATGATGGGCGTAATTGTTTGTTCCCGAGATATTAGTAGCTAGAGGACAAGCGTGACATTTGAGGCTGAGGGGGGATAAGAAAGACTCGCATGATTTATCGCCACTTAGAGTGCCACTTTGCATATAAACGATAACTAGTATGTTCATTCACCTACTCCTTGCGACCGAAATTGATTAATTATTTGCACGTATGATTAGGTAATCCATGGAATATATCTATAGGGTTATTGATTGTCTCAGAAAGGGATAATTCATAGCGTTAGTGTGGTCAAAGACCATATAAAAGGGATTTAATCCAATCATGCAAAAGACCACCGAAAAGGCAGGACTGATTTGGGGATGTCTCATTATAAATTTTAAGAAATTTTGAAGAAATATCTGAATGAGTTATGTAGATCAGGACTCAACCCCTCAAATGCTGATACTACTACCCTCCAAATGAAAAGGATGCAAAGATTTTTCAAAACCTTTTAAACCTTGTCATGTTTGTATTCATAAGATAGCTCTCACTGAGTACTCTCATATGAGTACCTATTTGCCAGGGTTTCAGTCATTTTTCAACTTTTTTTGCATCATTTTGCATTGGCAAAATTAGCCACCAGGAGCATAAGGGTCAAAACTCACTGCAACCCATATATGTCTGCGGATCTACTTGATGAGTGTCATCTTGAGCTGTCTCACTTTCGAAAATAACTCGGGAATAAAGCATGCATTTGCTAACTATTTCAAGGAGAGTTGTAGAAAAGGTGACAATGAACAGCCCATCCTTGAAATATTTTCTAATCATTGTTTTTGTAGGAGATATCACCAAAATGGTCAGGCAGATATAGTTGCTAAAGGCATGAATGAGTCAAAAGATTTCATCAATTGAATCTTTGTTTCATATTCATTTTTAATTAGAAGTATCATGTACCCAGACAAAAATGTTCAATGGTAGCTCTACAATACAATCATTATTACTTTTATGTGGTTACTACAAAAAACATGGACACATAGGGGGACTTCCACTGACAAACATTGAAGATTATAAAGAGATATCTGTCCACATAAAACTGTCCAGCCCAAAACTATCCAATCAATGAATTAAGACTACCAATTTACAATGGTTGATTGTCGTGAGACCATAACTGCCAACATAGAGCCAGACAGCCTAGATCTCTAAGCTGTCATCTACATATATTTTTTGTCTCCAGTTTTTTTCTGCTATCAGGCACCAAGTGGTCAAGGTGGCTAGCGTGGCCAAATTAGTTCACATTTATCTCATCAGGTGGATAGAGGACTCAGTTTGAATATGGCATTTACTACAGATAGGAGGACCAATCTAAGTGCCATCTATTTACCATTGCTGGTACTACAACACACTGTTTGGTTAACTAAGAAGGGAATGTGAACTTTTCAGGGACTAGGGGTCTAGTCCAAAAGCCATGAAACTATGCAGGAGGGGGCTTTATAGGTGAGGTCTTGTTAGTCATGTTATCAGTTCAGCATTACATACATAAATAGCAGAGTCACTATTGAGAATACTAACATGGATACTTACACAACTAATGGCTTTAGATAAACAACAGAAGAGGACTATGTGATACATAGTTAGCCTAATGAATAAATTGGTTCCATTGTTAATCTATGTTTGTTTAATTAGATATTAGGACCAGTGTTAGTGTTTGAAATGTCTCACCGTCTATGAAACAAGTAAGGTCGAACAATGCAATGCTGCCAAGGTGTTCATTAAAGTGGTTTGCATATGCATATACAATGAATGCCTGTATGATCCACAGGTTTTCATAACCACCCCTCTCTCTCTCTCTCTCTCTCTCTCTCTCTCTCTCTCTCTCTCTCTCTCTCTCTCTCTCTCTCTCTCTCTCTCTCTCTCTCTGACGCTCATAACTCATTACAGTTCACAAATATCTGAGTTTGCACTCTATATAATGTAAAAGAAAACCATTGGCTGAAGAGTGATGGGGGAAAGATCTAGATCATTTTTCTCTTTTAATAAATCTCTAGCAAGTTTGAGTCCTAAAAAGTAATTTTACAACCAATAAACACATCTTATCCAAGAGTCAGCCAGCCAAAGCCTGTTATATTGCAAAAGTTAAATATCTTTCTAAACCTTTAATGATACATTCTATGGCTCTGAAAATAACTGATATCCGGGAATTGAATAGAAGGAGATGTTTAACAACCTGTGCAAAGTTCCCCGCACTGTAATCACACTTCTCCATCGGGTCCACAGCTCCCGCGATAAATATTGACTGAGACCCCAGCCCATGTCGGTAGTCACGGAACAAATATTTGAAGAATCATATTTGATTTGGACTCTTTCACACAAAAAGCCTCTACTGCCAGAGACCCACGCAAAGAAAGGAAATATCTTTGGCTGATACGAACCCTCAAGGTCTACAGCAGGGCTTACTCTTCAATTTTGATTGGATTAAACTTTTTTCGTTGCTATGGCAATGAGTGTCACAGACAGTTGTAAGTATGGCTTCATATACCTTTTAAGTCCATATACTAATTCAATTGGATTGACTTTAACATTTTCTGGCAGGAGAAGATTTGGCTTTAAAATTAAATGTATTAAATTCAACGTGTGTTAGAGAGAGAGAGAGAGAGAGAGAGAGTTGTTGGTATGGTATCATTAACATTTTAGGTACAAATACTAATAGATACTGTTATTTTCAAACTCATATGACAACATATGTTTTAAATCCTAAATATAAGATTGTTCTCTATTCCATAAAAAAAATAATGTTGCTACATTAAAAAACACTTGAAAAAGAATGAAACTTTTCAAATATTTCTTGATTTACTGATACAACCACAGAAAGTGGATAAGAAGGAGTAATTCATTCATCTTAGCTTAATATAATAGCACAAAATGGCCTAAACATTTTGAACATGCAAGATCTTTCAGATCAAAGCATAGTTTGGAAAATATTTGAAATGGAAATCTTCATAATTTATTCTAGAAGCTTGAGTTGTTCTCTAGCTATCTCCAGAGGAAGCATGGGACCAAGATTACACTCTTCCAATAGCTTTAACCCACTCATGCCTGGAGATCTACTTAACACGTGTCGTCTGGACCTGTTATACTTTTGAAAATAACTCCAGAATGAAGCATAAATTCACACACAATTTGAATAAGAGTTGTAGATAGAGTTTTAATTAACAACTTTCCTTCAAATATGTTCTCAATTTTGCTTTTGCTAGGGAGATATCACCTGTGTGCATTAATTGGTTAAGTAGTAGAAATAACGCATACAAGTCTCATGGCTACAGATCGATCTCAATATTATTTTCACATCAAAACCGGTTATCTTATTGATATACTGTACACATGTCACGTAAATAGCAGACCTTAACAACAAATAGGAACACGAAAATGCCAAGAATCACTACTCCTTGTCAAGACTAATACTCGTGATGTGTAAATATATATTTCATTTACTACCTTCAGAGCAGTCACAATACTAATATTTGTCGAGAGATTTCAGAATGAAACGTCACCTAAAATCACAAACTTATATTCAGTCCATAGCCTTTTGTGATGACCACTATCTCAAGATATGGTGACAGCTTCAAAGGTCACTGCTCTTGATCCTATTAAAGGTCTGAGAGTTGTGACAGACTAGTGATAGACTAGACAGCCCTATAATGGCTAAAGATGCCTGACATTCATGCAAATATCTAGAACTTGAATGGGTTTTTTCAATTAAGTATTAGAAAATATACACGCTTAAAAAATGCATTGACGACTCAAGCAATTCCATTTGAACCCAATCAAGGTCAGAAAATGGTGATGTTGTCAAATCGCTGACATTCAGCAAATACCAGCACATGATGCAGATTTTTAATGAAACCTGCTTGAAAACATGTTGAACAAACCTTGTTCAGGGTTTGATTTAACTCACATCATTCTCGGTAGTAAAGATGAATATCAATTGGGAGGAGTGTTTAGTGCTACCCCCTCCCTCCCTTCATTAAGAAAAGTTGGAAGTATTCTGAGTAAGAACAGAGAATTTGAAGCATTCTTTAGTAAAAAATACCACTTTTCCCCTCCCTTGGTTCAGTATAGATTCAAAGTATTCTTAGGCCACTCCAATTTATTTACTTGTCTTACGTGCTCAGGGGGTAGGAAATGAGCCATTTTGGAATTTTAAAAAAAGTTGAAAAATGTGACTTTTTTTATTTTTTTTATTTTTTTTAGAGTCTGACGACTAGGATATGTTTCTACCAGCCTATTCTCAACTTCATAAAATCAATCAATCTATTAATCCCTGTAACCTGAAGGGTGGGAGGTATACCTCCCCAAGTCTGAGGCTCTACTACAGCAATGATAGCTAGCTTCCTGTAGTTGATTGAATCACACTTACAAAGAATATTCTTAAAACTTGCACTTTTTTTATTTTTATTTTTGGAGTCTGACAGAAAATGTCAAAACCACTTTTGTCCGTAAGACACCAAAGATGACTTTTTTTTCTTTTTTTTTTGGAGTCTGACAGGATTTTTTTTTCAAAAAAAAGCTCGTAAGACAAGTAATTAAATTGGAGTGGCCTTAGTAAGAAATTCCACTTTTCACCTCCCTTCGCTTATTAAAAATCGGAAGTATTCTTAGTAAGAAATACCAATCCCCTCCCTATTCATTTACAAAAATTGGAAGCATTCTTAGTAAGAAATATCACTTCTGCCCCCTTTGTTTGAGAAACTTGAAAGTATTCTTATTCTTTCCCAGATCCGTCTGGAAACGAACTTGTTCCTCCTGTAACTGCCCCTGACTAAGCTGGGGTTGGTGCGCGAGGGGTTAACTATGCAAATTCCTGCTCCGTAAGGCCAGTAATGATGTTGGTAAATGCCACCCATTGATGAAATGTCTCGCCTCGACAGGCAGGACCAGGGCTGACATTTTGTCAGCTTTGCAGCTCGATATTTCTCTAATCAGAACATCAAGACATTCTTGCCAATCACTCCAGCTGACACAAATGCTGCTCTTAACCCTTATGCTGGTGGTGGCTAATTTGGCCAGTACAAAATGACGCAAAAAACCTGAAAAATGACTGAAACCCTGGCACATGGGTATTCATCTTAGAGTACACAATGAGAGCTATCCAATGAATACAAACATGACTGGCTTTAAATGGTTTTCAAAAATAGCCACAGCATTGGAAGGGTTAAAAGACCAAGCAAGTTTGAAGAAACATGTAAACACCTTTCCTTTTTGAAAATACATTGTATGATTTGTACAGCATGGCCGCAATGCTCAGCAAGCAGGAAAATAAAAAAAAATTCAAAAATAAAAATAATTTGAAGAATCATCTGAATGAAAGTTGCTGCACTCTTTTTTGCAAAAAAAAAAATAGATTCTTCAGATATTCAAGAAAATCTTAAAGAAAATATCCTGATTGTTTTGGTGATATCTTTTGAACCATTTTAATCAATTAAAAAAAAAAAGATATTTGTTGATTTGAACTCGATGACTCTCCTTCAACTATCTTGTGAAGTTATGCTGAATTCCAAAGTCGCTTTCAAAAGTATTATGTATCTCTACACATGTCAAGAATATCTCTGGACAAGAAGAGGTTAAAACTGCCTAACGCTTTTTACCAGCAAAACACCAAGGAACTGGCTCCTTCACAAGTGCAAGCAAATAACGTAGTAGCTCGATCTAATGAATTCCGCATGATTGATCTTAGTGTAGAAACAGCCAATGGATAGTTAATCTTACATTTTCATAGCCAAACAATCCAGACTGGCAGAATAGGATGAAGGCATTTTCCAACACTGTGCAAATTCAATAAAATATCTTAATGGTGGGGGGGGGGGGGGGTCAACTCCACTCCTGAGAAAAATTTTGTTCGAAAAACTCTTTATAAATGAATATTTTTGATGCATATAGTAGTAGTGAATTATCAATTTGAGCGTGTCTTAAATGTCCCATTTTTTAGAAATCTTTTGGTGTAAGATATTTCAAAATGTACTCGTAGATATATTCCCCAATACCCATATTAGAGACAAGCAGACCTATCAATGCGAGGACATGGTATAATACTTTATTCTGAGCCTCTAGTGGAAGTAAGAGACAAATGAGTCTTACCTTTTTTTTTTGAAGAGTAAGATTCTTCCTGATGCAGCCAAATACCACCATTGCATGCAGACGGTCACTTATTTAACATGTGCCTGGGATTAAATTTCCATATGATGACAATAAGCAATCAACTCCCGCAGAGAAACAACTTATTAACAACCAGATTGATCTCTCTTATTACCACTTATACATTTACGAAAAACTAAGAAATACAATGAAAGACCAATAAAAGAATTTAAATGGTGTTCTACTGAATTATACATGTATTCTCAACAATCCTTTAGAAAGAGAAACTCCTATATAGGTATTAATATTTTGATGGTGGTCAGGATATCTTGGGAGTAAGCAGGTTAATATAGTGTCCCAGATGTTTACTTTCAATTTTTTAGTTGCCAGTTCAACGACCGGACTGGCTGCTTCCAGATTCTGCAGGTCCTGCAACTTTTTTGCCAGCCCCGGCACTTAATGACCACTCGATGACTCTAAGATGATGGTGTAAAGTACTTGAATGCTTGGCAGTCCCGTGGAATGGCTTTTATGAAGATGCGGCCTTCCACAGCATAAATCCACCAGTCTATACTGGCGGACTGATAAGAGAGTAGACCTCTGATTTCCTATATCCTCTTGCTGAACAACTTTTAAGCACATTGTTTTTTTTGTTTGTTTTTAGCATACTGTAGAACACGAAATTTCCGCGTGTGTATATATATAACGTACTTAGCGTCTGGTGCCGCTTCGCTATATATAAAAACGCTGTACTTTTGTCTTTCTTTTTAGCCACTGGTGGCGCTGACGTCAATGAGACGGTCCCCTTTGAAACAAGAATTGGAGGTTTCATGTGCAGCCTTTATTTTCGTTTTAGTGGTAGCCGCTAGATAGCGCTACTAGTAAATCTAATAGAAGATACGTAGCCCTGCTGAAACCCTTTTTCAAAATCGGTTTCTGGGCTTGTGGACTAGCTCATGATTCCATTGAATTAATAAACATTCCATCTAAAAACAAAAAAACAACAACAAATGGCACCTTTAGCATGCCTTTAGCACAGGCATTTGACGAACATTCAGGAGACTCCATTTTCGTTTTCGTGGTGACCGCTAGATGGCGCCACTAGTACAAACATGAAGCATACGTAGCACCTCTTGAACCATTCTTTTTTGTGTTTTTCTGGCTTTAGGAAGCAGAAGACATGTTTAAAGAGCAAAGAATCATTGTGATCTGTTTTGATTGTTTATTTTCCGAAGATTACACTTAATACAACCTGATATGGCCCCTTTGTTGTGCCACCATGGATAGGGTTCATAGCCCCATTTCCTTTGTTTAACCCTTTGTTTATAAATACGGGCGCCCCCTTTTGAGAGAAAATCAAATAAACTGGAAGCATTCTCTGCTCAAATTAGTTCATCTTTTTTGCGACAGATGGCGCTGTCAGCAGCTACGGTAAAGAGCCGCTAATATAAAGATACGCTATGACGCAAAACTCCCAAATTCGCTATACTTGGGACACGCGTGAATTTCGTGTTCTACAGTATCTAGATAATGGACATTATTTCCTCTTTAACCCTTTCAATGCTAAGGCTACTTTTTATCCAAATCACGCAAAGATTTTTGAAAACCATCTAAACCTGGTCATTTTGGTATTCATTGGATAGCTCTGAGTACTCTCAAATGAGTACCCATTTGCTAGGGTTTCAGTCATTTTTCAGGGTTTTCTTTTGCATCATCTTGAATTGGCCAAGTTAGCCACCAGCAGCATAAGGGTTAATAAGGAGCTCTGAAATCCCTCAACCTTGTTCATCCCTACAGCAACACATTGAGTCCTGTATCTATTCATGTGATTGATTGCTTACTTAAAAGCACTTTTCCGTACATTTCAGGAAATATCAATTTCAAGCGAAATGTCAATCAGAACCCAAATTGCCAGTGACTTTGGGTTAGGTAGCAGTTTTCCCCGGGTACTCAGGTTTCCTCCACCAATAACAATTGCCTAGTCAACATTTAGCTTCCTTATTGCCAAAGAAATTTATAAATAGATAAATAAAAAAGTGATACCCTTTTCTAAATAAAATTAGAAACTAACCTACAAATTTCTTCATTCTTCAAATATTTGCAAAGGTAATGTTTCTTTCGTCCCATGTTAATATCATCAGTGACTGAGTACCAAAAATCAATCTCGAAATACATTTATAATAAGTCTCATCCACTAACAACACTTGTGACTGATCACTTTTTAAGCTTTCTTGGAGTGGATGGGTTTATGAATTCAACAGATTAGTTAAGCATAGTTTGATCACATCATTTTTCATCAACAATTTGCATAAACTAGTAGAAATATATTCATCTAGTTATCACTTCAGCAGATTAGTTACGCATAGTTTGAACACTCATTTTTCATACGCAATTTGCATAAACTAGTAGAAATATATTCATCTAGTTATCACTTTAGCAGATTAGTTACGCATAGTTTGAACACTCATTTTTCACCGACAATTTCCATGAACTAGTAGAAATATATTCATCTAGTTATCACTTTAGCAGATTATAGTTAGGCATAGTTTGAACACTCATTTTTCATCCGCAATTTCCATAAACTAGTAGAAATATATTCATCTCTTTATCATTTTAGCAGATTATAGTTAGGCATAGTTTGAACACTCATTTTTCATCCGCAATTTCCATAAACTAGTAGAAATATATTCATCTAGTTATTACTTTAGCAGATTATAGTTAGGCATAGTTTGAACACTCATTTTTCACCAACAATTTGCATTAACTAGTAGAAATATATTCATCTAGTTATCAATTTAGCAGATTATAGTTAGGCATAGTTTGAACACTCATTTTTCATCTGCAATTTCCATAAACTAGTAGAAATATATTCATCTAGTTATCACTTTAGCAGATTAGTAGGCATAGTTTGAACACTCATTTTTCATCCGCAATTTCCATAAACTAGTAGAAATATATTTATCAAGTTATCATGGGCACCCCCGGGTATAGATAGGTTAATTATAAGCGAGTAGGAAGGAGGCAAACTGCTGCCTAGTAAGGTTATAATAGAGAGATTTGTATGGAAAGTAATACTGACGACTGTATAATGTTTGCATATGGGTCTATCAGTGGCAATTTATTACCCGGTACAAGTGCCTCACACTTGTGGTATGCTAATGCCTTCTCAGGGACAGGAGGAAGTAAAGAACTTGCCCGTATTAAGTAGATGGCGTCAATATTAAACTACTGGCACCACTATGTATAATAGAAAGGAAGGATATAACTTGCTTGATATAAGGTAGATGACATCACTATTAGCAAACTGGAACCACTATGTATGATATTGAATCTCCTAAGAGAGGGAAACTTGCCTGTGTAAAGTAGATGGTGCCACTATTAACAAACTGGCACCACTACGTATGATATTGAATCTCCTGAGAAAGGAGATTCAAAGGTGTAAAGTAGATGGTGCCATTATTAACAAACTGGCATCACTATGTATGGTATTGAATCTCCTAAGAAAGGAGAACTTGCCTGTGTAAAGTAGGTGGCGCCACTATTAACAAACTGGCACCATGCAGGATATTGAATCTCTAAGAAAGGACGAAGGAAAGAACTAACCTGTGTCAAATAGATGGTGTGACGATTAACAAACTGGCACCCCTATGTATAATATTGAATCTCTAAGAATGCAGGAAAGGGATAACATGATTAATATAAGGTAGATGGCGCCACTTATAAGTATCAGATGGTGACACTAATATGAAGGTTCAAAGAGACAATTAACCTGCCTGGTGCCGACAGATTAAATTCCATTAGTAACATGAGGCACTACTGGTATGATATATAGGTTTTCCAGAAGGAAGGAAAAACCTTGCTTGATATAAGGTAGATGGCACCAGTGGGAAAAGTACGGACCTACTTTCATCATAGCCTGGTTTGAAATCCTACTTCAGGCATGAGAGGAAGTTCCCAGTGACTTTGTGTTATGCAGTGTTTTACCCAGTGTATTCCGGTTGCTTCTAAAATCAACAACAGCTAGTCACTATTTAGCCTCTACATGGCAAAGAAATACTAAGGCCTAAAAAATGTTTGTTTCCTGTAACCTTACCCTAGTCACTATTTAGCCTCTACATGGCAAAGAAATACTAAGGCCTAAAAAATGTTTGTTTCCTGTAACCTTACCCTAGTAAGTTTTTACTCTAAAAAATCCCTACCTAAAAAGAATTTCTGCCTCTCGAACTCCAAATCAACTTAAAACATGCATAAAACACATATTTTTGAATAAAAAAATATCCAAAAAAAAATTTTTCTACCGATCTACCTAACCTATTTTTTTCTGACCATTACAAGAAACAAACAATTTCCTTCTTTAGGCCTAATAAAATCAAATTCAGCACCAAATGAACCTTTTCTGGTGTTGGGTAAACAGTGCAGCTGGTGCAATATGGGTTTCGGGGATTGAGAAAGGACATTCTCCCCCTGGTACTGGGAGCCAGCTAATGAACAGACATCTGCATTGATTAACCTCCCTTAATCAAAACACTCAATAAGTGTAATATACCGTGCTAATAAAAACAACCTATGAGTACAATAACATATTATCTGTTGACACTGAAACATAATGAATAACTTCTTTGTCAATGTACCCTCCATCAATAATGGGTGCCTGTTGTAGAATTATTGATTTTATCCTAAGGGGTTGATGTATCTAATAAAAAACCTTAATTTAGTTTTATCCATAACCCATTCATTCATGGAGATCTCATTAATATGTGCCATTACATGGATCTATGATACCTTTGACAATAAATAACTTTGGAATGAAAGACATTTCGCAAAAAAGTTGGGAAGAGTAGTGATTCTGATTGAAATTCCTTTTAGTATTTTCTCATAATCCCTCTCATGAAACATATCACCAGTATAGTCAGGAGGGATTTTATTTATTGCTACAGACATAAATGAGTTTAAGTAACCTTAGGGTAACCTTAAGGATAGAATTATGAGTTAAACATTTAGATGATGATATTTTATTTAACCCTGTTGCCCACTGCAGCTTGACTGCAAAAGCTATGTGCACAATATGTTGAGAAATTAACCCTTTAATACCTGAGGTGCTTGAAAAGGGTCATCTGGACCTATGCTTCTTTTGAAAGTAACGTTGGTAGCATGTATAACTGAACTTACTGTTTGAAGGAAAGTTGTGAGTTGGTTTCTAATGAACATTTCTCCTTCAAATATTTTTCAGGACATGCTCTATTATCGTAGATATTACCAACTTAGTCAAGAGGTTTTTTGGGTTCAGTATGTATGAATGGGTTAGTTAGTAGGAGTACAACTATACCTACTATAAAACAATTATGGTACCTCAAACTAGAGAAATAAATCTGACGTTACCTCATGTTGGAGAATTTGTAAGACCCTTACCTGCAAATAGAAATGAAAAAGGGATTAGTTATTGAAATAGAGAAGTATTTATAATATAACTACAATATCATTCAATACTTCAAGAGTAACATATTAAGTAACAGTCGGAATAGAGTGTTAGTATGCAAACTATTTGAAGGAAAGTTGTAGATTAAGCTTTTTTTATTCATTTTCAAGCAAGAAAAACAGGTTACAGTGTAGCAAGGACATAAGGATGATATTATACAAATATGCCATGCCAGTGTGGGTAACATGACGGAATGTTTCCCCGAGGGAGGATGGTTTTCCCCTCGGGCTCCGCCCTCGGGGAAAACCATCCTCCCGAGGGGAGACATTCCATCATGTTACCCACACTGGCATGGCATATTTGTTTTATTATACCGAACAAACCCCGTTTGTAGTTGTAAACAAAGCAAGGTCACAGATGACTGGTGATTCACACATTCCCTGCTAGGTGTCGCTAGTGGCAACGGGCAACATGAAGCCCTCACTGATGGCATCAGGCAACATGATGATTGTTCACTGTTAAGTCAGCCAATCACGGCTTACGATCTTAAAGTGAGGTATAATAAGTATATTTAGTTCACAGTATGTATATAATGCTAGTAATATAATCATCATTGAAAAATGGTTCACAAGAATCAGTTGTCATATAAATCCACCAATAGGTTGTATTGTTTCTCAAGCCTTGTCCTATTACCTTTTATGTATTGTCTATACTTTTCTTGATAATAAAAAGATTTCACCTCATGTTTAACATTCAGTAAGTGTGGTTTGTAGATAAAGCTTGAATGAACAACGCTCTTTCAAATATTTTCCAATCAATGCTGTTGTGAGAGATATCACCAAAATGGGCATGCAGTTATTTGGCTGCTATAGGCATGAATGGGTTAACCCTCCCAATGCTAAGACTATGCTTATCTAAAGCACACCCATCTAAACCCTGTCATCTAGGTACTCATTGGATAGCTCTCGCTGAGTACTTTCAGATGAGTACCCATGTGCCAGGGTTTCAGTCACTTTTGATGTTTTTACATCATTTTGTATTGACCACATTAGCCACCAGCAGCATAAGGGTTAATGTCACTGTCACTTATTTCAAAGGTGTGGTGATAGGGACTGATGGCTCTGTCCCTGAAGCTTTTCAGACGAGTGAGTAAGGCATGATTACTGCACTGATTTGGTCAAGTACTGGTGCGGACAGAACGTACCAGCTGCGTGTTCAAAGACATTCTGAGGAATCCATCAATTAGGCTGGGGGAGCATCCCTTTTCATAACAGCAATAAGATTCCTGTTCCAGCTATAGCACAAATTAGTTCACAAGGTAGAACTCTGTTGTTAAATAAAAATCATAAATACATACCAAGGTGTAAAATGCATAAATGATGAACCTATATAGCGGTCAGTTTGTCTGTCTCTGTCTCTCTGTTTGTCTCTCTGTCTCTGTCTTTCTTTCTTTCTCTCTCTGTCTCTATCTCTCTGTTTCTCTCTCTCACTCACTCACTCACTCACTAACTCTCTCTCTCTCTCTCTCTCTCTCTCTCTCTCTCTCTCTCTCTCTCTCTCTCTCTCTCTCTCTCTCTCTCACACACACACACTTACACTCGATCTATCTTTCTATCTATCTATTTCTCTCTCTGACAAGAATAGCCAGATGCCACTAACAAGCTTAGACCAAAGTTAAAAGGGAATCATAATAAAATCATTTTTGACCACCAACGCAGCTTTAAATATTGCGCAAAACTGAGGCACTTATCGAGGTATCGGAGAGGATATCAGATGACCTTCCTCTTTATTCCTTTAGGGAGGACATTTATAAATAGGCCCTGGACTCTGTGAAAGGCCACAACCTGACAGCATGGATGTTGATAGGTTCAGTAATGGAGAGATGCTTCCTGTCTTGGGTCTCCAAGAAGTAACATAAGCACTCTCACTTCCTACCCAACATGTAGTTTAATGGCTAGAATTTCCTCTCTTAGTTATCTTACACTGTTAACCATGTGCTTCTCTTCCTTCCTCCCTCCCTCACTCTATCTTTCTTTTCGTTGTTCTTCTTCTTCCGCTATCTTCTTCTTCTCCTCTCATGCTCATGCTCATTCTCTCTCTTTCTCTCTCTCTCTCTCTCTCTTTCTCTCTTTCTTTCTCTCTCTTTCTTTCTCTCTCTCTCTCTCTCTCTCTCTCTCTCTCTCTCTCTCTCTCTCTCTCTCTCTCTCTCTCTCTCTCTCTCTCTCTCTCTCTCTCTCTCTCTCTCTCTCTCTCTCTCTCTCTCTCTCTCTCTCTCTCTCTCTCTCTCTCTCTCAGCACATCATGATTCTCTCTCATGGTAATTTACAAGCTGAAACTTATCTTCAGAAGCCTAGTTAATTATACCCACAATTACCATGGGAGCCATCCCACATATCTAGCCATTTTTTCTTCCTTCAAGCAGAATAATCTAATTCTGCATTTTGACAGAAAACACAACTCTCCGTCTAGAATTGATGTGCTGGTCGCAAACGCTTATTTCAGTGCTGACGCACCTCTCCAATTATTTAATCTGAGCACTGAGCACTGATACACGTTAGTGCTGTCCATCACATTTCACAATTCTACTCCTACTTAATCTCCCCACAGTGTATCACCATGCATAAGAGGAGGATTTAAGCCTTCGTGAAGGTGGGGATTTTACGTTCGTTCTTGTCAGATTTCCCTATTGAGACATTTTTGAGCCGGGTTCTTGACACGGCCCTGTGTTTCCATGACGCTTCATTTATCTAGATCTCTGTGGATTTCCACAATCTGTTCCCTACACCAACAAATAATTACAGGAAAACCTTCCTGCAAATAAAGCTTTAATTTATAATTATTCCACAAAGATAAGAATTAATTAAGGATTAAGACTAATCCCTCAAGATGCTTTTCATGACTTGTATAGGTCGTTAATCTTATAAAATACAATATTTCAGCACACTTTTTGCAAATTTTGAGCCAGATACAAAAATTTCAGATGTTTCAATTTAGGAATTGCAAATTGAAATGGAATATCAGATATCTATCAATGCATCTCTACCAATCCAGGGGCTAAAAATAAACATAGAGATATAAAGAAAAGGTGGTAGGTATTAGTACCAGTACTTGGTACGATACCACATATCAGTATTGAATCCAAAAAGGTATTGTATCATTAAAGATCTATAATACTGGTATTGCTTAAAAATATACAATTGACTTAACTGCTGCCTGGAAGTCTCTGCACACAAGTTACATTCGCTATTCATTAGCAAAACTTTTGAAGCTGACAGAGCTATATTTTACGAAAATATACAGGCAGTATCGCTAAAATAATTGTTTAAAAAGATACCACTAGCATATCATAACGTGGAGATTAAAAAGGCACCAATTCTGAAAAGGTTGGGCTAGTAGTATCAATATACTAGCCCTGCTCCTATCTCTACCAGCCCTATATTGTAACAAAATATAAATAGTCAAATAAACAACTATACTAAATATTTGACAGTTGAAATATCAAAACACTAAATATTTGACAGTTGAAATATCAAACACTATTAATCAATTTTTACTTGTCTGGTAATGCTACTACTTGTCTGATAATGCTACAAGGCTGAATATCTAATAGCTCGACTGGCCCTATATAATTGCTGCAGTTGTACTTATAATATACATTTAATTATGCTATGGCTAATAATACCTGCCACTACTACTAACAGAACAGTCCCTTCAGCCTAGTTATCAATGGCAGATTTAGTATTTTACTAGAATCCTGACCTTTATCTTGCATTGAGTGAATGAGTGCTCCACAGTTTAATATATTATTCATAACGGCGATATATATTTGACATTTAAATCATGTGTTTTGCACGAGGTCTTTTCGGAGCTGTTGAAGGCGAGCGTGATTAACCTGCACAGCATGACTGATGTCTTATTTATGCTTATTCTATCAAGTGATTTCTTCTGTTTATCAGGAACCAGGCAACAACAGGCTCAATAGGCGCCGGCCACGAGGATCTGCGTCGTAAACGTGCCACCGATTCCTTACCAGTTTCCGTCACCACGCTGGCCAGACGTTCTGCCTGCACAAGGAATTATTGGATGTATGGCTCTGTCTTCTGACAGGCCTCAATAGAAGCAAAAAATACAAAAGGAAATCCATCAAAATATATTAAAAGCTGTACACTTGGACATATGTGGATATGACCATAAGTGATAAATAGCGCGAATGCATAAGGGAAAGGCTACAAAAGGAAATCCATCAAAATATATTGATAGCTGTACACTTGGAAATGTGTGGATATGGCCATAAGCGATAAATAGAGTGAATGGATCTTTTTCCGTTACATCAACAGTCAATAGAACTTTGGTGATGTCCAACTGAGAAAAAAACAAAGAATATTTTGTCGACAAGTCTTACATCATAAACAATATATATTATTCCAAACAACAATCCTGCAAGCACATGTTTTGTAACTAATCCCATTGTTTGCTAGCCCTAAATGGATTGATATTTGGAAATGCCCGCAAGAGGATCCAGGATCAGACGTCCCGCAGGTACATAGCATGCAACTGGACACCTATTGTTACATAATGACCACCATCAATAAAAAATTATGATGTCATAAGGCACGAGGGCGTGAGAGGTCCCACTAATCCATACCAGATCAACATCGCCTCCCACTCCAGTCAGCGCAGATTATCTCAGCTGACAATACAGCACTTAATTGGATCAATCTCGTTCATACTTCTTACAGCGACACACACGCATAGAAGAATACACTATCTCACCCATCGGTGATATAGATATCTGGGTGTCGCAAGGAGAAGCCTGCGGAGGCCCGATCAATGCACTCTCAAGGAGCCGAGCGGAATCGGAGAATTAATTGGTGGAAACAGAGTCAGGGCTATCACTTTCATGCTTATTCAATTGCATTCTGAGATCCCTCAATCTTACGGCATTGAAATGGTCACCAAATCATAGGCAGGTCATTCAAAATCAAAGCTTAAGGAAATTACTCCTATGGTGGTACTTCAATGAACACTAGAACTGATAACAAACCCACATCAATAAGGCATCTGAATGGATAGAATAGATTAAAGGAATAAACTTCACATGCAGATTTCAAACCCACATCAATAAGGAATTTGAGTGGATATTGAGAAAACATTAGTATATCTGATTGAGTTAGGGTAGAAATTAATGCAAGCCCCTTAGATATCATCTAAGCGATTAATTACAAGGAATTTCCAAGGATCCTAGCAACAGGGTATCATTGTCTTTTTAGTTAAGAGAACAGCAAATCAAAAAGGGTAGACAGGAAGTGTTCAATAATCGCAGATGAAAACATTTCGTCGCCTCACGAGCTTGCCAAGAAACGTGCGAGCACGTCTTCTGAGAACGGACCAGGTGGCTACACACTCTCCCCACCTGACAGGCAGCTAAGTCTTTGATTGGCCAGGTAGAACAATTAAGCATTGTAATTCACCGTTCACCTCTAATCAAAACCGTTCATCAATCAAATCGTTGAGTCAGAATTAAGATTTTGAACGAAGCGATAAATCAGCCAGGGAACCAGCTGCCAGGAAATGAGGCCAATAAATGGAATAATCGAATCCCACCCCAACCAGCCAGCGACTTGATTGACGAAGAAATTCAAATAACTGGTCCCCTACTAGCAATCAAATGAATCAGTCTCATTTACAAGTGAGAACTGACATCAATTAAACGTAAAACTTGAACTGGCATTAGGGTTATCGGGTGCCGCGTTATTGACTAGCACTTGTTGTTATCGCTGAAGCACTGCAGGAGAAGTGCACAAGGGAACCACATTCCCTACTGCAGAACAAGAGACAAGATACAGAAATATCAGGACACCAATAAAGAGGTCTACGTGGGGGTGTTTTCGTTGGCACTGAAGTCCCGGGGCAGGTGGCGCCATCTGTGGGTGTGCACACACACACACCGCGGCGACGCCTCAGGCTCAACAGTGTTTCTGTGCTGCTCACTCAGTGGTCAGTCTCATACTGACCACTGGCCATAGCGGTGTGGACAGCAGGGTGCGTGCCAGCTCCAATCTATTCAGAGTGACCACTTACAACGCAGTGCTCCCATCCATCATCTGGGCTAGTAGTGAGAAAGTGACAAGCCAAACTCGCACACGCTGCTACATTCAGCTGCCAGGACAAGGCAGCGACAACATATGCCAACTTCTCACTGAAAGTCAACTACCACATTAGAAGTGCTTCGAAAAAAGTGCTTTATTCATCAACTTTTCAATTGACCTCTTAAGGAATTAAAGAACACCAATACAGCTGAAAATTGCCTCCAAACATCAAAATCTACAATTTACCAACTTTTCATTTGGACTTTTACAGGATTACAGAACCACAGAAAATAGGTGAATATCAATCTACCAGATCACCCATCATTGTTGCGATCAATTTCACCAAGAACAGGAAGTAATGAGATGGTCTCATCTCCGATTTAGTGAATTTAAAGTGGATCATATCAGCATGGATATAAAGATTTTCCTGTAGGAAATGAAAGTGCATCTCTGTGGATTTTAGAAACCTACTGTGGGTGATTTTCAAGGAGTTCCTATGCGAGACAAGGAAGATGTTATAGTTTTTGATACCGACTTCAAGATGGCACAGATCGCTGGAAGTAATTTCACCAATTCCACATGGTATAATTACACCATGGCTGGAAATGGGGAGGAGGAAATGGAACCATTGTCGATTACGGAAACGCCCGATTTCAGCAACGTCATCGGAATATGGATCACCGGTACCCTGTGCCTATTTGGCATATTTGGAAACATGCTATCGTTCATGGTGTTACTCCGAGCGCATCGTCGCTCCCCTATGTTTTATATGCTCCGTGCTGTGTCACTTTCCGACACATGCTTTTTAACGGCAGTCTTGTTCACACAGTTAATCGTACATGTGTTCTTATTCACCGGTCAGATGGAGGTATTCTTCGAAGGACGCGGATACGTCTTACTCATCTTCTGGCCGCTATCTATGATCTTCCAAATGACGACGGTTTGGTTAACTGTCTACGTGTCGATAGAACGCTACATCGCGATATGTTACCCGTTACGGGCCGCATCGTTCTGCACCATAAAAAAGGTACGTCGCGGCGTCTTATCAATATTTTTCTTCGCTATCATATACAACATCCCTAGATTCTTCGAATTCGAACTCTTCTGGTTGCCGTTCGAGAACGGCAAGATGTATTCCTACATCCGAAAGACGGAGTGGCTAGGCATGAACGTCTACTACAGGTATATCTACTGTGCGTTCCTCTACTTCGTGTTGCTATTCTGTGTTCCGCTGATCCTCTTGGTCGTGCTCAACCTGAAGCTCATCTTCGCACTTCAAAGGGGCAAAAAACAATGGCAGAACATGCAGGTACGTCAGCGCAAGGAGTACAACATCACCGCGATCCCGCTATGCATCGTATTGGTTTTCTTTATCTGTGGCGTGCCCGCGCTCGCCGCGAACGTCATTGATTCCATGGTCGAGACGGCCATGACCATGGAGTGGTTCCAGACATTCACCGTCATATCCAACCTGCTGGTCGTCATCAACTCCGCGTGCAACTTCATCATCTACTGCATGATGGGTAAGAAGTTCCGTGCGGTCCTGATGGACATGCTGAACTGTAAGTGTAAATATAAGTCTCTGTACATCATCAACCAGATGTCCACCTATGAGAATGACAATAGGGAGGAGGAAAACAACAAGCTGCACACTCAGCTCAACTCCTTCTCATGATGGCAGTCTCATTAGTGCTGACACCTGTTAGTGACCCTTGCAACTACGAAACACCCTCTACCACCGCCGGGGCGTCTGACAACCCAGCTGGTATCTTGAAAACTGCACAAAACCTCAAAACTTATAGAAACTATCTTTTATCATTTACAGAAGCTCAGTCAGTTTCTTGAAAACTGCACAAAACCTCAAAATTTGAACTTATTGAAACTATCTTTCAACATTTACAGAAGCTCAGTCAGTTTCTCGAAAACTGCACAAAACCTCAAAATTTGAACTTATTGAAACTATCTTTTAAGATTTACAGAAGCTCAGCCAGTTTCTTGAAAACTGCACAAAACTTTAAAATTTGAATTTAATGAAGCTACCCCACGTCAACTCTCATAGAAACTCAGCTAGTTTATATATTTCTAGCTATTTATTTTCAAGATTTCCACCATGGTGTCAGACAGCAATGAGGTTTGTGGTATGAATGGGTAAGCTTTCATCAAGACATCCTACTGGCTCAAACTTAATTTACCATGCAGGGCTTGACATTAACTTTTTATGTGATAGCTAGCCCATTTCAACCCCACCACTAAGTTGAAATGTACAAGTTGTTCTAAACCAAATCTGCACATCAAGGTGTGACCTTTGACCTTCGTATCTCAGCAGAAAAAAAAAATCTAAATATACTTCAAACAATGTCAACACACCCATGCTTGTTGAACCAAAAGCATACTGACTACTTTGGTGTTATCTATTTAACTAAAACATTTCGACATATATCAGTTGGAGATATGTAATTTAGCGTACAACCAACAACTTTTCTTCAAATTGTTTGTGCATCTATGCCTTATTCATTAGACATTTTGAAAAGAATCAGAGAATCAGACGATTCTTGCCAAAAAGTCCAAACATAAGGTGGTCTGATGTTCAACCCATTAGTGCTTAACAGTTCATTGAAATTGTTGCATGGATCTGAGGTACTCTTGGCCATAACTTTGAAACTAAGAAGAATTTTACAAAATATTTCAAGGAGAGTTGCTGGTTATGCTCTAAATAACACTCCTTCTTCGAATATTTTCGCTGTAATAACTTTTTCCTGAAAGCTTTCATCAAAATTGTCAGCCTGCTTTAGGCCACTGTGAGCATTGACGAGTGAGGTTCTCTGAAACTGATGCTTAGGTGCTCTGAATGTGTTAATACTTGATACTTTGCATACTAGTAGTACTTAGTCAATATCGAAAGAATGAAAGTGTAAAAGCACCTTATTTTGAGGACAAGCTAACAGAAGTTTCAGTCAGGCTAGCATATTTCAGGTGCTACAGCCTTATAACGGGCCAGTGGAAATATTTGGTTATTGTCAAACCCTGTAAATATTCCCAAGAAAAATTCATTTAATTTTCCAAAATCTTAATGTCAAGCTCTGTAATTGATGCATATTTGGGCGAGTCACTTCTGTCAACGATGGGTCGTGTAGATGTCAATACTTCACACCTCTCATGGAGTCAAAGTACATTACAGTGCATTTAGAAGATCAACTGAAAGAATGGAATTTCATCCTGTGTTGACGACACCAAGGTAAAGATTTTGGTATTTGTTTGTACATTATCTAATTAGGAGTTATAAAATTATGGTTGTATATGCAGTGGTTCATCATGATCAATACACAAGCTGATTGATTACTGTAAATCACTTAAATATGGCGTGAACATTAAATAGCGCAATTACTATACTGCCGTGAATAGCGTGATCTAAGTATAGCGGTGAACAAGAACAGCAGCAGAAAGTTCAATTAGGAATTAAATAAAGACGAGAATTTTACAATAGCGCATAACGGCATAGCGCTATTATCGCTATCTTATTGTTCCCGCTATACTTAAGTGATTTACAGTATTGATACCTGGTATTACTGATAATCGATAATAATCAATCAAGAGGTCACTGAATTTTGGTTCATTTGTTTCTGTACCACACATGATTAGCCATGAGCTTCGCAATCACATGTCATTATGTACAAGTAACTAAACCCTTCCAATGCTGAGGCTACTTTCTTCCTAAGCACATGGATGCAAAGATTTTTGAAAACCCTCTAAACCCTGTCATGTTGGTATTCATTGGAAAGCTCTTGTGGAGTATATTCTCAGATGAGTACCTGCGTGCCAGGGTTTCAGTCATTTTGCAGGTTTTTGCATCATTTTGAATAGGCCAAATTAGCCTCCAGCAGCATAGGGGCTATAAAATGTATTAAACTTTCATTTCTATAACTTGCCTGTCTAGTTTTTCTAACAAATATATCGAATAAATAGCAGTCAAAATACAGAAAACCCATTCAGAACCAGAGTAGCCCAAAAAGACTTGATTAATATCTTTCCTGTAAAGCACAACTTAAAAATACCCCAAAAACAAATGCTAAATGAATATTAATGACAAAACTACTCTCATACATATCAGAGGACCAACTGAATAATTTCTATGGGAAACCCGGAGCATAAATGGGTTAACTAACTTACACATTCATAAATAATAGCAAATATGCTCAAACATATATATATATATATATATATATATATATATATATATATTTATATATATATATATATATATATATATATATATATATATAAATAAATCGAAGTTGTCAGATGAACCTAGCACTCTGTGGGGATGAAAAGCGATATGAAGAAAAAACGAGAATGTTAGGGGGCGACGACTGGTTCAAAGATGAACTATGCATTGCATCTAACAAATAACATATGGTTTTCTGAACTGTTTACCTATAGACGTGACCCCAGCCACCTCGGGCAAAATCATTTTCTTTCAGATTCCATGAGATACAGTCTTTCCTTTGTGTGCATACCTATCGTTCTCAACAGCTGTTAGTGATGGCTGGAGGCTCAGGGGCAGCCCAACACACACAGATCACCTAGTAGAAAATACATCTATTTCAGTTAGTGAAAAATATTTGAATACTAAGTCAAACCAATGAGCTTACATTTCAAATATGTAAATGGCAGATCTTATTCCACGGTTGCACATTTTGTTACACACGTCTCTTAGAATTCAGGTCCATTATTGAGTTCTTTTGAAAACACATTTAGAAGGGGATACAGCTCTGAATAGTTTTTTCGACAACATATTTAGAAGCTTAGTTTGGAAAAAAACTATAAAATAAATCACATTCACAATTTATCCACATTTAAATGTACACATGTTTATACCACAAAAAAAAATACTTCGAGTATCCTATCAGGGAATATTCATTCGCACCTCAATATCTCATATCACAAAAAACATCCACAAATTAGTTATTTTTAAATAAATACATAAAACTCATAGCATTATAAGTCAATGACCTGGAGTAAGTCGCAAAGATCCTTACCTCTGGAATCTTCATGAAAGGTTATTAGTACAAAGAGTTCATAGACTTATAAGTCATGGCCTAGAATTGAAAAGACCTAGACCCTTTGTTCAAAGGTGTGTGGCACCTGTATGAAATGCTATTATTCCAACTCAATAACCCTCAATGCAGCAGACTGGCTTAAATACCTTCATGCTCATGGAGTCTGATACTGCTATAAGGAATAATGCTTTCAGACCAACTGAGGCATGCGAGAACATTGCTGGTGACTTGGGGTTAGGTAATGCAATCATGCCCGGAGCGTTAACGGCTTCTAAAACAAGTGGACTGTAAAGGTGCCCTAATACTATGAGAAATCCTGCTGCGCAAGCTACTAAGGCATGTTAGGACATTGATCCCTGGCATGTTGGCAGTTGTCAATGCAATCATCACACAAGAAAAGTCAATTTTAGAAATATAAACATAATAACAATTCATATACATATATATATATATATATATATATATATATATATATATATATATATATATATATATATATATATATATATATATATATATATATACATATATCAGACCCACTCTTCTTTGCTAATAAGCAGCAATTCAATAGGAATCATAAGAGAGCCAAGATTCTGGTGCCTGGTACTGTTATAACCTATTTGGCCTTTGGAAAAGCCATCATTACATAAGGAATGTCATTTCCAACATTTCCAGCCCATCTGGTATTCTACCACCCCCTCCCCTCTCCCTCTTTCCCCCTCTTTCCGCCCGCCCCCTTCTAGCAAGAATCTGGCTGCTGAGAGAGAGTGAGATACCCCCAATTAATCACCAAAGCTGTATGCCAAGAAGTTGTCAGTCCGCACATACCCCTAGCTGTGAGATGATTCCATAAGTAGACGAGCGGTCATTGGCCTCGCAACTTTTTCAAGAAATATGCTCAAACATGAAAGACATCGATCCAGAACTTTTTTTCAGAATATTTCATGAAATATGACAACCCTGAAAAACATCCATCCAGAACTCTCCTAGATATATATACTTCAAAAATTATTCTTAATTCTAAAGACACATTCTAAAACTAGCACAGACCTAGAGGACAACTTCTAGAGAAAATCTATGAGAAATTGATTCCTCAAGAGAAAAGGTATGAATAGTTAATCCATAGACATCTGGAGTGCACACAGAGTCAGATAGCTTTGAGCATAGCTCAAAAATAGTGTTGTAGTTAGAAAAATATTTGAAAACAAATTGCCAAACCAATCAGTAATGAAAACCTTTCCCTAAACATTTTTTACATAGTTTTGTTTTAAAGATATTTGATTACGTATTAGGAATTTCAGAATTGGTATTTCAATTTGTCCCTTTTCTGCCATATTGCAGCTAATTTATGACTAGGCTAGTTTTCAGTTTAGTAATATTGGAAACTGGAAAAGACTGTGAAAAACCCTAACTGCTAGTCACTGGCAACTTTCTCACATGCCCTGACCCTGACTTATGTATTAGACTGCGGGGTGTGCAGTATGATCCAGATCTGAACAGGTTAAAGATTGAGAGAAGTATGATTTGGACTCCAAAGGGTTAAGGAAATGGGCACTGCTTTCTGAGTTGCATTCAGAGCATTAAAGGGTTAAGAAAAAAATGGTAACAGCTCTCAAAGGCACACTCAGAGAACATTAAAGGGTAAATGGGCGCTCCTTTCTAAGATACACTTAGAGCATTAAAAGATTAATAAAATGGCCATTGCTTTCTAAGATAAACTCAGAGCATTGAACGAAGGGTTAAGGAAATATTCCTGTTTGCATCATCTGCGGACCAGGGGTCTCTGGGCATGCACTGGTTACTTAGTGATGGACGTCAGCAACTCTTGTCAGAACCCCAGTGAGACGTCTTCCTAATGTGATCTGACTACGGTCATTGGCCTAGGACCAGCCAGCTAACAACCCCCCTATGGTCAGTCAAGGCTGTCCACACACACCACAACCATCAACATATCAGCCTAATGAGGACTCTCTCTACACCTCCATTAGTCACTCCATGACAGGCCCCCTGGTGGCCACTAAGAGAACCAGTTTCTAGTCAGCTGAGCAAGTCCACACACACCACAACCATCAACATATCAGCCTAATGAGGACTCTCTCTACACCTCCATTTGTCACTCCATGACAGGCCCCCTGGTGGCCACTAAGAGAACCAGTTTCTAGTCAGCTGAGCAAGTCCACACACACCACAACCATCAACATATCAGCCTAATGAATGCTCTCTATACACCTCCATTTGTCACTACATGCCAGGCCCCCTGGTGGCCACCAAGAGAATCGGTCTCTAGTCAGCTGAGCAAGTCCACACACACACCACAACCATCAACATATCAGCTTAATGAAGGCTCTCTCTATACCTCCATTTGTCACTCCATGACAGGCCCCCTGGTGGCCACTAAGAGAACCAGTCTCCAGTCAGCGAATACTGTCCACACACACCACAACCATCAACATATCAGTCCAATGAATGCTCTCTATACACATCCATTTGTCACTCCATGACAGGCCCCCTGGTGGCCACTAAGAGAACCAGTCTCTTATCAGCTGAGCAAGTCTACACACACCACAACCATCAACATATCAGCCCAATGAGGACTCTCTCTATACCTCCACTTGTCACTCCATGACAGGCCCCCTAGTGGCCACTAAGAGAACCAGTCTCTGGTCAGCCAAGCGCAGGCGGAGGTACAAGGGAACCAGAGAACCCAGGAGAAACCACAGCCAAACCACAAGTCAATGGCAACTTTCTCACAAGCCCCAAGCTTGATTTGAACCAAGGCTATGGTGAGAGATCTTGTAGCCGAGAGGATGAAGTAGAGGTAGAAGTATGAGGAAACCAGAGACACAGGGAAAACTATAGCCAAACCCCAAGTCACTGACACCCTTTTCACATGCCACAAGCTTGATTTGAAGTGAGAGTGGTGGTGGTGAGAGACAGCGAGGAGTTGATGAGAGTGAGAGGATGAAGTAGAGGTGGGAGTGTGAGGTGAAGAGGCAGAGAGCACATTGATGCTTGAAATCCTTCAACCCTGCGCCGAGCTCGCCATCAAAGTGCATTAAATCAAAGAGCACGCCAATATCAAAAAGTCACTGGTAACTTTCTCACATGCCCCAAGCTTGATTTGAAGCGAGAGTGGTAGTGGTGAGAGACAGCGAGGAGTTGCCGAGAGAGTGAGAGGATGAAGTGGAGGTGGGAGTGTGAGGTGGGAGTGTGAGGTGAAGAGGCTGAGAGCACCTCATGTGCTTGAGATCCTTCAACCCTGCTCTCCGAGATCGCCATCAAAGTGCATTAAATCAAAGAGCACGCCAATATCAAAAAGTCACTAGTAACTTTCTCACATGCCACAATCTGGATTTGGAGTGAAGCAGTAGTAAGAGACAGCGAAAGGTGCCGAGAGGGTGAAGTGGAGATTGAAGTGTGAGGTGAGGAGCTGAGAGCACCTCATATGCTTGAAATCCTTCAACCCTGCGGCGAGCTCGCCATCAAAGTGCATTAAATCAAAGAGCATGCGAATATCGACAAGACCTCAGTCAACAGAGCTGTTGATTCTGGAGAACCTTCGCGGCATTAACCTGCTTGAGCGCCGCACGATGCCGGTGCTCGTTAAAAGTTGACATTTAAAAAAGCTGCCTAGCTGTAGGGTTTGATACACCTATCATGCTAATCATCCACCTCCGCTCAGCATTGTGACCTCAGCAGGCGACGGTTAGTCTCCTACCATATCAATTCCCACTTAAACAACTCATTTAAGAGTTTGTTACATACAGCGTGGCAGAAAGAGGACAAGGAGTTTGCCCTGAAGTTGAGTATCATGTGCATTATGGACAGGAAATGGCTTAAAAATACACTGATGAGGCTCATTATGCCTGGAGCATCAAATGCAAATAATGAGAGAAATAGACACATGCCCAAAAGTTGGAAAGAAAGTATTGCCTATATTGAATAACAATTATAAAATCTTCCCTGGAAGTAGACACCGCTCAAATTAAGATTGAAAAATGAGTATCGGGCCAATTATGTCTGCGAGATGCGATGCCTAAAGAATATAATGAGAAAGAAGAAAAGTTCCCCCCAAAATATATATAATAAATTAAAGTCTGAAAGATGGGTATTATACCAAAAAGGAGCAGTATGCCCATTAAATCTGCTAAAAATGATGCCTAAAGAATATAATGGCAATGAAGGAAGGTTCCCTGAAAATAGAAACATGTTAAAGCAAAGTTTGCAAAAATGGGTATTATGCCAAAAGTATCATGCCCATAAAAGTATCATGACGAAATATATAACTATAACTATATATATATATATATATATATATATATATATATATATATATTAAAATCTGTTCCTCTGCTGAGTGTCAATGAGCAAATTTAAAGGAACCTACATCATCTGAATGACAGTTGCATTTCCCCATATCAAGAACTACCTACATTCCATTATGTTGCTGGTGGCTAATTTTGTCATTACAAAATGATGCAAAAAAGGTGAAAAAAATTACTGAAACCCTTGGATATGGGTATTCATCTGAGAGTACTCAGTGAGAGCTATCTAATGAATACCAACATGACAGGGTTTAAATGCTAAAAATCGTTCCTCCCTTGTGCTTTGGATGAAATCCAAAAGGCACCACATCACAAGCTTTGGATGAAAGTAGCACTAGTACTGGAAGGGTTAGAAAGATTTTCAAGTAAAAATCTTCAAATTTAGGAGACTGTGACTTCCCAGGTTGTCATTAGAGCACTGAGTATGAAATGGACAGGTCAGGCAATAGCTACTGGCAGGACGTAGGTTAACTGGGTTTCCTCCCACTACATGTTGATTAGAAAATCAAGTTATAACTGTGTGTTGAAGAAGAGAATTTTATATTCTCCACTCACCCAGAAAACTCTTAGCGGAATAATCAAGATTTGTTGGCAGGATGCCTAATTCTACCACCCAAACCATCCAACAGACTGTTTTAGTGACTCTTTTTCTAAGAAATTGTTCCAGATTCTTAAAAGTATAACACTTAACCCGTTAACAAAATCTGCCTTTCCATTTTGATGAAATCACGCAGGTAAAACTAAAGTTTGGAGAACATTTGAAGGAGAAACATAAAATTCAGATCATTCCCAACAACTCTCCTGCAAATTGTTGGTAAAATCACACCTAATTTCAAAGTTACTATCAAAATGACTCCTCTGAAAATTGACATTTAAATATATGATACTTTCTTTAAAATTAATGTGACTAAAAAAATCAGGTTGATATGACAAAATATTTAAGGAGGATTGTTGGTAGTGTTCTACCAGAACATTTCTCCATCAAATAGTTTCCAAACTGTGCTTTTGCATGGAAGATTTCGCCAAAATTGTCAGGTTGCTTTTGGCGGCTTTGAGCATTAATGGTGAAGTACCATATTAATCCACATCCTCCTGCCTACTGATTTCTAGTTAATTTTTCCCCTTATCCCAGGGTGGCAATATAATGAACAGCTCAAGTAGCAAGAGTCAGTCCTCTAAATTACCTCCCTGCTCAACCTGCAGTCTCCAAGGGCTGGTTTGAATTAGCGCTAAACCGCAATGGAATTATCGTGTTCGAGCGCGTGATAAGTGTTTGATGCTGGTTATGAGAGCGTAATATAAGGATGGCCTCCAGAAATGAGAGCGTGATTGAGAGAGTCACCACAAGTTCATGCTCATTTCCACCATGTCAGAGAAAGGGGTCAGGAAGTGAGAGGTGAGGAGAGTCAGACCACACCTTTAACCCTTTCAATGCTGAGGCTATTTTCGTCCAAAGCAACAGGATGCAAAGATTTTTGGAAACCATCTAAACCCTGTCAAGTTGGTATTCATTGAAAAGCCCACCCTGAGTAAACCCTCAGATGAGTACCCATGTACCAGGGTTTCAGTCATTTTTCAGATTTTATGCATCATTATCTATTGGCCAAATTAGCCACCAGCAGCGTAAGGCTTAAACCTGTTTGCACCTTGAGAGGATAGCTCAAGACAAACATTTGCTTTACAGTGAACTGATCTTGTTTATTACACCCACTCAAAACTAGTCTACCCTGATTTAGTTTTACACCTTTTCGCCAGGTGAACAAAATGAAACTTTCTGGTACTATAGCCAGTGGGGATGACCTCCCCTGGTGCCATCTGTGAGCAGCTAAAGAAATTAACACCAAAAGATCAAATTAGATATAAGCACGAAATTCTTTGATTATAACATAATTTAGGAGCGAGTTTAACCCTTCCAATGCTGCAGCTACTTTAATCCAAAGATTACTGACACAAAGATTATGGACCTCGCTGAGTATCCTCAGATGAGTACCCATGCGCAAGGATTTCAGTCATTTTTCAGGTTTTTTTGCATCATTTTGAAAAGGCCAAATTAGCGACCACCAGCATAAGGGTTAACATCTGGAGCATACACACAATATGACAACCAAGATGGCAATGGGCAAAGTATGTTGATGCGATCATCATGAGGTCATATTTATTAATAATAGCTTTAAACCCCAAACAGAATTGTGGTCATGGTAGGGTGGATCAGCTGGGGTTTCAACCTTCCAAAGCTGAGGCTACTTTCGTCTGAAGCACAAGGACACAAAGTTTTTTGAAAACCATCTAAACACTGTCATGTTGGTTTCAATGGAACGCTCTCACTGAGTACTCTCATACGAGTACCCATGTGCTAGGGTTTCAATCATTTTTCAGCTTTTTTGCATCATTTTGTATTGGCCAATGTAGCCACCAGCAGCATAAGGGTTAAGGTATGACCATCAAAACAGGGTTTCAGGGTGGGGTGTTCAGGAATATCATAATGGTCAGCTGTACATCAACCCAAGAGGGGTGTCATTAGAGCCACAATAATGAGTCATGGATTTGCTGGTGAGGGAGGGAGGGGGTGACAGCTGGGTTTATAAGAATGTTGGCATACAGGGGGTTCAGGGGAGGGGTGTTGTTTGAGAATGTTAGAATGGTCAGCTAATCAATCCTGCCAGCGCCAAAATTAATGAGTAAATAATGAGTTGATGTATCATCCAGAAATGTAGTCATGGAGAGTTATGCTGAGCGAGCATTACTAGATTGTTGATGAAAACAGAAGGAATTTCTAAATCAGCAGAGTCTTAATTCAGATAAATATTTGCCACTATTTTCCATTAATTCTCAGTTTTGATCTCCCTGTTGCCAGAGAGGTAGATACCAGGGAGAAGTAACGAGGAATAATTACCATACAATTGCATTAGGTCCAGTGTGCAATGTGGATAAGTGCCCAGCTTCTTAGATGAATAGACCCTTTTTATTAGGTATCTCATATTTCACGTTCTCTCTAGGAAAGTTGTAGAAAGTTTCAGAGATTAAAAAATGTTAATGATCGAGCAGTGAAAATGTACAAACTATGCCGAATAGCAAATACACAGCACGCTTCTAAAATGTATCTCCTATTTCATGTTCTCTCTAGGACGGTTGCTAACTAAGTTAAGATTCGGAGACAAAATATGTTGATGATCGTGCAGTGAAATTCTACAAAATATGCCAATCAGCTAAAATATGACACCTTTCAAGAAAGTATCTCCCATTTCTCTCTAGAAAAATATGTTGATGATCATGCAGTGAAATTCTACAAAATATGCAAATCAGCCATGACATGCATGGCAAGCTTTCAATAGGTATCTCCTATTTCATGTCCTCTCTAGCAAAGTTGCTAACTATAAAGTTAAGATTCAGAGGTGAAATATGTTGAGGATCATGTAGTGAAATTCTACAAAATATGTCAATCAGCCAAGATATGGCACGCTGTCAATTAAGTATCTCCTATTTCATGTTCTTTCTAGGAAAGTTGCTTAATGCTAAGTCAAGATCCAGGTGAAATATGTTGATGATTCACAAAATATGCCAATCGGCCAAAATATGGCACCCTGTCAAATGAAGTGTCTACTATTTCATGTTCTCCAGAGGAAAAGTTGCTATCTAAGCCTGCGTTTATCTGAAACAGGTGTCTTCAATATCATTTTACTGCATCTACACTGGCAGGGTGGGGCACCTCATCAGATACGTCAGTGAAAAATAAAACATCTTCGGAAAACTTACCAAATTCCAAGCATCATGTGACACTTGACCTTGACCTTTTCTTAACAAGAAGTACCTTCTGGTGATTCGACACAAATAGAAAATTCGGAGAATTTTCAGGAAACTTTTTGAAAGAAAGATGCTTTTTTTTTACATAAGCCACATTGCAATTTTTTTTTAAATATTTCCTAGAAAAAAATTCATTTTGAAAAATAACTGCTCACTTGCCAGATAGACTGGGTATTTTGGCATGATTCCACGAGTAGGGTTATGTTTAGGGATCTCTTGCACCCCTCTATCATTCTAGGGTTTCAGGGCAGGCTCATTGGCAGGCTTCGGAAGCCATTTTCTGCCGTTCTATTGGGGAGAACGAAACCAATACCCGATCCATTCACGCCTGGAGCGAAGCAGCAAACACATGATGAAACACATAGGGAAATATCTTGGAAAAAAGCAATATTTTCAGAAATATCTGAATTCTAAATGAAAGATGTTGAAAGATGTCGCAAAAAAGGGTGCTAGACCAGACCATGTGACCAACCAAAAAAAGGGTGCTGAAGACCCCCTGGAACTATCCGCAATGATAAGGGTACTTCTTCCCTTTACCAGGTTTCTTTCTCGTCACGATAATTGACCTAAGCTGTTGAAAGAGACTTTAAAGCCAACCCATCCATAAACATTTGAAACTCCTTCCTTCTCCTCAAAAAAGGTTGCTGAAAAAGTTAGCACATCTCCACATTACATTCTGCACATGTGAAAACACTTGAGGTAGTGTGGAAAAACACTGATGAAGGACGCAAATTAGATCACTTAGCAAGATCTTCTGTCACTGGGAATTTCCTGTGAGCAAGGAATAGTGACAATACTCCAAGAAAAACAGGGCTTAAGTTTAGCAGACCCTAGTTAAGGATAATGATATCTGAGGTGAGCTATTCGTGTGCACATGTCTGCCTTCAACACGCTCTCGTAACGGAAGTAGATTCTATAAAAAGAACACTTGAGGAAATGAAAATGAACTGACAGTTATACCAGTAGTTAGTACACACTAATGATCTCATAAATAAAACCAATATTTTGTAAGTGAAGAATTTTTGTGAGAACTATTTAGATAATTTATCTTTTCATCTGAGAGACAAACTTCCATTAAATATTTCTGCAATTAAATTGCCTTTATTTACATTTTACCATACAAGATGCCAAGCCACAAAGTTAAAGTATAAATGGATTAACCAAGAAGACACCTACAAACTGGTGGGATACGTTGGGAACTCTTATGACAATTATCTGTTGGCTAACTTGGCCGATACAAAAGTACGCAAATACCTAAAAAAAATGACTGAAACCCTGGCATAATATGGTACTCATCTGAGCATACTCAGCGAGAGCTAGAGCTGCACTCACGGAGGGAGATCAACTCATGAGCTCACCACCCGTTTGACTCGTGAGCTCATGAGCTCACAGACGTTCCAATCTTCCAAAGAAATACTTATTTTCCAGCCCAGCTATTAAGAAATAAATATCTATTGGCGGAGATTTATTAACATTGCCATGTTTATTTAATTTTAAAACGTGCAGACGAGGTACGAAGGTCAGTTTAACACTAAACACCGCTTGAATGTATGCATTGGAGATTGTAAAGAAGTCATGACAGTGATAAGCAGTTATGCATGTTAATAATGTGTGTTAGGTGCTCTGTGTTACATTTATAGTGTTTCCAACATAGACGAGCTCACGATTTGAACATTTCAGCTCGAGCTCGGCGAGTTTGCCCCATGGCTCGAGCCACTCGAGTTCGTGAGTGGTGAGTGCAGCTCTAGCGAGAGCTATCCAATGAATACTAACATGACAAGGTTCAGATGGTTTTCAAAAGTAGTTGCATCCATGTGCTTGGCAAAAGTAGCCTCAGCATTGAAGGGGTTAAGGAAATAAATATCAACCCATTCACCTTCAAAAAAGCCCCGACCATTTTGGCAATGTCCTTTTGATTACACAAATGTCCTTTTAATTACACATCAGAGTACTCTCAGATGAGTGCCCATGTGCTAGGGTTTCAGTCATTTTTCAGATATTCTGTATCATTTTGTTCTACCAAAATTAGCAACCAGCAGCATATTAAAGGGTTAAATATGCCTTCGAGACTTGATCTTGTAATCCTCATGAGCGCACATTGCTGAAGTAACTCACGGCAAGAACGGGTTAAGCGATCCTGACATTTGCTCATTACCTCGCGTAAGGGAATACCATGATGTAATTGAGGAGTCAGCCGCAGCAAAACATCTCCTTTTAACTTCACCACTAATTTCTAGTTAGCATGGAAAAGCCAGATTAGGAAGCCATTTGCCATCTCTCCACACCGCCGGGCAGAGCAAAAAACCTATCGGTATTATAAATGTTGAAAGAGAGAAATGACCGTAGAATTGCAGCACAGAAAAATAATTAACATTTAGCAAAACTTGATTAATATTCTTAAGTAAGAATCTAGCAAGAACATCGGGGAGTTAAATGTCAGTTTCGTTCCCAAAATGCCTTAAAAAACATTTAGATCAAAGGACAACTAGGGGTGTTGACTTACATTCTGGCATTTAACTCCATTATTCATAGATTGCAAGTAACATAATACAGACATAATTTTCTTCTCAACCAGATCTATCAGTTGGATACTCAAACGTCAAAACAATCAAAAGAGAATATTTCTTAGATATATTACTTATTTGCATATAATGAATTTGATTCCATCAAGTGTACATTCTTTTTCAATCATATAGATAAACAACATACATTAAATAAAGGGTTTGGAGTCATCAGTTCAACTGTGGAAAGAGTATATGAGATGTATCTTCTTTTTAGAACAGGAGCTCCCTTTCAGTCAACCTTAAGTACTGAGACAAGATGTGCATTCGAAATTGAATTTCTTGTCAATTCCAACCAAATTCTTCACTCTTTTTCCTTTTAGAAGGTTCAATTTTCTGCCCGGATAGAGCAGAAGCAAAGAGGTTTTTGAAGAAAAAAATACAAAAAAATTCAATTATTTTTTCCTGCGATCGTTAGATTCAAACTTGGTTGAAGATGAAAGATAAATATCCTATAAAGAGATTCCGTGTTGATTTTTCTGTCTTCCTTAACCTTCGTACTGCTGCAGCTGCCAAAGAATATGACTATGTTGATATGTTCCTCACAAAAGCATTCTATGATAAGTATTTGGAGGAGAATAATAATCGCAATAAAAACTAACAACTCCCCTTCATATAACCAGTGAATTCACCCTTTATTAAAATTTAATAAGTATATTCCGAGGAGAACTTACAGCATTAAAGGGTTAAAATCAGCTTCCTTTCATGCTTGTTGGCTTAGATTTTTCGCTCAGTCAGAGAAGAGATATATTCCAGAGACGGGAGAGCCTGCTCCTCCGTCAGCTATAACTCAGGCCGTACCAGAGTCATACGAACGTATTACCTTACGTTCGGAATTTCATTTATTTTCGCCATTACACGTCTTCACATACATCAAGAATCTGCTCACACAAGACTGGACATGAGTGGATTCCTCGACTCTTCAATGGCACTACACGCACACCAAAATAATCTTTATTGAAAATGAAAGGTACATTAAAGCAGCTTTTATCACTCAAATCAAAATGAGGAAGTCACAATACACATTGTTTTGGATCATTATTATATTGCTGCATCAGCTCCAAATAACTGCATTTTCAATCATGTTTCCTTCTCGGAAACATGATCTTTATATTAAATTTAACCAAAAGAACCAAGAAATCATGTTAGTTGTGTACAAATACACTATTGTTTACGTATAAACAAAGATACTTCTGCATTGGTCTCTGAGTGGTAAGAACATGGCAAGTGATCTTTTAACCAAATCATCAGAACAGCAATTTTTTTATACAGACCAACAACAGACCTTTATGATCATACATAAACAGTACACACTTTCCTCTTTTCACAAAGAAAGTTCCTTTTACACATCAGCCAAGCTCACTTTGACTTTACATACGATGGTCTCTTTCCACATTTCATCTGCTTTAATAAGTTCCTTTCACATGTTAGAAAACCTTTTGTGACAGACTACGATAGGTTCTTTTCAATCTCTTAGAGCAAAGCTAATTCAGCAAATCAGCTAAGCCAGATACTTTCATCTAGTGCTGGTATCGAGACGGACCGGACAACTGTGATTCGAAGCAGTCACCTTTGTTCTATCCGGCAATGGCATGTCAATACAACTCGATCCTAAGATGAGTACTTCTAAATGGTACTTAACACTGGAGAGTAACTATAAAACTCCCATTAATATGGCCCTCTCAGCTCAGACACCCGAACAAGCTGACACCGGCAACCAGGAAGTTTATATTGAAGTGTCGGCACACTCACTCCAGGAGACCGGCTCTCACTCCGGGACACCCGGCAGATAATGGCCCACCCCGGCAACCAATTACGCAATTAGTGTTTGCCGTATGTGAGAATAAAGCTTAAGAGTCACATTCGTTTGTATGCTGCCGGCATTCATTCACCTATCATTGCATATTCACTATCACTTACAGAGAACTTTCCCCCAAAATATGGAAATGCCAATGCCTTGAAAAAGGATTTACATCCATGTAGACTGAAATGTGTGAGATATACATTTTTCTATTCATTAATAGCCTAACCATGTATTTTACTGTATTAACTTCATGAAATAAAGATTATTATTATTATTATTATTATTATTATTATTATTATTATTATTATTATTATTATTATTATTATCATTATTATTATTGTTGTTATCATTATTATTTGAAAACTCTAATACCCATATGCCCACTCTAACACCTGACAAAGAATCTTCAAATGTATATAAATATATATAATATGAATCTGAATTAGGATTTAATTTAAAATTAAAGTGGCACCTTCTATCTTATCATTCAAATGAGATTGCCATGGGGAAAAATACATATCTGTATTATGAGACCCTCAATGGAAATCAAATCATTGTGGTAGATGTAAATAATGTATGATGATGATGCATAGATGTAAATAAATCCCAGCAACTCCCAAAACGACGCTAAGGCTCGGAATTGGGATCGGTATCATACTCGAGCCTAAAAATACCAAGTCAATACCAGTCCTAATTATTTACAGTACTGCTTTCGTAAGAGTCATCCAGATGATGTTGGCCAGGCCATCTGGTGGGCATATCTGAAACTATTTTGTTAACTCAAACCTTTCATGCAAAGTATTGTTTTCAGAGGGATATTTTTAATTTCATATGGTTCAGTAGAGCAGTGAAATCCAGTGATGTCATTGGCTAATCCATATAAGATATTTTAACAAAATGATTAACTGTTTTGATTTATTTGAAGTAATTATACTGTATATTATTATGATAAATGCACTAGGAGTGTTGCTTGTCATGGACCACTCAGTATATTTTTTGCATGCATAGGGAGGATCTAGGAGAAGAGTTATTTTGATGATAATTTAAGAGAAGAGGAGGAGGATGAAGATGATGATACAGGCTGAAAGAGAAGTAGGTTACCATTGAGATTAGCGTTCCTTTAGTGATGCATATAGCATTCCTTTAGTGAAGCA
>OZ012687.1:26072883-26100383 GCA_963942565.1 Maea johnstoni
GCTTTAATAGGTTCCTTTCACATGTGAGAAAACCTTTTGTGACAGGCTACGATAGGCTCTTTTAGAGCAAAGCTCATTCAGCAAATCAGCTATACCAGATACTTTCATCCAATAGGCTCTTTTTCAATAAGCCAAGTCTTCATAGGCTCCTTTCATATTTATTCAGCCTAGACTCTTACACACATCAGTCAATATCTTTGTATTTTTCCTTACAAAGGCTCTCTTCTACCTTTCATTAGCTAGGCCCTTTTCACATGTCAGCCTAGCGCTTTTATGCGTTGATCCAATGGCCTCTTTTCATCAGTTAGGCTCTTTATATACATCAGCCAAGCTCTTTTTCACATTTCATTCATATATATATATATATATATATATATATATATATATATATATATATATATATATATATATATATATATATATATATATATATATATATATATATTACTGAAACAAGCTTGTACACAAATAAACTCACTCACAAAACGCATTTCCACAAACCGCTAATTCAAATAGCATTTCAAATCGGAAATTGCAGTTTACATACTTGGTCTACCGTGAAATAGTGTTCTGATGATTCCAATTTGCTATATTTGTTTAACAAATATGTGTTTTCTAGAGAAATATCGCCAGAAAACAGATCAATGAGTTAACATGGTTTGTGTTTGTTTTTCGTTGCTCTACGTGAAATATCCTAACAACATACCACTAACACAATGCCGTTCTTGGTGGTGAGAAGAAAAACCATTCTGTTAACCAGTCATCACCCAAAATCAGGCACCAACATTATATTTTTCAGAACTAGCCTAACATGCCGGGCAAGTAATTAATGATTTTTGACTTGCCCAACATAATTTTCACTTGCCTGAAATAAGTCATTATATATGCTTAAAAGACATGTATTGTTTATCATGGAATTAATGATTAGAAAAACATTTTCTTTTCAGTTCTGTTGCATTGTTTGCATATTTCTTGGTATTTGGGCCATATACTGTAAGAAAAATGTGTTAAGTGTTCAGAAAATCAGCTTTTCCATTCAGGCCAGTGAAAACTATAACATACAAGCCCGAAAGCCTTTTTTTCCCAAAAACTCACTTGCCGATTAAGCGGACAAGTACTTGTCCATGCCTGCCAAGATCACTTAATAAGAACATTTTCTTACATGTATAAAGCTATTAGGAATCATTTGAAGAAACCTGTGAAATATGAAAGCAACTTCTTTAGCCCGTCCAATGCTAAGGTTACTTTCCTCCAAGTCACAAAGATGCAAAATGTTTTGAAAACCATCTAAGCCATGTCATGTTGGTATTTATTGGATGGCTCTCGCTCAGTACTTGTGCCAGGGTTTCAGTTATTTTGTTTTGCATTATTTTGTAATGAACAAATTAGCCACCTGCAGCATAAGGGTTAAGTATATTTCATTCAGAGAAGTAGTGGAAGTGAGTAGAAATATGATTGCAGGAAGAGAAATGTACAGAATTCCTTCCTCCGCACAGGAAAGGCAGCAGTGGCATTCTATTGATTACAAATAGCACAGCAAGCAGTGAGGATAGTGTCAGGGAAATGAAAAGATATGCCTCCAAAGTGTTTGGTATAAAATAGCGGTTAAACAATTTATTACAATCAGAAGAGAAATCATCATTGGACATCCAAGCCCTAGAAAATAACCCCTCAGGACACCTAGATATTTTTGTGAGTAATTTCTTGAAATGTCATTTTCAAAAATATAATTGAATATTTTTTTTGCCCCAATATAAACCCCATAACATTATTATGCCGTATTTCAATGAGAATCTACATGTTTATGGTTGTAATTTGAGTACATAGCAGTCTTCCTTGAAAACGGAAGCCCAAAAATTATGCTATTGTCAAATTTGGTCACCCAGTTTCTAAATCCTGGCGAAGACCCTGGGCTAAGACCCTGAGTTGCCTTACTTCTTGAGAATGTCTTGTTTCCTTGTTTCCCTCCTTCTTGCTAGGAGAATCTGCAATGAATTGGTACTGACAGGATATTTAGGCAATTTCCATACCATTTGGTGCAACTGACAGTTATATTGGCACTGGCTCACATTGATGTAGACAGACTAAGCCCTACTGTGCTGTCTGTTCTATGTAAGAGCTGGCTACCACAGAACCATGTCAAAACTTACAGCATCAGACAGTGCTGCTATATCTTATCCCTTTCAAATTACTGTCTGTTATCGACTAGCAGCATTGAGGAAGTATTTTTCAAAAGAAAAGTATGAAAGCAAGAACTTAGCAAGGGCACATCTAGCCTGTTCTATGAGACGGCTGAAGTGTAAATTGCCTTTTTAGACACAATAGGCTATTAAATCTAGTTGGTATGAGGATGTGAAGTAGTTGAGCAGCTAAGAGTTACTGAGGCAAGCTAAGGTGTGTCCAGGACTTCAAAATGGGCCCTATGATAATTGTTCTGTGGTGACCAATCCATGTTCTCTTCCTCTAAGTTATAACCACTGGAAACAACCAATTAGTAATTAGGGCTGGTCCCAGCTGCCAGACTGGATCCTTATAACCAGCCCCAAGAGGATGGATCCCAATACACAGCCGGTCTCTACACTACCCATGGAAAATCCATAATCACCATTCAGCAGTCCGTGCGGATCTATCAAATATGACTTGTAGCATTTGAGATGAAGAGCCAGCCTGTAATGTTAGATAAGAGAGTCAACCCTAATGTGTTGTGAATGGCTAAATACCCAAGCAATACTTCGGCTGCTGCTCACTTTCAGACAAACCAATTAGGACCAATTAGGCAGTCAATTAGGCAATTGATGCACTAATTGACCACGTTCCTTGGGGATGTCATAACCAGGAGGAGAAGTCAGAATTCAGTGATAGCCAATAGCCAAGCCAACAAGCTTTGAACACTGACTTAGACACAGATCTCAACATGGGACTGGTCTGCAAAGGCCAATTACATGGGCCCTGTTGTCCATAGAGAGCTATGCTGTAGAACACACCTATGACACGTGTCCCAAATATAGCGAATAGGGGAGTTTTCACATCATAGCGTATCTTTATGTTAGCGACGGTAGCCGCCACTGATAGCGCCAAGGTACAGAAAAAAGTACAGCGTGTTTATATATAGCGAAGCAGAAGTACACGCTATCTACGCTATATATAAACAGACGCGTACATTGTGTGTTCTACAGTATATGTATGCAAGAGGAAAGTGCCCGTGCACATGTGCAGAATGCACCCCTTGACAGTGCTTCTCTTCTTCGATTTGCATGAAGCGACTCTGCAACCAGATTGCGACCGGGGCATTCAGGCTGTGATCAAGCGAATCAGCTAAGAGTCAAACCAAGCTTCCATGCACAGTGCTGCCAACTAGAAGTCAGACTTACAATATTTCCATCTGATGGTTGAGAACAATAAACCCTGGTTCCCCTTATTATGTCATGAGCCCAGCAATCTATACACTGCAGTTCGCTATACAAATGTGCGGCATTGTCAAGGCCTGATTATGGTCCTTTTGCAACTGGAAGACCCCTTGGAACTATTCATGCAGAGAAGGGAATATCTTCCTGGTTCAGAGTTTATATCTCGTCACAGTATGACCTAAGCTGTTGAAAGCGACGTAAAAACCCATTCCATCCTTCATCACTTCTATCCTCTGCACCACTTAGAGAATGATACATTCTTTCAGATCAGAAATCTCATTTCATAGTGTGTTTTTTTAAGGAATTACTTGCTATTTGCAAAGATCTCTAGGAAAATCTGCTGTGTAAATAGTTAACACCATTTCTATCTACTCTGTGCTCTAGATTCCTGGACCATTGAAGAATGATGTCTCTTCCTCAGCAAATCATCAGGAAATACTACTTCACAGAGAACAGGGCTCGAAATTAGGGGGTGCCAGGAGCCCAGGGCTCCCTTGAATTCTCCTGCGGCTCCCTCAAATTTCTGCAGGGAGCCCAAAAGTGTAATTGTCCATATGGACAATATCTTTAGGTAGCTTTTGAAGATGCAGCTGGGCTCCCTGGAAAAAAGCTTAATTTCGAGCCCTGGAGAACTAACTGCACAGCAACAAAGACATTTGTTTCAAATTACTTTTCAAAACATGATTCATCACAAAGTTAATTCAATTGTATGAAAGCAGTCATACATTCTTTAAAAAAAAAAGAGAAACCTGTGTGCGTAATTAGTTGATCGGTGTACCTGAATTTTAATGAAGTTAAACGAAAAGCATTCCCAGCTGTCATCAATTAACCAAAGTAATATAGAATATTAGAACAACAGAACAATTAAAACGTCCAGCTGCTCATGATGTGTTTACAGGATGTAAAACTATTCCAAAATCAATGAGTCCTTGAAAAGTTTTGTTTTTAAATGTTTATATCTAAAATAAAATGCATAAAAGAAGAAATATTTTAAGTACATTTGGTTCTTCAAGCAACACTCTGATTTATTTGGAATATCATTTGAAAAACCAAGTTATTGTTTGTATCTAAAATACATTTTGTCCTATATTGCATTTTGTTAGGTTAAGCAGGTGATTATTCATCATTATTCATCATCATCATCATCATCATCATCATCATCATCACCACTCATCATTACCATCACAACCATTCTCATCATCATTATCATTACCATTTTTATAACCCCCATCATCATTGTCATCAGTATCACAATCATAACCAACAACCTCCACTTAATGGTCTTTGACATGAACAACCACATATAAATTTCAACACAAAAAAATATTCCAAACCCCTAAACATCATCATCACAACTTTGATTGTTACTAAAAATCATCATCATAATCAACATCAACACCACCATTGCAGTCACAACTATCATCATTGTTACATAATAGTTATTGTCATAATCATCATCATATTCACTCTTAAAATAATTGGTCAGATGTCACAACAGTTTTGTGCACTGTCTCCAATTTGACAATAAACCTCACCTAAAACAAAGATAACCATTGTCTTCATTATGATTATCATTGGCTTTTAGCTGTAGGCACCTAAAACAACGAGGGGACAATCTTAGGTTATTCATCAAATCACCTTCATCACCACTCTTTCTGTGCATTATCTGCATCAACTGCACCACTTTCATCATCATTATCTATGAAACTGCATCAGATTTCGACATCCATACTGTTTTATCTTTATCTTTATCTTAATAACAACAAAACAGCATTTTTTGGCACTCAACAGTATCATCAATTACAACCTTACAAAAAATGGAACAGCTACAATAGAAAACATTACTTCCATTTGTTGGTTGGGCCTGATCATCCCCTAAAATAATTTGCATCTAACTCTACATGTTCATCATCCTTATAACGTTTCTCCTCCTTTTCATCATCATCATCATCAATTTCATCATCATCATCATCATCATCATCATCATCATCATCATCATCAACATCATCATGACTATCATCCAAATTCATCAATATCATTATCATTTTCATATTCATCACTTATTATATTTCTTGGTTAAAAATTTGCTGTTGCTTTCAATGCCCTCCTCCTCCTCTTCCTCCTCCTCCTCCTCCTCCTCCTCCTCCTCATCATCATCATCACTATCATACAAATTTATCAGTATTATTATCATTTTCCTCTTCGTCATCATGTATTATATTTCTTGATTTTTGGTTAATGATTTGCTGTTGCTTTCAACATCCTCCTCCTCCTCCTCCTCCTAATCATCATCATCATCACTATCATACAAATTTATCAATATCATTATCATTTTCTTTTTCGTCATCATTTATTACATTTCTTGATTTTTGGTTAATGGTTTGCTGTCGCTTTCACCACCATCATCCTCATCATCATTATCCTCTTCCTCCTACTCCTCCTCTGCATCATCACCATTATCCTCCTCCTCCTCCTCTTAATCATCATCATCATCCTCCTCATAATCATCATCATCATCCTAATCATCATGATCGATAGCTGCCCCGGTCACCGCTCCCTGAACTGATGGGATATTCCCAAAGAATATTTCCTAAATGCACCTCTTCACACAACGGACAACTCGGCCACTTCTGCATCGCCTCCCAATTATCTCCAGGCAATTGATCGATGCTCAACAGTCAATACAAGAGCTTAAGACATGCAAGACCTGCATAGCCGGACAATATGCTCCTTTCGCATGCACCGTCTTATTCCCAAAGCAATTAACCCACTCATTTCCCTGCAAGAGCCAAAAACATACACTGTCTTACCCCATAAGACTGTCCACTTACTAGTATTCATTTCTTCAGAAGCCAAAAACATGCACTGTCCTACAGTTTATACATTCATTGCTATAGTCCTGAGTCATAAACATAAACTGTCTTACAGTTTACACATTCATTTCTTTAGGAGCCAAAAAACATACACTGTCTTACAGTTTACATATTCATTTCTATAGGAGCCAAAATAGACACTGTCTTACAGTTTATACATTCATTGCTATAGGAGCCAAAAACATACACTGTCTTACAGTTTATACATTCATTGCTATAGGAGCCAAAATAGACACTGTCTTACAGTTTACAGCAACATTCATTGCTATAGGAGCCAAAATATACGCTGTCTTACAGTTTACACATTCATTGTTATAGGAGCCAAAATAGACACTGTCTTACAGTTTATACATTCATTGCTATAGGAGTCAAAAACATAATCTGTCTTACAGTTAACACATTCATTTCTTTAGGAGCCAAAACAAGAACTGTTTTACAGTTTACACATTCATTTCTATAAGAGCCAAAGAAAATACACTCTTACCCTATGACACTGTTCACTCCTTCAGTTCTATAGGTGCCAAAAATATACAGTCTTACCCCATAGAACTGTTCACTCATTCATTTCTATAGGAGCCAAAACATACACTGTCTTGCCCCATAGAACTGTTCACTCTTTCAGTTCTATAGGAGCCAAAAACATACACTGCCTTACCCAATAAGACTGTCCACTCATTTCCCTACAAGAGCCAAAAACATACACTGTCTTACCCCATAAGATGGTTCACTCATTCATATCTATAGGAGCCAAAAACATACTCTTTCTTAGCCCATAAGACTGTCCACTTATTTAATTATCTAGAAGCCAAAAACATACACTGTCTTATAGTTAATACATTCATTGCTATAGGAGCCAAAATAGACACTGTCTTATAGAGCTGCACTCACCACTCACGAACTTGAGTGGCTCGAGCCCTGGGGCAAACTCGCCGAGCTCGAGCTGAAATGTTCAAATTGTGAGCTCGTGTATGTTGGGAACACAAACGTAACACAGAGCACCTAACACACATTATTAACATACATAACTGCCTATCGCTGTCATGTCTTCTTTACAATCTCCAATGTATACATTCACATAGTGTTGAGTACTGACCTCTGTACCTCGTCAGCACGTTTAAAAATTAAATAAACATGGCAATGTTAATAAATCTCCGCCAAGAAATACTTATTTTTCAATGCCTGGGCTGGAAAATAAGTATTTCTTTGGAAAATTGGAATGTCCATGAGATCACGAGTCAAACGGGTGGCGAGCTCATGAGTTGATCTCCCTCTAGGCTATCGGCCAAATCTTAAAAGAGCCTTATTTAGCGAGTTTAATTACCCCCCCATGTAGATGGAATTTTTTACTTTAGATGGATAGGGGAGTATATGGGGCCTACCAAAATGCCGTGCCCCCACTTTGGGACATGGTCAGATTTGCGTTAGGCCTGGTCAAACTGACCACCCACAAATCAGGGAATCAGCCACCTGAAGCACACATATATTGAGGAATAATGGGGTGGGGGTAAAGAAATTGACCATAAAAATGCTCACAGTTCATTGAATACCACAAGTTTGGTATCAAAATGTTGGTCTGGGGGAGACGTATCCTTTAAAATACTAAACACATAACAAACTCTATTCCATGATGTAATAGAGGTCATTCAAGGTCAAAATGGCTGCCAAATCAAGAATCTGGGATTTTCCCATAATCTATAGTTTCGGTTTATAAACTTCTCAGTTTTTTTGAAGGGATGTATTTCATTTCTGTAGCCACTTTTTCAGAAGGAATGCTTTTTAGTGGAGTTGTTCAACATTTTAGAAAGTTCATTGATTAGAATGTTAAGTCTAATTTTGAGATTTAAGGCACAAAGTAGGGTACCAGGCCCACCTAGTGACCCCAAAAAGTGCCGAAAATGGTAAAAAATTGAAAACCAAAATGCCTGTATCTTAAGTTTTACAAGTTGGAAGGGAGCAGATGATGCACCAAAATATCAGGTTCAATTTTCTCTTCAATCCGGAAGATGATGGTAAAAACTACTAAAATTAAGGGGTCATTGAAGGTCAAATAAAGGTCAAAATGTCAATTTTTCTCTAAAAAATTCAAATTTTGATGAAGATATTTTGATATAGTAGTTGTGTTTTGTTTGGGATTTGATTACTCCCCCCATGTAGATGGAATTTTATACCTCAGATGGATAGGGGAGTGTCTGGGGCTTACAAAAATGATGTGCCCCCACTTTGGGACATGGTCAGATTTGCTTTAGGCCTGATCAAACTGACCACCCACAAATCAGGGAGTCGGCCACCTAAAGCACACATATATTGAGGAATGATGGTATGGGGGGTAAAGGAATTGACCATAAGATTGCTCAAAGTTCATTAAATGCCACAACTTCGGTATCAGAAAGTTGGTCTGGAAGAGACTTATCTTTTAAAATACTAAACACGTGACAAACTCTATTCCATGATGTAATAAAGGTCATTCAAGGTCAAAATTGCTGCCAAATCAAGAATCTGGTATTTTCCCATAATCTCTTGTTTCCTTTTATGAACTTCGCAGTTTTTTTGAAGGGATGTATTTCTTTTATGTGGCCACTTTTTCTGATGGAATGCTTTCTAGTGGAGTTGTTAAACATTTTAGAAAGTTCATTGATTGAAATTTTCAATCTACTTTTGAGATTTAAAGTACAATTTAGGGTACCAGGCCCACCTAGAGATCCCAAAAAGTGCCTAAAATGGTACAAATTTAAAAACCAAAATGACTGATTCTTTAGTTCCACAAGTCGTAATGGAGCAGATGATGCACCAACATATCAGGTTTAATTTTCTCTTTAATCTGGAAGATGATGGTAAAAAACAGTAAAATTAAGCTGTCATTGAAGGTCAAATAAAGGTCAAATAGAGGCCAAAATGTCAGATTTTCTCTAAAAATTCAAATTTTGATGAGGGATTTTGATAAAGTAGTTTTGTTTTGTCATTATATAATGCCCAAAACAGGTTACCACAATAACTGAAAAGTATATTACCTGAATTATGGTCCACCCTTTTATTTTGGACCATATATATACCATATATTAAGTCAATATGTAGGTGTGGAATATGGCATTTAGCAAATCTATGCTTATAATAAGTGTTTAAAGACGGTTGGTGAGGGAGTGCTAGTATGGCACCACTGTTTAGGTCATAGAAGTTGTGAAAACAAAACATCATAGGCATTGTTTGGTATCAAAATGTTTGCTGTAAGACAATATTTTCATTTCATTCAATCAACCGAGGGAAGGGTATAGTGTTGTGATATTAGAGGTCATTCAAGGTCAAACTAACCCCAATTTCATGATTTAAGGTATATCGTCTTTGAATTGTCCATTTAGCAGCTTATTAAATATTTCTGGAATACATCTTTTATCCTGGAAATAGTTTTAGTTGAGAAATATCTTTATAAAGGATTCTCAGACATTTTGAGTCATTTCAAAACAAAGGCTGGGCCAATTCTGAATATTCAGGGACCAAAATGACAAAATGACTGATTATGGGTGCACCCAGATATTTAAGTGAAGCAGCAGAAAGTTGACATAGCAGAGTTGTATCTTATGGTATGTCAGCTTTAAAGCTTTTGAACGTGCCTATTGTGTTCGTCATGTAAGATGTTAAAGAGATTTGAGGAAAAAAGAAGGTAAAATATAGGTCAAAACATCCTTTTTCTCTAGGAAATTCAAATTTAGATGAAGAGATTTTGATGGAAGGTGTGTTTTGTCATCACTTATATTCCTGACCAAGTAACCACAATAATTGGCTAACAAAATACCTTAGATATGTTTACTAAACATTTTTTGAAGTGATGTATTTTTTTCTAGCCACTTTTTCTGAAGTAAAGTCTTTTATTGGAGTTGTTGAACATTTTAGAAAGCTCATTGACTTGAATTTCAAGTTCTATTTTAAGGTTTAAGGTACAAAAAAGGGTACCAGGTCCACCTGACGACCCAAAAAAGTACCTTAAATGTTACAAATCTGAAAACCAAAATGACTCTTTTAAGTTTCACTGGTTTGAAAGGGAGTAAATGATGCATCAAAATATTAGGTTTAATTTTCTGTTCAATCTGGAAGATGATGGAAAAATGATACTAATAATATAATTTAGAGTCAAAATGCCTTAAATCATAAAAGAGGAGGTAGTTTGACCTTGAATGACCTCTAATATGACAACAGAAAACCCTACTCTAGGTTGGTTGCATAAAATGGGAAGATTGTCTTACAACAAGTACTTTGATACCAAAGAATGCTTATATTGTTTGGTGCTCACACTTTTGATGACCTAAACAGTTGTCACATACTACCACTTTCTCACAAACTCTCCTTATTAGAAACCTGAAATTGCCAAACATCTTATTCCACACCTCCACATTGACTTAAAACTACCTAATTTTCATCAGTAAATGGTTCAAAATATATTCTCAGATCCTATCTTGGGGTAATTTATCTGTCATTTATTGTGATAACTTGAATTGGAAATTGTAAAATGTCATAACACAACTACTTCATCAAAACTCTCTTTATCAAAGTATGAATTTTCAAATAAAATTGACATTTTGACCATAATTTGACCTTCAGTGACCCCTTAATTTTAGTATCACTTTTCCATCATCTTCCAGTTAAAAGAGAAAATTATACCTGATATTTTGGTGCATCATCTGCTCCCTTCCAACCTGCAAAACTTAAGATACAGTCATTTTGGTGTACAGATTTGTACCATTTTAGGCACTTGTTGGAGTCGCCAGGTGGACTAAGTACCCTATTTTGTACCTTAAAGCTTGAAATGGAACTTTTGGTCAATGAGCTTTCTAAAATGTTCAACAAAGCCACTTAAAGACAATAGGCAAGTTTAAAACCCTGTTCTCCTCATTGAAAATGAAAGCTGACATACAATAAGATATAACTCTATTATGTCAACATTCTGTTGCTTCACTTAGATATTTGGGTGCACCCATATTCAGGCATGTGGCTATTTTGGTCCGTAAATATTCAAGATTGGCCCGGACCTTGTCTTGACGGGACTAAAAAAGTGTCTGAGGATCCTTTATAAAGATATTTCTCACCTAAAATTAATTCCAGGATAAGAAAATTTATTCCAGGAGAATTCAATAAGCTGCTAAATGGACAATTCAAAGACAAAATACCTTAAAGCATGAAATTGGGGTTAGTTTGACCTTGAATGACCTCTAATATTAGAGCAATATACTTTACCCTAGATTGGTTGAATTGAATAAAAAAGAAATGTCCTACAACAAGCATTTTGATACCAAACAATGCCTATGATGTTTGGTTTTCACAACTTCTCTGACCTAAACAGTGGTGCCATACTAGCACTTCCTCACCAACCGTCTGTAAGCACTTATTATAAGCATGGAATTGCTATATGCCATAATCCACACCTCCAAATTGACTCAAAACTACTTCATTTTTACCGATATATGGTCAAAAATATAACAGTGGACCATACTTCAGGTAATACATTGTGGTAACTTGGTTTGGACCTTATACTATGACAAATCGTAACTGCTTTATCAAAATCTCTTCATCAAAATTTGAATTTTTAGAGAAAATCTGACATTTTGACCTTTATTTGACCTTCAATGACCGCTTAATATTAGCTTTTTTTACCATCATCTTCCAGATTGAAGAGAAAATTAAACCAGATACTTTGGTGCATCATCTGCTTCAGTCCGACTTGTAGAAATAAAGAAACAGTCATTTTGGTTTTCAAATTTGTACCATTTTAGGCACTTTTTGGGGTCACTAGGTGGGCCAGTTACTCTACTTTGTACCTTAAATCTCATAACTAGATTTAACATTCTAATCAATGAACTCTCTAAAATGTTTAACAACTCCACTAGAAAGCATTCCCTCAGAAAAAGTGGCCACATAAAAGAAATACATCCCTTCAAAAAAACTGCGAAGTTCATAAAAGGAAACTAGAGATTATGGGAAAATACCAGATTCTTGATTTGGCAGCAATTTTGACCTTGAATGACCTTTATTACATCATGGAATAGAGTTTGTCACGTGTTAAGTATTTTAAAAGATAAGTCTCTTCCAGACCAACTTTCTGATACTGAAGTTGTGGCATTTAATGAACTTTGAGCAATCTTATGGTCAATTCCTTTACCCCCCATACCATCATTCCTCAATATATGTGTGCTTTAGGTGGCCGATTCCCTGATTTGTGGGTGGTCAGTTTGATCAGGCCTAACGCAAATCTGACCATGTCCCAAAGTGGGGGCACATCATTTTTGTAAGCCCCAGACACTCCCCTATCCATCTGAGGTATAAAATTCCATCTACATGGGGGGAGTAATCAAATCCCAAACAAAACACAACTACTATATCAAAATATCTTCATCAAAATTTGAATTTTTTAGAGAAAAATTGACATTTTGACCTTTATTTGACCTTCAATGACCCCTTAATTTAAGGATTTTTTACCATCATCTTCCAGATTGAAGAGAAAACTGAACCTGATATTTTGGTGCATCATCTGCTCCCTTCCAACTTGTAAAACTTAAGATACAGGCATTTTGGTTTTCAATTTTTTACCATATTTGGCACTTTTTGGGGTCACTAGGTGGGCCTGGTACCCTACTTTGTGCCTTAAATCTCAAATTTAGACTTAACATTCTAATCAATGAATTTTCTAAAATGTTGAACAACTCCACTAAAAAGCATTCCTATTGAAAAAGTGGCTACAGAAATGAAATATATCCCTTCAAAAAACTGAGAAGTTTATAAGCCGAAACTATAGATTATGGGAAAATCCCAGATTCTTGATTTGGCAGCCATTTTGACCTCGAATGACCTCTATTACATCATGGAATAGAGTTTGTTATGTGTTTAGAATTTTAAAGGATGAGTCTCCTCCAGACCATCATTTTGATACCAAACTTGTGGTATTCAATGAACTGTGAGCATTTTTATGGTCAATTTCTTTACCCCCCATCCCATTATTCCTCAATATATATGTGCTTCATGCGTCCAATTCCCTGATTTGTGGGTGGTCAGTTTGACCAGGACTAACGCAAATCTGACCATGTCCCAAAGTGGGGGCACGTCATTTTTGTAAGCCCCAAACACTCCCCTATCCATCTAAAGTAAAAAATTCCATCTACATGGGGGGAGTAATTAAAACCCAAACACAACACAACTACTTTGTCAAAATATCTTCATCAAAATTTGAATTTTTTAGAGAAAAATTGACTTTTTGACCTTTATTTGACCTTCAATGACCCCTTAGTTTCAAGATTTTTTACCATAATCTTCCAGATTGAAGAGAAAATTGAACCTGATATTTTGGTGCATCATCTGCTCCCTTCCGACTTGTAAACCCCTAGATACAGGCATTTTGGTTTTCAATTTTTTACCATTTTCGGCACTTTTTGGGGTAACTAGGTAGGCCTGGTACCCTACTTTGTGCCTTAAATCTCGAAAATAGACTTAACATTCTAATTAATGAACTTTCTAAAATGTTGAACAACTCCACTAAAAAGCATTCCTTCTGAAAAAGTGGCTACAGAAATGAAATACATCCCTTCAAAAAAACTGAGAAGTTTATAAACCGAAACTATAGATTATGGGAAAATCCCAGATTCTTGATTTGGCAGCCATTTTGACCTTGAATGACCTCTATTACATCATGGTATAGAGTCTGTTATGTGTTTAGTATTTTAAAGGATACGTCTCCTCCAGACCAACATTTTGATACCAAACTTGTGGTATCCAATGAACTTTGTGCATTTTTATGGTCAGTTTCTTTACCCCCCATCCCATTATTCCTCAATATATGTGTGCTTCAGGTGGCCGATTACCTGATTTGTGGGTGGTCAGTTTGACCAGGCCTAATGCAAATCTGACCATGTCCCAAAGTGGGGGCACGGCATTTTGGTAGGCCCCATATACTCCCCTATCCATCTAAAGTAAAAAATTCCATCTACATGGGGGGGTAATTAAAATCCATAATTTGGGTCCCTGGCCGATAGCCTACTCAGTGAGTGCAGCTCTACTGTCTTACAGTTTACACATTCATTTCTATAGTCCTGAGCCAAAAACATACACTGTCTTACAGTTAACACATTCATTTCTATAGGAGCCAAAAACATGCACTGTCTTACAGTTAACACATTCATTTCTATAGGAGCCAAAAACATACACTGTCTTACAGTTTACACATTCATTGCTATAGGAGCCAAAATAGACACTGTCTTACAGTTTACACATTCATTGCTATAGGAGCCAAAAACATACACTGTCTTACAGTTTACACATTCATTGCTATAGGAGCCAAAATAGACACTGTCTTACAGTTTACACATTCATTGCTATAGGAGCCAAAAACATACACTGTCTTACAGTTTACACATTCATTTCTATAGGAGCCAAAGAAAATAAACTCTCTTACCCTATGACACTGTTCACTCAATCATTTCTATAGGAGCCAAAAACATACACTGCCTTACCCAATAAGACTTGTAACACATTCATTTCTTATCCCTAACTGAGGAATGATCCTTCATTTCTATAGGAGCCAAACCATGCACTGTCTTATCCCTAACTAAGGAATGATCCTTCATTTCCATAGGAGCCAAAAATATGCCTTGTCTAATATCCCAAATTGAGTGTTAGCCATTCATTTAAAGAGGGGTCAAAACATGCACTATCTTATCCTCAATAGAGTAGTCGTCCATTTATGTCGGCCCTACAGGCATAAATGGATTAGCAAGAAATCGCTATAAGTAAAACAAAAGAGGCTACGCATTCCAGGCAAAGGCGCTCACCCAAAGTGTTCTAGAAATCATTGATTGAACCCTGTGTTCCACTAACCTGCATTGAGTGAGAAACAGTCAATAAGTTCCTTCAACATTCACATTTTACACTGTGATGTAAATGGTCAACCAGCTAACAAGAAACAGTAATCTATAAGGCCTAAACAAGTTGTTTGTTTCCTGTAACGCACAGGTTAACGTGACCCTAACAAGTTTTTACTCAAAAAAATCCATACCCTTAAGTTTTTTTTCTACCCCTCCAACTCCCACTTGACATGAAGAATGCATGAAACACACATTTTCTGAAAAAAAATCCAAAATGTTTTTTTACCAACCTAACTTTTTCAGACTGATACAGGAAACAAACAATCTCTTTTGGCCTAAACCACCTATATACATTTACTGCACTATGTTAGACCTTCACACACAACCAGTATCTTCACTTAACATGCACCTTTTCCATTTGTGTTTTTGCGATACGATGAGATATTGAAATTTCTTTTCCGTATATTGCAGATATTAATATTTTGCATGAAAATCATCTCTTTTCCCTGTACAAATGAAGCACTCATTCAGATATCCTAGGGGTGGCCTAAGGGAGACTGCTGCCTTATGAACCAAAAGATAACAAGTACAACGTGTGGTATATAGGGTTACAAAACACAGCGGGCGGTATACAATTGCACTCATCTGGCTGGCAGGGCTGGAGATACAGTGTTTATGTTAGAAATCTGACCTTGGGATTATCAGCCGCCAGAGGTACTCAATGCTACACCAGGTTCTCCTCTGCCGCTATACAAATCTCTCTAAGTGGGAGTTAGTTCGGTTGCTGACCATGTGGCAAAAACCGAGACTTGACCAGGAACCTGTCCAGCATGTCTTGGGACAGGCCGTTTCCTGAAAACCCCGTTTTTCGACAGGCAAAGATTTCTCAAGTTAAATAACCCTAAAAGACCTGACAATTTCGGAAACATATTTCTGATGACCCCATCTTTTGAAAAAATATTTGATGTGAAGTTTTGATTTTATCTCTTGAGACAACTCACAACCTTAAAATAAGATAATGCATGCTTTAAATGCACATTATTTAGGTTTATCTTACATATTTATCTCATTATTTCATCATTAACCCTTATGCTGCTGCTGGCTTATTTGGCCAATGCAAAATGATGCAAAACACATGAAATATGACTGAAACCCTGGCACGTGAGTACTTATCTGAGAGTACTTTGCGAGGGCTATCCAATGAATACCAACACGATAGGGTTAAAATGTTATTCAAAAATCTTTTCATTCTAGTGCTTTGGATGAAAGTAGCCTTAGCATTGGTATGGTTAATCACTCATACAGATACAGTGTGGCCTGTTTTAATTGCACATAGGTGCTCCATCCAGGGTCTTAGCCAGGATTCATTATGTGGGTGCACAAAATTGGCAATTGTAAAACTTAGGGGCATCTAGTCATCTTCAGCTCATGTGACCACCCTGCGCTAAAGTATATAACAACCACTGTGAATTAGTCTTGCTATTAGAATCACCCCTCGGCCAAATCAGGTCCCAGAAAGGTCATCCAGTGCAATAAATATATCTGGCCTATACATCAATTGGGGCATCGTAAAATGTGCATGATCTACAGACGAAAGTTGTAAAAGTGGTGTGATTCGATTTGGTTAACTGAGAATAATGAAATATACGAGAAATATATTGCACTATTGTTAACAAGGGAGTTACTTAATGGGACAGTGAATAAAATGACTCATGTGCCGAAGATGTAATGCAAGATTTTTGCTGCCTAAACCTATAACAATATATATGATTGTGATCAGTAAATCGCCTTTATTCGGGGTGTCTTAAGTATTGACCAATCATTATTGAAATGATAATCGCAACACGTGATATCAGATGAACCTTAACCCTTGCTATGCTGAGGCTACTTTCGTCCAAAGCACAAGGACGCAAAGATTTTTGGAAACCCTGGCTGATGATTGCATGACTGTAACCCTGTCATGTTGTAATTCATTGGAAAAATCTCGCCTGTAATCTCAGATGAGTACCATTGTGCCAGGGTTACAGCCATTTTTAAAGTTCTTTGCATCATTTTGTATTGGCCAAATTAGCCACCAGCAGCATAAGGGTTAACCCTTATGATGCTGGTGGTTAATTTGGCCATCACAAAATGAGGCAAAAATCTTGAAAAATGACTGAAACCCTGGCATATGGGTACTCATCTGAGAAAGCTCATTGAGAGCTATCCAATGAATACCAAGATGGCAGGGTTCAGATGTTTTTCAAAATAATATATAAATTCTTGTGCTTTGGACAAAGGTAGCCTTAGCATTGGAAGGGTTAAAGCACAATAAACTGTCTGACATCTTACTTACACCTCAGTAAATGCTATTTTACTATTGTGCACCCTATATACAGAGAGCTAGAGTGATTTGACAACTCAATATACATAACAATAAAATGATAGGAAAAATGCCATGATATCTTGATAAAAGATGGTTTCTAAGAATGGACCGATGAAATCTATCTCTTAAAATTGAACTTTATTTTCAAAGCATTTAAGGGTTAATCATGTGAAATGAATGGTATGGAAACACACTATAAGACTTCTTTTTAGATACATATATATATATATATATATATATATATATATATATATATATATATAATATATATATATATATATATATATATATATATATATATATATATATATATATATATATATATATATATATATATATGCTTAGTATTTTATGCATCTAACCACTCAAAGGATGAATGCTATATTTGAGTCATGCTTTAATCAGTGTTAACCTATTTTTTCCCAGTGTCCTCCCAAATAAAACTTGGTTATCAGATTGAAGAACCATATAAAACACATTAAAATACAATCAATCAATTTTTTTTAGAAAATCCTTGCTTTCAAATTATTTCTGAGGGTATAAATGTGCTAAGATGATATTTCTCAAGTGAAACTCTTGGGTTATATTATGCCAGCAGGGCCTTTATGAACACCCTTTCAATGGTGCATAAGTGTCTAACGGCAATGCCATGATTGTTACTTTCCAATGTTTGCATATGCTTGTACAAAAATATTATGTGAATATCAAACCCAAACGAGTTGAAAATCAATTACTTTCAAACGAGTTGAAAATCAATTACTTTCAAACGTGTTGAAAATCAGTTACTTTCAAACGTGTTGAAAATCAATTACTTTCAAACGTGTTGAAAATCAATTACATTAAAATGCCACAATTTCTGCTTTCTCATGTTTGCATGTGCCCGTACAAATATATTATGTAAATACCAAATCCAAATTAGTTAAAAATCTATCACTTTAAAATGAATTTGTCCTTGTTGGACGTTAATTCATTTATGGACTGATATCCTAGGTGGTTTACCATGACAGACTTGTGTATAAAAATGTAGAATCAGGAAATATGTGAAGAAATTTTTTTTAGAGTCATGAAAGAACTATATTTCACTCTATTTTTCCTCAAAAATCTAATTACTTAGAATTGTTTTAAGTTATGCAATACCATTAGGATGTTCTGGGGATGAATGGGTTAACCATTGCACCTTGTGCCATCTATAGGAGAAAGTAGGTACTATCTGCAGCTAGTGCCAACTTCTTAATAATGAAAAGTCATAATGAGAAGTTTGAATGTGTCTGGGTGCAGAAGCCCCCATCTATATTATGTATACGATCACAGTATGTATAGTGCTGATTTTTGTGACAAATAAATTGATATGTGAACAAATGACCATGTGTTCTTGTTATAAAAAACATAGCAAGATAATTGTTTATCAAATTCATTGAAAGACCAAACACACACAGGCCGAGTATCTATCATATTTAATGTGTTAACCTTTCCACAGAATGCTTTGAAGCCCATTATCATAATATATATCTTTTTTATTTCAAATGCTCTAGCAGTGGAACATTTTAAAGTACTACAGTATTTTGTAAATTCACCAGCCCTAAAATGATGATCATAATAATGAAAACAATAATTATAATAATAAAAATAATAATAATAATGGTGATAACAATGATGATTTAAATAGTAATGATAATAATAATAAAATAATAATAATGATAATAATAATAATAATAATAATGATGATAATGATAATTATATTAATAATAATTATAATAATAAAAATAACATTGATTATGATAACCATAATAGTAATGATAATAATAATAACAACAACAATAATAATAATAATAATAATAATAACAATAACAATAATGCAGCATGATATTCCCCAGTTTGTTCCTTAGCCTTCATCCACTGACTATGTGATCTACGGTAAGTGTGGTATCAGACCTGACAGGCAGTAGTATTAAAATGATGCTTTTCAAAAAATAATAACTTTAATGTAGGATTTATCGAGATATTGGAAATCAGTAGGCCTCCCAAAGCTGCCTGTTCCAGAAAGGCTATACATTATAGTTTCAATTATTGCCAATAGGTGGTAGCACAATCCAATACGGATCTGTGCACACATAACAGTTGCATGCCTGGCCCAAAATTCAGTATCACAAATGCATAGCCTTAAATCACAGCCGAAACAAGGGGTGAAGATGGTTTTGATTGTTTCCAGCTCTTAACAAAGCCAATCTATAGGGTTCTGTCAAAGGATGGACCAGCAGCTATTGTCTCAGCATGGCAGAGGCAGAGCAGACCATCCAGAGCCATACATGAGATTTGTACATGGAATTTTGTGTCATCACTTCTCTGCCATACATAAACCATGACAAGCTTGTTGCTACCGGTATAGGAAGCAAGAGTGCAACGGGAAAACCACCGCCTGAAACCAAATCACTAGTAATCTTCCTAAAAATATCTAACAGGATACTAGGACATTGTGAGAGACAGAAGTAAGAGCCAGTGATGAGTGAGCTGTCAATGCAATGCCCTAGTCCATTTGGCCATCATCATGGCCCTTCCATTCATACAGGGTCTAGAATAGTACAATAAGTACAGCGGCCATGTGTCAATGAGGAGAGAGCATCAACCGATCTTAGACTACAATCCCAATACCGTCCTTGCCGAGCGGGGCAAGTCAGGGTCTTGTTCAACTTGCCCCATTGCCATTTTTTGCCAGATTCACTTGCAACGAGGCCAGTGGTTATGTTGCACGCTGTCTACCATGAATTCATCCCCTAAAAAATTCCAAAGCTGGTGGCTTTCTTTGACTCAAGTGCATTTTACAGCCTAATTATAATTTAATTTCAAATTTCCCCATGTGTCTTTGCAGCCTTTGCTACAAAGTAGACCTGTATGAAAATTGTGATAAAATGAATTTTTGGAATCAGAACTACCCACCAACTCAAATCCACTCAAGATTTGGTCGCTTGGATTCATAAGTGCTGGATTTTGAAAATTTTCCTAAATCGCATCACTAGTTATTATACAGTTATATCCTACAGTGAAATCCTTCCTTTGTTAACTGCTGCTACCTATTGGTCAAGGTAGAATTTAAGAACCTGTAAGACCTTAATATCAAATTAAGACCTTAAAACCTTCAAATCAAGGTATTAATGTTATGATTTTCAAAAGCCTATCCTTGAATATATGATTTGAATTTCTATCTCTAATCAGTGGAATTTGTTTGACAGATGCCAGGAATTCAAAGGATGTACTGCTAAAATACATGGAACAGAAATTGTAATATACTTATCTATCTGAAAAAATATGATTTTCAAAGATATAACAACAATACGCACAAATAATCTAAGGTCTAATAAAAGACTCAGGGATTGGCACCTGTAACATTTTCACGATACAATACAATATCAATATTTCCTTTTCGATACAATACCCTAATAATATCTTTAGCGATACTGCCTGCCTCACTGGGACCTACTTTTGTAAAATTTAGCTCTGCCAGCTTAACAAGTTTTGCTTATAAATACCAAATTCCCTTCATGTGGAGACGTCCAGGTAGCAAATTAGTCACTTCAATATGTATCTGAATCTTAAACGATAGGATATGATACTTAAATTTTTTGACAAAATACATTTTCCCATTCAATATTGGTATTTTTTATTGTAGCGAGTACCGGTAGCTACCCCTGAAAATAGCAATGGAAAAGTCAACCCTACCTCATCACTGTCCTCCTCATCCTCATCTTCATTATCGTCCTCCTCTGCATCGCTCTCAATAATCCAGGCCGCCTGATACTCCGACGTTCCTTTTGGCACTTTCCTCACAACCTTCTTCTTCTCATGAAAGGCGGCTGAAATATATACAGATAAACTAATATTAGTATATTTGACATACAGTGAAATGTGAACACCTTCGGACAGGGGCAAGCATATTTGTATATTTGACACACAATTAAACCCCACAGTTGAGAACACCTTGGGACCGGAGCAAACACTTGTCTCAATACCTTCTTCTTCTCATGAAAGGCAGCTAAAATAAAGATAGATAAACTCATATTAATATATTCATTTTCAACACAACCATCTCCTTCTACGTTGATCTAAAGAGAGATTCAACTCATATTAGTTTATTTAACATACAGTGAAACCCCACAGTTGAGAACACCTTGGGATTGGGGCAAGCACTCTTCTCATTACCTTCTTCTTCTTCTCATGAAAGGCAGCTGGTAGAAAGACAGATTTAACTCATATCAGCATATCTAACCCATAAATACTCTGGGGCAAAAGCAAATTTGTGAAAATATTTGAGGGAGAAATATTATTCAAGACATTATCAACAACACTCCTATAAATATTTTGTACAATTTTTCTTAATTATCATCAAAAGTACATAAGGTCCAGATGACAATTTGTGGTGCAACTCGTAAGCATGAATGGGTTAACATGCAGTGAAGCCCCAGATTTCAAAACCTTCTTTTGGAAACTATTTAGATTATAAGATGAAGAATAAAAGTAATGTTTTTTAAGATCAAGTCAATACCATTGAGCACTGTCACTTTGATTTATAACAAAAATACCATATAAAACCTTACCAATCAAAATCATCAGCATTCCTTTCAACCTTACTTTTTCAAAATAACAGAACTTTGTAAATTCAATCTTCAATTTGCTCCAGATCCTTACTTATTGTTGAAAAGAATGCTGTTGATTTTGATCCCATGAGTACCGTATTTTCGCGTGTATAGGACGCACTTTTTTACATAGGACGCAGGGGTATGAAAAGGGGGTGCGTCCAATATACCAGTGTAGAAATAAGAGGTCTCTTACATCGAGTGCCCAGGCCACAAAGAGATCACAAATCGATGACCAGCCATTACTGCAACCCGTATCAGAATTGAGGCTCGGGTATTATTTCATTTCTATTGTGTTTCTAACATGTTTAGCACGTCTCTGACTGTTCAACTGTTGTTTGTTATATCGGACCTGTCCAGCCAGTTCTATTTTAAGCACAATAATTACAATACACTGCATGAATGTCCAAGCCCTTATTACAATCAACGTAATGTTTGTCCGAATACAATGCTAGTTAGTAAGACGACCTCCATTTCTTTCATTTGTAATTTGAAAATAGCTAGAGACATGGGCCGAAAGAAGGGTGCGTACTATACACAAAGCTAAGGTCCATACATCTTTTTAATGGCCTGAACAAGGGCTGCATCTTATATACGGGTGCGTCTTATACGCGGGAAAATACGGTATGCTGATAATTCTGGAGCTGCCCTAATGGTTGAAAAGTCTAAGGTGTTGCCACTGACTGCTTATTGTCTCTCAGCAGTGTCACTTTTAATTCCCAGCCAAGGCATGTGAGGTTGCCAGTGCCTTGAGGTTAGGGCGGTGGTTTTTCCCAGACACTCATTTTTCCTCCAACACTAACAACTGGTTTATCATGGATTAACCGCAAATACGGCCAAAAATGCGACAATAAATGAAATTCCAAATTGCGATTCTTTATATTACCTTCGGCCTCTGCGAGCTCCTCCTCAGTCGGCCATGTTTGTTCTCCCTCCATGGGGTCGGGGATGTTCTCGGACTGGAGCGATTCCTGGCGACCGGGATTGGCCTTCTCCAGAACCTTAACATCCTCCTCCATCTCACTATCCTGCGACAAGAAAACACAAACAACTATTAGGTATTGGTGTCGTAAACCCATTGATGCTAAAGATTTCCTCTAGAAATTGTCATCTCGAACTATGGTCCCTTTAAAAATAACTTGGTGAATAAGAAAGATTTAACAAAATATTTGAAGGAGAGCTATAGGCTTCTATGGGGCCTGGGCTGCTAAACGGAGGAATATGGTATGTCAAATAATACAGTTGTTTTCCTCACTAGATATTATGAACAGCACCAGTACTAGCATCTAACCACTATAATGAGGTACAAGAAATGTTAAAATCCAAACACCACAGAAATCCAAACAGCCAAGATTTAGAAACAGGATGTCCAAAATGGTTGAACATGAAAATTTTGGGTGCAATATTTTCAAAGGGGTCTAGAATGTAGTCAGATAACCATATACATGAATATGAAAAATGAAAAAAGTTCCATAGTTAGCACAGTCAATATGGCTACACCTTATCTACGCAGGGCTCGAAATTAAGATTTTTTCCAGGGAGCCCAATTGCATCTTCATAAGCTTCATAAAGATGTTATGTATATCAAACAGTACATATTTGGGCTCTCCACAGAAATTTGAAGGAGCCGCAGGATCATTAAGGGGAGCCCTGGGCTCCTGAGTTCTGGCACCCCCTAATTTCGAGCCCTGCTACGGAACAAAAAAATGATATGCTAAAATCCCTCCCTGAAGTATCGTTTCCACTTATTTACTCTTATCACATTCTCTGATTTGGTTTGGGTTTAAAAATATAATCGCTTTTAATAGCCTAGGCCATGCCATATGCTCTAACATTGTCTATGTTGTGAGTTTGTCGACCCACTAAAGCTCATGTGTTCCTCCAGAAAATTATAGTTTGGAACTGTTGTACTTTTAAAAATGACATTTTAATTAAGAATGATTTAACAAGATATTGTGAAGGAGAGTTGCTGGTGATGTTTTAATTAACATTTCTCTATCAAATATTTTCCTAACTATGCTTTAGCCAGCAAGAATTCATCATGTTTTTGGTCGCTGTGAGTATTAATTGGTCAAATGGCTCTTTCATATATTTGGCATAATACAGGTGAACTTGGATATGACAGACTCAATGGGACCAGGAAAATTGGTCCGTCATATGCGAAATCTGTCATATACATATGACAAATACTTGATATGCATGGGACTGGGACCAAGCATATTGTCCGTCATAGACGAAAGTCCGTCTTACAGTGGTCCGTCATATCCAAGTTCACCTGTATATCAAACTTACCCCAGTCCTGTTTTTCTTGTCCGTTTTGACTATTATGGGATAGGGGTCACTGGGTGCATCTATCTGGCTCATCTGGAAATCCCCCCAGCCAGGAATGTGTACCAGGCCGTTGGCGGAGAGAGGTCGGCCGCGCAGGTACCCAGACACTTTTAATGTGCCAGTCTCGCTCTGAAAACAAATGAACTACTTTCATTCTCTGTTTATTCAGACCAAATGAAATATGTAAGTTTCCAACAATGCATTAAATTTATCTAAGGTAACACTTAAAGGTAGTTTCTCATATTTTTTCACATATCAATCTCAAAATGCTAAATTATTATAAGAAACTAAGTATATTGGTCAATACAAACCAATGGTTCCTCTTAACAGGTGGTCTCTGAATTTCAGTCTCCAATACTGTAAACTTATTCATGCCTGCAGCACCCATAAACATTCTGCCTATATTGGAAGAGTTTTGTGATCAGAGTATTTCCTTTTTTTAATTTTTAAAGGAGAGATGTTAACAGCACTGAAACCATAAGTTTCTTGCTAACATTTTTGAGTTACTGTAAAGTTCGAAATATTAGCGTGAAACTATTATTGGCGACTTTAGCGAGTGGGTCAGATTCGCTAATATTACGATCCGCTCATATACACGCTTCCTGTATTATTTAATGAGGGTGGCCATATGGCCGAGGTCAAAGGTCAATCAACAATAAAAGACACATGTGTGATCTCCCACATGCTGTAACCAGTAGGCAGAGGGTGCATGGTCTCTGTAAGTGTCAATGTATTTGTCATGTTTTAACTCACCAATGGTCATATTTCGATTTCAAACATGTTGAATAGTAAATTAGAGATAAGTAACCATGCAATCATACATAAATATTTTAATGGAAAGCATGAAAAACCCAGTCAGATTTAAACTTATTCAATGTATGACTGATAGCCTTACAGTTATAGGAAAGTTATACTCAATAAGTTTTCTAGTATTTACACTGATACTTCCTTGGCTCAGTGTATATCATAAGTTGTTTCAAATATGAATAACCAAAATGAAGAACAAACAATAAAAGTAACAAATGATAAATCTTATTAGGCAAACAAAGGTTACTTCAAGAGTAGTTTATGTAATCACTCTAATACTCAATGTTGTCAGTACTTATTAAAACCATATTGATTTACTAAGAGAATGCTCATCTAGCAATAAATATATCCTCGACAGTTTTGAGATATTACTTGTTCATTTCTTCCCAATGTCGAATTCCATAAAGGTAATTTTACTGTAAAATGAGGAGTGAATTGTTTTCACCGGTTTGAATCTGACATTAATTGTTAATGCTGATAATGTAGCCACTATTTCATGAGATTCATAAATGGTTACAGCATTTTTCACACATCCAGCTGGGTTTTTTCTAGAATCATTGTTATCAATGCATGAGATACGATACCACTGATGACATTTTCTGCTTGTACGGCTACTCTCGAGCAATTCAGACCCTGTTGTTTGCAAATAAAGGAGCATTTTCCATATATATATATGGGTTTGGATTCCCTTTTGAGGGGCGGCCAAGAACTGATCCAGGGTGGGGAGTACTGGGGACTCACTATCATTTCTCAAGGGACTTTCATCAATGAATGAAATTGAAGACAGCATTTCCTCCATAACTTCATTCACTGCGAAATCAACTTCATACTTTTCTTACAATTCATGGGTCACCAGCTTTGGAGCCACATAGTTAAGATAAAAGAATTCCAGGTTACTGGCATGTGAAGCCCAGTATTTTTTTGTCAGGGTAAATGCGCTGCATGACATACCCCGGCCTTGTGTAAACAAAAAAGTCACACCATGCTTTGCCAGTAATAGCAAGTTGACCCTGTACTTGGTCAAACTACTTATGACTTTGTTTCAGCACGTGTTCCCCATCTTTCGATATTGAATAGCTTACGTTGTCTTAACTAGGTACTGTATGATTACAGCTGAGTGGGCATTTTACTTCCAGTATACCCTCCCCACAACAACATCTAACCAAGCTATCAGGACTTGCGCCCGAGTCTAGTGTTTCAATTGAAATGAGAGTTAAAAGGAAGGGTTATTTCCTGTATCATTCAATTTATTATGTTAGTAATGAAAGGTTTGATGGACATGGTTATAATAGGCCCCAGACATCCTTTCCCCTTCAGGGTCCAGGGCCTTCCTCTTTGTAATTCACATCCATAAAAATGGTTGATATTGACAGTATCAGGTTACTGAGTGCATATCTAACTGGGACTAATAGTAGGACTGTCATAATTCCCTAAATAATTCCCTTTATAAACCCTTTTTGACAGATATCCCTATCTCTCACAGTGTAAGAGACTGCAGTTGGTGTGCTGCTATTGTTGAATGACCTCTGACCTTTTCTGAGCATGCTCAGTGAGAATGTCAGAAAGCGTGTATTAATTTGTTCCATTTTCAAAGATTTTTTGTCAATATATGGCGCCACGCGTGTGACGATTTTGACCCATTCAACATCGTTTTTTCTCAGTAAATAACTGATTCCGAGAATGAAAAAGATATTCTGAAGTAAGGGTTATCATATTTAAATGTATATGTGACCAGAAACTGAATAAAAACGCAGTTTTGACGACTTAAGAGTGCACAACTCGATGTGCACATTTTTTCCAAAAAAAGTTTTTGACACAGCCGGCAGATGGCGCCATGTGTGTGCCGTTTTTGACCCACTCAACATCGATCGCTCTATGTCAGTAAATAACGATTTTTGAGAAAGAAAATGGTATTTTGAAGTGAGGGTCATTATATTTGACTGTATATATAGTATGAAACCAAATAAAAACGCAGTTTTGACTCATTGGGAGTGCACAATTCGATGTGCACATCTTTTCCAAAAGAAATAGTTTTTACATAGACGGCCATGATGACACTAACAAAACAAAGGAAATCATATACCTCCATATCAAAATCTGCCCAATCTGACCTTTTATTTCTTTTATTTAACCAGTTTACCCAGACAATTGGAGCCTCACCTGGTTGCTACTGGCAACTATGGTTCAGCAGAGAGCTGTATTACTTCTAGGTAATATAAGTCTCAGGGTTCAGGCAGCTATCTTCCATATGT
>OZ012687.1:26105383-26120383 GCA_963942565.1 Maea johnstoni
GATTGAGATTTTTTAGAAATTCCACACTAAAAGATTTGGGTGTCCGCAGGGGTTCTTTTTAAGGGTTTGGGTGTCCAAAAAGGCACCCAGACGCCCTGCTGGCTAAGACAATGACCCGGGCACATGGGTTTTCTAAAAACTTAGCGTCCTTGTGCTTAGACAAATAACTGAAACCCTGGCACACGGGTATTCATCTGACAGTACTCAGCGAGCGCTATCCAATGAATACTAACATGAAAGGGTTTAAATTGTTTTCTAAAAACTTAGCGTCCTTGTGCTTAGACAAAGATAATTGAAACCGTGGCACATGGGTATTCATCTGACAGTACTCAGCGAGCGCTATCCGATGAATACCAAAATGACAGGGTTAAAATAGTTTTCTAAAAACTTAGTGTCCTTGTGCTTACCCTCAGCATTGATTTTATACCTTACCGGGACAATTAACAAACATACAATACAATTGGAAGGGTAACTCTCCTCAGTGACGCCACATCTCCAGGGTCTTAGCAATTTTTTAAAGACTGGTTGTGCCAAAAGTGCTCTCTGTAGAATATATTCTTCTGGAGAGGTGATAATATGCTTCAATAACAAGCATAAACATGTAAGAACTTTTTGAGAAAGGGCATAATATCCAAATGTTGAGGTGAAAATATTCATTCAAAATACTAAACTTTCCTGAATTCAACACTTAAGTGTGACCTTTTAGGGTTCCAGTGTATCAATGACACCCAAGCACTCTGCCTACCGTCCATATGATATCAGAAATAGAAAAATAGGTAGGGTTTATGTCTGAACTACTTGCCAAGGTCCTGTACACCCCCACGACAGTTCTCCAAACTTACCTTGTTCCTTCTATCTATCCTCTTCTCAACCTTTTTGGCCTTCTTGGACAGGGTCTTGGCATCTACCTTGCCTAGGAAAAATATAACACATTGAGCAATGAACAAATGTAGGGTACTACAGATGGGCAATTCTATTCTCACCCTGACCCTGTGACCAAGCACATAACGCACATATCTATCATTTACATACACAATCCTAGGTGGCATTGCACTAGAAAATTTTGAAAATGTGATCATTAACCTGAGATAGCATCATATTATCAAACAAACCTGCATCATTACTTGCAATTTATGATTTACTAAGTGCATGTGCCTTCATTTCATAGCATGATTTCAGGAGACTTGGTACCCAAACTGGTTCGTAACCAACCTGATGCGTACCCAAGTACCTTCGCAACCAAGAGATTTTGTTAACATTGCATAATAAAACCATCTACCAAAGTCTCGCAAATATCGAACACCTTTTATTAATTACGATTTTCGTTGGCAGATGAAAATAGCCATCAAAGCTCAGACACTGTTGCGAAATTCGTCGATATTATCAATTGAAACGAAAGTTAGATGGAAAAACTGGAAAATCGATCGCTAACTTCGCACACAAGAACACAATTTTCCCACAAAATCCTTATTGTCCACCTACCTGACTTGTCATTCCTCTGCTATAGATACTAATAACGGAACTTGCCTAACTTATATGTTGTTAACTTGTTTATTCTTGATGCCGCACGCCAATTACGCATTGAATTATACTTGTTGACAAGTCTATACTTTCAAAATGGCGCTACTTCCAGTCTGTTTTGGCAGACACTTGAACCAGTATAGATTGTGGTTGTTCATCTAAGGCAGATATATAGGGGCACTAGAAATGTTTGTTTACAATCTAAAATCAAATTGGATACTTCGCAAATTTAAACATGTCTTTCAATGTTTACAATATTACTTGTCAATTGAAACGCAAGCTAGATTGAAAATTGATCGCTAACTTTGTACACAAGATTGTCAAGAACACAATTTTCCCCAACAAATTCCTTATTGTCCACCTATGTATACCCGAGTCCTGACTTCAATTACAAACTAATGTTCGTGATTTATTGGCCATTACCCAATTCAATCAATTTCCTTCGGGTAAGAAATTGTGGTGACGAAAGCTGTTGGATACGCATCTACTTGGTTACAAACCAGTTTGGGTACGAAGTCTCCAACTTGCCATAGCATACATAGGCATCTATGATCTATGATAGGCCATAGGGTATAAACAATTTGCTCAGAAATATACTTTGAAAGCATTTGTATTGGAAATGACATCTATTGAAAAATAGAATTAAATGTCACATCTTATATCAGATCCTACTTATTCTCTCTTTGAATATTTCCTCCCCTATTTCCTCCTCATACATGGATGCAGGAAATGTTCATTGAAAGCGAGCGATAATTGGGAATTTCATTCAAGGTGTGACATAACTTAACAGATCTTACGTGACATTTACGAACTCATAGTGATCGGTAATCATTATAAACCTTATAATTACTACAGCAAGGTGGTAATGATCAAAATCTTCAAATTATTCTATCAGCGGGTGACATGCAAGTTGCAAAAAATGTGTTACAACATGTCAACTGCGTCCACGTGCAAAAAACAAGAATGTAAACACGGATGTTTTGGGCGCAATTGGTACGTCAAATCCATCATGAATATTCTGAAAATCTCACCCTTTGTTTCCTTCATGAGTTCCCCTTTGCTCCTATGTCTCCCATGCTTGTGGGACTTGTTAGACTGCTTAAAAGCTCCAGGCCTGTGGGTATGTTGTGTATCAGCGGCCATGCTTGCTGGTAAAAGGAACGGAAGAAGCGACTGCTGCGACACCTTTCGGTCAACATATTTAGTTAGCAAATTACCAAATAGGTGGCATATTAGGCTAGAATCACTGTGAATGTGAGAACTGGCTGTTCTTCATGCATTGATCAAGCGGACAAGCCCTGATATCCTCACAGATATTTTAATTGGAACTTATTTCAAGAAAAAATAAACATAAGCTGACTTTATAATCGTAGAGATATTTTTTTATTTTTTTCTGTGAGTACCCTGTAACAGTATATCTATGTTTTATTTTTTGTTTTTTATTCTAAAAGTAATAGAATACAGGCGAAAACGCCCTATATGCGAAAACGCCCTAGTCGAAAACGCCCTATTTTTCTTACTTTTCACAACAGTGTATTTCTTCTTCTTTTCTTCCTCCTTTCTCTTCTTTTCCTTTCTCGTTCTCTTTTTCTTAGTTATTTACGTTCATAGTCGAGTTAGTAGTAGCGTAGTTAGTGGTGTCCATTTTTTTTTTAACACACCCGAGAGTTGGATCTGGCCGCCGCCGTGGATTCATTTCACTCGTGTGTCGGCACACGCTATGTCACTTTGAAACATTGGAATAAAGTTCGAAAATGAGTCATTTCACCATTATAAATAAATATATGGCTTCACTCCACTCATCAACGACAAGCGGACGAGGAACAGCACATACGTAGATATATTTTAATTGCTGCTGGCACTGACAGTTGACAGACTGTCAATAACAGGAACTGTGACAATATCCATGAATTATATGGAGACAGTAATTATTCGTAATTATTATAACTGAACTTAAATTGACATTATAGCATTCTGGCATATAAAAAGCTGGTCATTATTGGCCACAATGCTGCAGACTGATCCGGGTTGCCAACCCGGACCTATAGGCCCCGGGTTGGGATTTTGGAATTTTGCGCTCCACCTCAGATTTTTAAAACCATTTTTAAAGAATTAGACAGTGATTTTAGTGATGCAATCAAGTTGATGTGATTGAAAAAAGTGTATTTAGTTAAATAAAATACCCAAATACAGGGATGGCCTGATAAAATTCTGTACAACACAGGATATTGTTTCCAGCCTGCACTCAGTGACCCCATGATTGCTGTCAAAGCGAGTATCAGAGCAGTTCGTGAAAGTGCCAAATTCATGTAAATTTTGGGTTTCAAGTTAATTGTTTCTTCTTTCATCATGCTATAATAGTGATTAAGTTAGCACTGGAGAGCCGTGTGGCGACTTAAGCTTCGGACCTGCTGACAACCCGTCCTCGGCGCAAGCGCCTCGGACGGGTTGTCAGCAGGGCCTCGTTCAGCACCATAAACGTTGATCAACGTGGTAGGAAAACGGGATCTGAACGCACCGTTGTAGTAAACTGTGAACCCTACCCAGAATCCCTCATTCATCATGGACGTCACAAAACGAAATCTGGCGGGTTTTCAAATTCGTCTGATAACGTTTTGTCTGTTTTGGTTTATCTATTTGATAAACATATATCTCTAATAGATACATGCCTTAGTTACATTTATTACTATAACTTAGGACCAGTAAAAAACTGGTCCTACATTTTTTTGCATACGAAAAAAATTCATAATCCCTCTAACACACCTAAACCATGGCCAGTATGTAACTCTTATTGAGCGATGATTGAAGAAATTGCATTTTTTACATTTTAAAATCACTTAAACCCAATACAAATATGTCAGATACAAGTGAAAAGATAGCATTATCGATAACTTATTTGTGTCAAGTTTAACTTATTTATCCCTATCAACCAGAATAACAAGGACCCTTTTTGCCTATTTGGACCTTTGAGTTTATAGATTCTCGATACATAGACGCCATGTTTTGTTCGCATAGAGACCCGGATGCAAACGGTACAACGACACCTTCGAGGTGTCCTCTTTCCGTTTCAACATCCGGGTCTCTCCTTCATCAACGTTTTGATTTTATGCCGATCTGAACGGGAAACGTTTATCAACGTTGATCAACGTTTATGGTGCTGAACGAGGCCCGGGTCCTCAGCTTAATTCGCCACCCGGCTCTCCACCACTAACTTAATCCCTATAACAATTGTCACTGACAATATCCATGAATTATATATCCATGAATTATATGAATTCAGTAATTATTAAAACGGCTCACGGCTCACGGCAGCACTTGAAAAGTAGGGCGTTTTCGACTAGGGCGTTTTCGCATATAGGGCGTTTTCGCCTGACACCAAGTAATCTAAGATGGCCCAAGTGCAAAACCGTTTTTTGGAGAGAGAAAATAAAATTTAGCTTTTTCCGACCACTCTAGAGGGAGGGTAAATAGAACTTTATTTTTCCCCGACCATGTGAAAGATCAAATAAAAAAATATTTTTACAACCGTTTCGGGGGATAGAAAATATTTTTTTATTTTTTTCCGACAACTATAGAGGTAGGGTAAATACAATTTTACTTATCCTCCCTTAACAGAAGGAAAGTCAATATATTTCAACCAATGACTCGTTGCTTGGCTCATTTTCCTGGCAGAGGGAACCAATTAATTTGCGAGAGTCGCAACAAAGACCACTTGCGTGTCCATCGTAATCATTAGCTTGGAGACTTATTTTTCCCTCATCTTCTCTAATACATGTATCACACTTGTGGGAAATTGTTGATACATTTATGTAAAAGTTCAATGGGCCCACAGCAATTCATAGTACCATGCCCGGGGGGGGGGGGGCACTTAGGTATTTAGGGGGGTACATACGCCCGTTATCAAAATTAAAACGTACCCCTAAAGCACTGATTTCTGGCCAAAAAAGCACCCTTATTTTAAAAATACCGCTGACTTTTTCCAGTAAAAGAAAACCTTCTTTTATCAAAACACTGAAATTGGTATAACGGGAACACATATTTTAACTTTAGATTTTATAATCCTCTGCCTGTTTAGCGGCAGCTGACTCGGTAGTTAAACATCGACAATAACAACATCAGATACACAAGTAAGGTTCACACTCGGAAGCCCAGTCACTTCGGGGGTCACTAGGCGTCAGAGCCGCGTATATTTTGTAAGGGGATTTTCACCCCCCATACTTCGTACCTGGGTACTAAAAAGTACCGTTCCTTTACTAAATCGCGGACATGCGGTGGTCTTCAAAAAGACCCATTCCTCCTCGAAATACGTAAAGCGGGTGCGGCCCCCCTCTCTACCTGAGTGCCCCCCCCCCCCCCCCCCCCCCCCCGGGGTACCATGATGAAAATTAATTGAGTAATTTCCATTTTCAGTTGAGTAAATGAAAACTTTTCAGAAAAGATGTTTTGATTATTATAGTTCAAATATATCATAGTTGGAATTAATTATGAAACTGAAAAACTATAGGGTCGAATATATCATATTTTAGATCTCTTTATTACAAATGGAAATTGTACAGTGCTTGTTTGTACATTCAAAGGAAGTGGAGATAGTACTTTAGAAGCACAACACGATTTTATCAGTATCGCCTTGAATTGATAAACTTGTTTTTATTCATCTAAGCTACAGCCAAGAGGCCCGCCCTCCATGTCCACCGTGCCATGTCTCTGATACTTTTCAATTTTAATTGGGAGGACCCTGTATGTAGGTCTCCGACTTTTTCGTTTATCTGTTAATTATTTGGTTTTTGATTTACACTTATTTCTTTGTTTCTATTATACAATTTAAGGTGAAAATGAAATAATGATACTGCCCTAGTATTGGAATTACAAATCAGGATTTGATGGATCCTGAAATAAACTGAGTAGTCTTTTTCTTTCAATTGAGGGAGTATTTATTTTAGAAAAATGAATATTTTACAAATGATGCTTCACCATTGCTACAAATGATTGTATTCGAATTCTATTCAAGAAAATACATGATTTAAGAAATTAGAATTTACCACCTTTACATAATTGGGATCATCTCATTGCAATGGTCAGGAAACCTTTCATTTGTTTTTGCCAACTTTTCTTCAATTTCTTGTTTTAAAATGTTAAGTAAAAAAAAAATTGATTTTATAAGTTCAACACCCTAAGTCTAGGTTTTAAAAATAAAAGTGTTTCCAATTTCAGTTGAGTGGGGAAAATGTGTTTGCCGGCATTTTGATACGGGATGAACATTCCGCGAATTAATTTTTCAAAATCTTTGAAAGAATAATCATTTATCAAAATTTATATATTCTTTTAAAGATAAGTGTTTTCCTATCAATTAGACTAAAAAGAGAAAAAACATCATATTATCATCACAGATGTTCTTTTTATTCGACACTTTATCAAAAATCAAGATACTAGAGCAAAGGTAACCATCCATACTTATTGCACCTTTGAAAATTGTCTTCACAAAGTACTCCAGTTTCCTCAACACATTACAACTGGCTAGTCATGACTTGGACATAATGGCAGAAAAATGATGAAAATTTCAAATTCTAAAGACCAAACCATGACTACCCAATTGTAAGTTGCGGTGGAAACCGGAGTACTCGTCGAAGACCACCAACTTATACCAAGTCACTGGTTGCCATGCTAATATGCTTTTGGGGCCGCTCTGATGGCCGCGTGGTCTAAGGCGCCGCCACTGACTGCACGCTATCTTTCACCACTGCCTGGGTTCGAATTCCGGCCTGGACATGTGAGAAAGTTGCCAGTGACTTGGGGTTAGGCGGTGTTTTTCGCCGGGTACTCTGGTTTCCTCCACAAACTCATATACCTTGGCTGGGATTCAAACCCAGGCAGTGGGGGGAGACAGCAGACACTTAGTGGCAAAACTTTAGACTAATAGGCATAAGATATGTGTTGTCATATATGCACTAATTCATGGTAATATGCGTGTGTTGTGACATGCACCGTTTATTTTCCTCAGAAACTGGCACTAGATCATGTACGTGACGCTTGTTTAAGTGCACACGCACCATTGATGGATATATCTTTCATAACAATTTATTAATCTATAAGTATACACATCTTATAAGAAAGATATACCAGTTTTTGATTCTATTCTATTGTGTGTGCGATATCATGGCTTCATTGAAAAGTATCTAAGTTTCATATATAATGATAAAATTATCGATCTTATTCATAGAATGTGAAAAAGCATATATTCATTTTTCATCAAGCTGATATTTTCTCCCTTTTAGTTATAGACCCCTGCAGCTGTAACTCAATTAAAGCTGAGCTACATGTACCATCACCTTGCTCAAAGTTCCAATGCCTCTCACAGTTCTTTTAGTGTAAAAAGGTACTGTTTTTAAAATTAAATGTAATGCTCATAAACTTTGTGTGACAGTCCCAGTTGAGTAGACTTATTTGGTTATTTTCATGCTCTGGAATGGATATAGCGGTTCCATCACTTGTGAACGGAAAGAGGAGGTATCTTGCACAGGTTGGGGATTTTGTGACTTGGGTCGGGGTTTGCCTTGTTCCAAGACATAAAATCACCCACGAGTGCAAGATTCCTATATGCACTAATTCATGGTAATGTGCGTGTGTTGTGAAATGTTTTCCTCAGAGACTGGCACTAGTTCATGTACGCAGCGCTTGTTTAAGTGCACACGCACCATTGAATGCATTCAAAAGCATCTTTAAAAACCTGTTGATCTTACAATTTTGGCATCTTTTTTTAAGGAAAACGGCCAAATTTTATGGCACACACATTGGAGATCTGTTTCATGGACGTTTATTATTAGTTCCACAGGTTTTGTCATGACCTATACATTTTCCATAACAGCAAACCAACGTGTGATAAGATAACATCTCTTTAAGGGTCATCTGCACATAGTGCAGGCCTCGGAGTGGTAGGAGAAATGAGGGTTTTAGTTCTCTTCCTCAGTAGCCACTAAATGGCTGAAATGTGCAGGGGAATCGACTGTGATATAGTTTTTCAAAGTAGCAGGCAATGCGAGTTTTTGTACATTATACAAAACATTGGTCCCAAGATTACTGCGAATCTTTAGCCGACACAAATCTTTCAGAGATTTAGGCTGCTTGTGAAGCTCTTTCAACCATTCGTAAATCTCCTGGTCATTTGCTGCTGCACACGCATAGTCCTCCTCCGTTGCCCGGAGACCTAGTGAGAACAGCAACTGAACAAGTGTGTAGTCATGATTCAGAACTGCAGGATGCAATATATGTCTTTTAATAAAGGTTCTAGGTGCTTCCACCAGATTTCCATGCGCCCGAACAAGATTGACCAAAAGGTTCTGTTTATCTTCATTATACTTGAGCGTAAGGGAGAAGCTTGAAATGCTAGTGACATCAGCATGAAGAGGGTGGTAATTGTAACGATACTCCCAGAGTTTACCTATATTCTTCATTGTCTTATAAACATCCGCACCAACTTCTAAGAGAAGCATCGCACAATCAAAATGACCAAAATAGACAGCATTGAACAAAGCATCGGTTCCGCTCGAGAACAATGCTGAGAAAGAGGGGTTGGCACTATCACGACTTACTTCACAACCATGAGCTATGAGAAATTTCAAAAGCGTCATGTTGCCACTAACAGCCGCATACTGGATGGGAAAGGATTCATGATCATTTGCAACATCCGGATTAGCACCATTGTTAAACAATATATCGAGACACAGCAATTGGTTCTGGACAGTTGCAAAGTGCACAGCAGTATTGCCATACTCATCTTTTACATTATTGTTAGCCAACTTTGATTTTAGGAGTTTTCTTAGGATACAATTAAAGCCCAACCAAGCTGCCTCCATAAGTGGGGTCCTGTATGTATACACCACATTATCCACATAACAGGTATAATTGTGCAAAGATCGGCTCCCGTACAGAAAACAATAAATCCGTTTGCTATTCTCAATTTGGATGTTCATCGTGAACTTGCACAGGACATTGGGATCAGCACCATGTTTCAGCAAAAGTTCCACCAATTCCAAATTGCCTTTTAAGACAGCAATATAAAGAACTGTTTGCTGGTCTGTATTCTTCTCGTTAATTTTGACGCGCACTCCCCTTTTCCTCAAGAGCTCACTAGTCAAGTCCACATCCCCTATTTCAACGGCTGCAAAAAGGAAAAAAACCTTGAATACGGTTACGTCAGCGAGATTATTTAAAACTGTGTAACGACTACTGACAAAACGTCGCCTGAAAATTTCATGCATCTCTGGTATCTCATTAAACGTGGCAGGTTGCTGTAACTGGTGACTTGAGATCCTGGTCCCCATGGCAGCTGAAACAAAATGGAATGTTGATAATATCTTAGGTATTGAAATTTGAAAAAATAACATGGAAACAGATAGAGTAGATACAAACTAATCTCATTATTACATCAATGTATACGTTTCATATTCATTTTGTAACCATATATTACCTTACCTACGTGTTAATTGTTTTTGAGAATTATTAGAGAGAATTTCAGTAGTTCCATAACGGTAGCAATCTTGTTGCAAGAGATAGCGATGGAAAACACAACCTCAGGCTTAACTGCCTCCTTGTCAAAAGATTTATGTACATGATTGATGAACCCATAATGAGTCATCAATGTGGAATTTGGAATTTGTGCGATAATGCTGGCTGAACGCAGACATCGGCTGTGTGCCATTTTCAAAACAAGGATAACAAATTTATCATCAGCTTCCCAACTCCATGGAGAAAACACTTCGTCAGCCTCCGGTGGAGCAACTCACAAGGATTTCTCACTTAAACTTGCGATATATGTAACTAAATCCATCCTATTTACCTCCTGCGATCTTATCTTCAAGATATAGTATGTTATAGCATACTATAATGCTCAAATAGTGTTTTAACACATAACAGTTTCTAAGGGGTTGCGATATTGAAATCACTCTGGTGCTATGGTATGCCCAATCACTGTTGCCATGGTACTACCGGAAGTAGTATTAATATATTGGGGTTCCAACAATGAACATTGTGAAAATCATTGTTGGGATCCCAATACAGGATTAATATCCGGCTCCTAACATTGACAATTGTTGAAAGCAAAAGAGAGAGAGAGATTGAAGAGGAGAAAGTCAAAGAGCAACACAGATGACCAATCGGGAAGAGGGTGGAGGTTTTGTGAAAAATCAGGAAAGAAAAACACCCCTACCTGGACGATATGAAGACAGGCAGGCAGACCTTGAGCAAAAAAGACTTGAGACAGTACTCGCACCATTCATCTATACCCAGCTCCAAAGACAGCACAAATAGTGCAGTGGCAGGGTCTCAAAAAGCCCTCTAATTAAGGAGATACCCCTCCAGGCGGTAGAACAAAACGAAACTGGTCTTAAATGAAAGGTATGGATCTCTATTAATAGAATATCGGGTGAGTACGAATTTAAAACATGTACACACCTGTGTTTTAACCCTTTATTTGCCAAAACTATCGAAATTTCTTCAAATTCACAAAAAACACAATTTGGCTTGTCTAAGTCTAAGGACTGGTTGCATGATGGGCTTCATCCCATTTTCTCATCTTGAGGCTTCCCAGGGAATGCAAAGGTGCAGTAAAACATTAAGATTACCCCTAGTTTACCCCTATTTTAACCCCTTAAAACCCATTTTTATGCTATTTGGGCTAGTTTTTATAGTTTTTTTTCCAATTTTAACTTAAAAATAAAGTAGAACTCAGCCAAACCACTTAAAATGAGTGCATCAGATATCTCCTCAATAAAGAAGAGGTGTTTTCAGCATTTAAGAGAGAATAAGTGTGCATTTTAACCCATTATGCCAAAGATCAGATAATGTGTTAATGTACCATATTCTTTCACTGCCAGGGTTTTAATTGAAACATACCCCTTAAATCATGGTTTTTAAAATCTTTGATAAATAAATACCCAATACCAGAGTCCTGCTGAGGATAAGGTATTGGATTAACCCTTTTCAGCTCTCATTTTAACCCTTTATAATCCATTTTAAAGGGTTTAAGTGGGTGTTTCACCTTTCTTCAAATTCTTTACTTAAGCACTGAGTAAAACGTGGTCAAACCACTTGAATTGGGAGTAATGGATATAATTTCAATAACCAGGAGGTAATAGCAGAGTTAAAGTGAGAACAAGTATGTACTTTAACCCATTATGTCCCTTTAACCCTTTAACCCATTGCCATAGTTTCTATGGAAACATTCCACTCAGATTAAGGTTTTCAATCTTTTATGATGAACTACCCAACACCAGAGTTTTTTACAGATGAAATGCTAAATTAACCCTTTTCTGTTCTCATGTTAACCCTTTGAAACCCATTTTTTTAGGGTTTTAGCAGATATTTGAACCTTCTCCAAGTTTGCGTTTATAAACTTAGTAAACGGGCATTCCTTGTGGTGTGCAATAGGAGCTGGCACCTCCCGGGGAATCCTATGCTGACGTGGCACCCTGCTCGCCTTATAAAAGAATGCATCTAAAAGATCCCTTGGTCCTCTTTGGATTTGAAGGCTCTGCTCTTTCTCTTCGGCCTTTTCTTCTTTCACATGCTTTGCCATAGTACTTCAACAATGGCAAAGGACCAATTTATGAGAAAAAAAACACTTTATGGCACTGAATGGCCTAATGTGCCGATGTGTCTTTAAGCCCTCATTCATTCATTCAATATGATGATATAATAGAAGTCTTTTCAAGAAAAAAGGTGTCACTGAGTTAAGATAAGGACAAACAATAAAACAAACGTATATATTTTCCTAATAAGTCCATTCAATAACTGTTTTTTTGACAAGTCTCTGTTAGTGTGAAGAGTCCTACAATCGCCTGTTTATTGTAAGTCTCTGATGTTTTAGTATTGGAGAGGGGCCTTTCTTATGCCTTAAGTACAGTCAGTAGTTCACTCTTTAGAGCTAGTTTTTTCAGTCTATAGGCTTAGAGCTTACAAAATACTCAATTGCAACCTCCAATGAAACAGTCTGAATATTTGGGCTATTTTCACAAACACAAATTTCTATGCATTTAAGCCCTGCTTGGATGCATGTACATGTTTTACCATCTTCACAGTTGCTGTCTTTGCATTGACAAAATAGATGGGTAAGGTTCCTCACTTCAGCAGGAACAGATTCCTTTGTGAACATGACAGGGTTGTGATCTGCTAGCCATCACTGCTAAATCTGAGGCCTGAGGCTACAGAATTTGCCATTTTGCAAACAAGGGTGTAGGCTGTTTTCTTTCCAATGCCAAACAGAGAGTTGGTAGAGTCACATCCAGTCAAAGCATGTACTGATGTTAATCACTGACATATGTCTTGTCCTAGTTTTGATGCTATGGTGTGAATTGGAATAAAGCGCTCCCTTGTAACATACTTGCCAGCATGACAAGCATGGACATAGACCTTATTGGTCAGCATTCCAAGGATCATGTAGTGGAGTAGGATGACCAGGACATCGGTATCATCAGTTCAAATGATAACCCTTTTGTACTGAGATTTCAGGATGACTGAATGCAGGACCATCCTCGTGTCAACCTCTTCATGGTTACTAAAGCATTCCTCTTGATCTTCTGTACCACAACATGTCAATCTTACAACCTTCTCTCCGTCTTTGAAACCCCCTACAATGCTGAGTGACTTGTCTCTTGGTACAGAAGATCAAGAGGAATGCTTTAGTAACCAGGAAGAGGTTGACACAAGGATGGTCCTGCATTCAGTCATCCTGAAATCCCAGTACACAAGAGCTATCATTAGAACTGATGATATCGATGTCGCAACCACACCTGATAAATCTGCCAACAGCTCCCCCCAACCGAAGATGCTTTCAAAGAACATGCTTCAAGGGAAAGATACCAGGCAGTTATATGGTGCCACAGTCACCTCAGTAAGCCTCAGCTAGACGCCCCTGAGGATTGTGGCTGGTACCGAGACTACTCTGGATTACAACCCTGTCATGTTCACAAAGGAATCTGTTCCTGCTGAAGTGAGGAACCTTACCCATCTATTTTGTCAATGCAAAGGCAGTAACTGTGAAGATGGCAAAACATGAACATGCATCCAAGCAGGGCTTAAATGCATAGAAAGTTGTGTTTGTGAAAATAGCCCAAATATTCAGACTGTTTCATTGGAGGTTGAGGACTAGAGCGCAATTGAGTATTTTGTAAGCTCTAAGCTTATAGACTGAAAAAACTAGCTCTAAAGAGTGAACTACTGACTGTACTTAAGGCATGAGAAAGGCCCCTCTCCAATACTAAAACATCAGAGACTTACAATAAACAGGCGATTGTAGGACTCTTCTCACTAACAGAGACTTGTCAAAAAAACAGTTATTGAATGGACTTATTAGGAAAATATTACATGTTCATATTGTTATATTGTTTGTCCTTATCTTAACTCAGTGACACCCTTTTTTTCTTGAAAAGACCATTATATCATCATATTGAGTAGTACAACTTAATTCTACTAAGTTTTTAAACACAAACTTGGAGAAGGTTCAAATATCTGCTAAAACCCTAAAAAGGTGTTTTAAAGGGTTAACATGAGAACAGAAAAGGGTTAATTAAGCATTTCATCTTTAGAAAAACTCTGGTGTTGGGTAGTTCAACATGAAAGATTGAAAACCATAATCTAAGTGGAATGTCTCCATAGAAACCATGGTAATGGGAGATGCTGTATTTCAACAAAACACATTATCTAGTCTTCAGACATAATGGGTTAAAATGCATACTTGTTTTCATTTTAACTCTGCTATTACCTCTTCGTTATTGAAAATATATCCAATACTTTAATTTCAAGAGGTTGACCAATTTTTACTTAGTGTTTAAATAATGAATTTAAAGAAAGGTGAAACACCTGCTCAAACCCTTTAAAATGGGTTATAAAGGGTTAAAATAAGAGCAGAAAATGGTTAATCTAGCACCTTATCCTCAGGACGACTCTGGTATTGGGTATTTATTTATCAAAGACTTTAAAAACCATGATTTAAGGGGTATGTTTCAATTGAAACCCTGGCAGTGAAAGAATATGGTACATTAACACATCATCTGATCTTTGGCATAATGGGTTAAAAATGCACACTTATTCTCTCTTAAATGCTATAAACACCTCTTCTTTATTGAAAAGATATCCGATGCCCTCATTTCAAGTGGTTTGGCTGAGTTCTACTTTATTTTTTAGGTAAAAATTGGGGGAAAAAATATAAAAGATTAGCTAAATTAGCATAAAAATGGGTTTTAAGGGGTTAAAATAGGGGTAAACTAGGGGTAATCTTAATGTTTTACTGCTATTTTGCATTCCCTGTGAAGCCTCAAGAAGAAAAAATGGTATGAAACCCATCATGCAACCCTTTCCTTAGACTCAGACAAGCCCAATTGTGTTTTTTGTGAATTGAAGAAATTTCGATAGCAAATTTATTTTGGCAAATAAAGGGTTAAAACACAGGTGTGTACATGTTTTTAAATTCGTACTCACCCGATACTC
>OZ012687.1:26122883-26155660 GCA_963942565.1 Maea johnstoni
TAATTTTATGCATTTCATCAACTGTTTCTCATTTCTTAAAATGCCTGCATTACAATCAAGCAATGCTATATTCTGCAAGCGTTGCAAACATGATTCCTTTTCCATTCTTCACCCAGTTGTCTTGCCATGTGAATCTCAACTAGCCTCTTCACCGTCTTTCTTTTTGCCAAGAAAAGGGCTGAATCTGTGTCATATCAATGTACAACACATTACTAACAAAATCGATCAAATAAGATTATACTTAGAAAAAGACATTAAAGAAATAGATTTCTTGTGTCTGACGGAGACCTTTTTATCGCAAAAAGATGCAAAATCAAAATTTTCCATGAAAGGCTATAAAACTGAACGTAAAGACAGACAGGACAAGTGTGGAGGAGGTATCTTGTTATACATTAATAAGGAACACAAGTATGTAAGAAGAAATGACTTAGAATGTGATGATTTAGAGGTAATGTGGATAGAATTGAAGGTAGGGAATAGGAGACCCCTCCTAATAAGCACAGTATATAGACCACCCAGTGCAAAGTCGGTTTGGTTTGATTCATTTGAGAAAATGATTGAGAAAGTATATATGTCAGATATGGATTTCTATATACTAGGAGACTTTAATATCAACTTGATGGGCCACATACCTGCTCAGTGGCAACATATTATAGATTCTGTTAGCTTAGAACTTGTTTCTGAGCCAACAAGAGTCACATCTAAAACATCAACTTTAATTGACCATATATATATACAAATGCTAACAAATCCAAGCTATCAGTTACGGTTCCAAAAATAAATTTAAGTGACCACTTTCCTATATGTCTTAATATTAAAAGACTAAAATCAGTCAAGAAGAAAACTCATTACACAATTAAATACAGAGATATGAAAAACTTCAATCAACTCAATTTTATTCAGGATTTATCAAATCAACCATGGAGTAGAACTCATGAGTGCAATGATACTAATGAATGCCTTCAAATGTTTTACACATATTTCAATAATATAGTTGATATTCATGCCCCTCTGAAAGAGCACAGAGTAAAAAATATTAAACAACCAGAATGGCTATCACAGGAAATTTTACAGAGTATAGAGATGAGGGACTATTATAAGAAACATGGGGAGCAAGCCCTTGCCAAGTACTGGAAGAAAAGATCTAAATTTATTATTCAGAAATCAAAATCACGATACTTTATTAATTCTCTTAAACAGAACAGAAACAATCCAAAGGTTCTGTGGAAGTTACTAAATGACCTCAATCCGAAAGATGAAAAAGAAATGACTCAGTCCCCCAATGTAAATGATCAAAATCTTGACAACGCGATAGAAATCGCAAATGCTTTCAATACTCACTTCACAAATATCATTGAAAAGATCAGACAGGGTAGTGACCCTAACACTGATATTGAAATATCTGAAACATTAAAGGCATTTTTATCTTCAAAACTCCCGGATTATGAGTTGTTTCAAATTCCAGAAATTAAACCTCATGAGGTGTTCAAAAGTATACAAAACCTAGATGAGAAGAAGGCGAAAGGTCTCGATGATATAGGAATATCATTTTTAAAGGAAGGAATGTGTGTTATAACTGAGCCTCTTACCCACATAATAAATCAAAGTATCAATACAGGTATATTCCCAGATAAATGGAAGGAAGCCAGAGTACTACCATTACACAAATCCGGTTTAACAGATGATCCTTATAACTACCGGCCTATATCTATCCTATCAGTTTTGTCCAAAATCATTGAAAGGCATGTTCATGACCAAATATATAAACATCTATCAGAACACAATCTGTTATATGAATACCAATCTGGATTCCGCCCTCAACATTCCTGTGAAGCAGCCCTGCTACAAATGATTGACACTTGGCTGAAAGCAATTGATGATAACCAATTAGTGGGCACAATCTTTCTAGATCTTCAAAAAGCATTTGATGTTGTTGACCACAGCATTCTGGTAAAGAAACTGGGTCTATATGGACTAAGTGAAAATTCTGTGAAATGGTTTTCCTCTTATCTCATCAACCGTAAACAGAAAGTATGTTTAAATGGTTGCGTTTCTGATTTTAAAGAAATCACAGCAGGTGACCCACAAGGGTCTATCCTAGGGCCACTATTATTCATTATCTTTAGCAATGATATGTTTATGCATGATAGTAGTGTAGATAATAAGAAAAGTCTTAATGCAGATGATTCATCCTTTTATACTGTAGGTAATACTGTAGCAGAAATTGAGAGGAACTTGAATCAAGACTTGAAGAAAGTTACAAATTGGTGCACAAGAAACAGAATGTTTATCAACAAAACTAAAACAAAATCTATGCTTCTGTGCACAAGACAGAAAAGAATGAATTTAGATAGTACCCTCAAAATCAAAATTGATAACGATTATTTAGAAAATTCAAAAAGTGAAAAGGTTCTTGGGGTAACAATAGATGAATCTTTATGCTGGACAGAGCAAGTTGATAAAACCAGCAAAAAGATCATTTTCAACCTACATACTTTAAAAGAAATAAAAAAGAACCTCCCAGTTAAAGAGAGGTTGTTATTTAATAACTGCTATATTTTACCACACTTAAATTACTGTTGTTCAGTGTGGGGAAACTGTCTGGCAAATCAACAAAACAGGATAACCAAATTACAAAAGCGGGCAGCCCGCTTAATATAAGATGCCGATTTGTCAATTCCATCTTCGGATCTATTCAAAAAGCTTAAATGGCTCCCTTTTTCTAAATATGTGGAATACCAACAGTCTGTCACTGTATACAAAAGCCTTAATGAGTTAAACCCCCATTATATGAACAAATTTTTCTCATACACACAAGATAACCACAGCTATGGTACTCGAAATGCAACCTCCTCACTATTGGCTCTTCCAAAATGTAATAAATCAATTGGCCAAAAATGCATTTGAGCATTTCATACTCAGGGCCCAAAGTTTGGAATGGCTTAACTGAATAGCAATCAGATGTGCACCATCTCTACCTTCCTTCAAGTCTCGATACCTAAAAGCAATGTACTGTACTACTTTGTAACCCAGGGGCCCTCGGGCTACTTGTAAACATGCCAGAGGGCCTCAGGGAAGATCCTTACCATTGGACTGAGTTACCCTCTTTGAATAAAGATTATTATTATTATTATTATATAATATATATATATATATATATATATATATATATATATATATATATATATATATATATATATATATATATATATATATATATATAAAGAGAGAGAGAGAGAGAGAGAGAGAGAGAGAGAGAGAGACTTGCAGTTTGAAGTTCAGTTATGTATCAGAGACCTGTTCTTGCTTGAGTTAGTTTTGAGAGTCCCAGGGGTGGATTCCCTTCCCACTGTCAGCTAGATAGGCATGCGCACTGCATTTGTGCAAACCCCAGGTAGGGTATTTCTTCGATTTATTTTTGAAGCCTCATGAGTATTAACGTACACCTGCCTCTGAGGGTTTGGGACAATGGTCTACCATTGAGCAACCAGGAAGTTGTGAGCCCTCTTTGCCCGGTGAGGCATATCACACTGCAAATAGCCTAGATTCTAGGCTCGCACATGTAAATGGTCCATCGTTAACTTTTTGCGATTATAGAAGGAACAAAGTGGTCATGCTGGTTAAGCCCATCAAATTAGTACACTTTCATCATATCATGTGGATAGAGGGCTTCCCTTGAAAGATCTAGAGATACAATATATGGTGCCATCTATGGGAAATTGCTAGTACTGCATAATTGAGACTTTGGTCAATAGGTCAGCGATTGATAACAAGCCATCGAGCCTACCAAGAGAGAGAGAGAGATACTGTCAGCAAGGTGTTCATATATCAAGCTTGTTTTAACCCATTAATGCTCCCCGCAGCCAAATCTAGCCTGACAATTTTGATGAAATCTTACAGGCTAAAGCATTATTGGCAAAATATTTAAAGGAGGGATGTTTTTAAGAAGATTGCCAACAGCTTTCCTTCAAATACTTCTCAAAAAAATCATTCTCAATTCAAAGGTTATCGTCACAATTAAGGTATCCTAGATCCAGATTGCAATTATTAGGAGAACTCTTATGTATTAATGGGTTAACTCTTTGGTATTAAACCAACCATGCCTAGAACATCGAGCAGGCTAAAGATACTTCAAACTTTAGTCACTTTTTGTCAGTTATATGACAATTGTACTTAACATATTTCAAGCAAATTTGAAAAATTTGGTCATTTACACATTTTCTTTAACACTTTTAGTGACAATAATGAAAGAATATTGTTACCAACACAATCATGCTATTTTTACATATATGAAATAAAATTAACAATTCAGGGTGAATCCAGGGTTTAAAGATATGATATCTTAAGGTTTTCAAAGGTTTTTTGTTTATTGCATACCAATCCACATAACAATATGTACAAAAGTTGGATATGAAATTTTCAGAAAAAAGCAAAATTGTAACATGTGTTAGCTAAATTGAAAGTATATATATATAAATATATATATATATATATATATATATATATATATATATATATATATATATATATTTATATATATATATATACATATATATATATATACACCATTAAACAGGGTACATTATCAGAAATATTGAAATGATCAATACTAAATGTGTGAATATTATGTACCTACTTTAATCTCTGCAATTCCATTTTGCATTTAGCTCAGCCCAGTTTTTTCAGTTACCATGAACCTTTTTTTTTAAATTCATTTAACTTGTCTACCTGTCTGACGATCTATCTACCAATGTGTGACCACATACACACACATATATACATGTTTATATATATATATATATATATATATATATATATATATATATATATATATATATATATATATATTCATATATACAACATATATGTGTGTGTGTGTGTGTGCTCACACATAGATAGACCTCACACATAGATAGATAGGTAGACAGATAGAAATACAGACAAAAAAATAAGGTTTTTATTAACCCTCCCTCTAGAGTGGTCAGGTTAAGATATAGTTTTATTTACCCTCCCTCTGTCGCGGTAAAAAACACCAGCACCATTGTATAAATTCCTAAAATATTGTAATCATCGTGAATTGGGTTCTGCTCAACATTCCTCACTCAAAACCTCTCCATAAAATGCTGTGGTGAGAAAGATATTATCAAGTGAATATGGGGTATTTTTGAGCATCGCAGGCTCGTAAAAAGGCAACTGGTAATACTGTAGCAAGGCTATGGTAGTTGAAATAGTGATATTTAAAAACAAAATAATTTCACCTATAGTTTCAGTATGTAATTACAATAATCTATGACTGTTACACAGAAAAACAAAACTTATCTATCAAAATAATTTATTACTATTGTTGAATATTGTATTATTTTCAATTTAAGGTTGGGAAACTACACTACATTCAAGTCTTGTAGAATCTTGTGACATTAGCACCACTCAGCCAGTAGACTAATTGCAGACTCTGGAATTGATTAACCCTTCTAATGCTAAGGCTACTTTTGTCCAAAGCACTTGTAAGGATGCAAAGATTTTAGAAAAAAACCATCTAAATCCTATCATATTGGTATTCATTGGAAAGTTCTTGCTGAGTACTTTCAGATGGGTACCCATATGCAGGGGTTTCAGTCATTTTTCAGGTTCTTTGCATCATTTCATAATGGCCAAATTAGCCACCAGCGGCATAAGGGTTAATGAAACGAGGGTTTTATTCCTCTTCCTGTGCAGCTACTAAATGGCTGTAATGGGAAGGAGAATTAATCGTGATATAGTTTTTCATAATAGTTGGCAAGGTGAGTTGTTCCATATTATGCACAACATTATGCTTGAGAGTGCTGCGAATCTTCAGCCGGCTCAAATCTTTTAGAGATCTCGGCTGCTTGTAAAACGCTTTCCACCAATCGTAAATCTCCTGGTCATTTGCTGCTGCACACCTGTAGTCCTGCTCTGTTGCCTGGAGACCAAGTGAGCATAGCAACTGAACTAGTTCGTAGTCATGGTTACGAACTGCAGGATGCAGGATATGTTCTTGAATGAAACTATTAGGCGGTTCCTCAAGTTTTCCATTTGCCCGAAGAAGGGTGATTAAAAGGTCCTTTGTGTCCTCATTATAGTTGTCCTTAAGGGTATGCGGAAGAGCTATGGTTTCGTCCTCAACACGAAAAAACTTATAATCCACCCAGAATTCACTCAGATTCTTCATCATCTTATGAACATCAGCACCGTTATCTAAGAGAAGCATGGCACAATTCAAGTTCCCAAAATGGACAGCATTGAACAAAGCATCCGTGCCCCGCGGGAACAATGCTGAGTAGTACTTGTTGGCACTATCACGGCTTAATTCACAACCGTGAGCTATGAGCAAATTCAAAATGTCAATGTTGCCAATGCAAGCTGCATACTGGACGGGCAAGGCTTCGCATTTATTTGCAACATCAGGATTGGCACCGTTGCGAAGCAAGAGATCGAGACAAAGAAACTGGTTTTGCACGGTTGCAAAGTGCACAGCAGTGTTGCCGTAATCATCCTTGACCTTGGTGTGTGCGACCTTTGACCTTAGCAGTTTTTTGAGGATATTATTAAGGCCCAACCAAGCAGCCTCCATGAGTGGCGTCCTGTTCGTGGACATGAGACTATACGGTACATTGTCCATAATGCTGATCCCGTACAGGAAACTATATGCGAGAACATGATTAATCATATCCTCAATCTCCATCTCCACCTTGCACAGGATATTAGGATTGGCACCATGTTTTAGCAAAAGTTCTACCAATTTCAGATTGCCCTTTACAACAGCAATGTAGAGAACTGTCTGCTGGTCTTTGTTCTTCTCGTTGATTTTGGCGCGCACTCCTTTACTCCTCAGAAGCACCTTAGCAAAGTCCACGTCACCTTTTTCAACCGCGGTGAAAAGCGAAGCCTGGATTTCGCTCGTGTTGGCCAGATGAATTAGACTGGTGCTGAGACTACGTGAGAGGCGTCGCCTAAAGCTTTCGCGCATTTTTGGAATCTCGTTAAACTTGGCAGCCTGCTGTAACTGGTGACGTGAGATCTTGGTCCCCATGATAGCTGTAAATAAATAAAATAATGATTATATCTCAGGAATTGATATGTATATATCAATCTGTATACAGAATTCAGTTACTTCATATAAAAAAGTAAGAAACATACTAATTTGGTTATTGCATCATTGTACAATTTTTTTCACAGAATGTCTACAATGTATAATATTATTAATAATAGATACTGAATTTTCTTTACTTTCTTACCCTTGTTGCAAAGATATATAATAAAAAAGATTTGCACAAATCTCATTATTAAAATCGCAACCACAGTCTTTATTATTGTTATTACTGTGGTTATGAAAAGGGCAGTGCAACTTGACAATTTTTTTAACCCATATATTATACAGTTCCACAGCTATTTTCTGAGCTTCAGCACTTCCATACATGTACACGCCTGTTACTGACTTCACAAGATATAGTCAGAGATTTAGAGTTTTGGTTATCTTCACTTTTTCTGCCATATTTAGGCCAAACTGTCTATGACAAGCCAGTTGTAAGTTTGCTAGCAGTGGAGGAAACCAGAGTAACCGGCCTCAGCAGCAACTATCTCCGAGGCCCCAGCCAGGGTTTGTAGTGGGGCAGTGGTGAAAGATGGTGAGCAGGGCAGGCCCAATATATTAGAGTCAACTCCTTAAACAAACAGACTAGACAGAGGAATTCATGTTTCTAGTGTCAATTTCACATAATCTTATACTGCATGTTATTGAGTTTCCTGTAAAATAAATAATATAATCCTAACGGCCAACAAAATATCAAATTTCTTGTCCAAAGATAATCAATTAGCAGTGTTTGACAAAAGTAGAAGCCAAATAATATAAGAAATTCCATAGTGTTATTACAAAATATAAAGTGAAATAAATCTTTTGAATATAAAAGTATTAGTTCATGAAACATGCCTTTATTTCATAGTAACTTTGGTATTCTTAATTTTAAGGTCTAAGATTTTCGTAACTTAAATTGCTGTAAAACCTGAATTCTAAAAGATGAATTGTGCTGATTAACAAAAATGCTTATCAATCAAGTTCTCAAACTATCTGGTCAATAAGAATAGGGAATTAGGGTCAAGTGGAAATCGTTTGTTATTATATTTTTACCAGGTACGGTGGGGTATGCCTTGGTATGATACTTTCCTAATGATCACCTAGGATTGCCCTTTGGAATTTCTTAGTGGCCCTTGCGCATCGTTTTTTGCAAGCAGTTCATTTGGCATGGTTACTGCGAACCATTAGAAATATTATTTCATGGGGAATGTAAACAAACCAGCGTGCAACATAACCACTTGCCCCATTGCAAGTTGCAAGTGAATTTGGCACAAAACGACAATCGAACAAGCAGAACAAGACTCTAACTTGCCCCGCTTGGCAAGTAATGTTTTGGGCAGAGTGTAACTATCCTTCGCTTAACAAAGTGGCGGGGCAAGTGGAAGTGCTGGCGGGGCAAGTAAACTTTAGGGGCAGCATGTTTTAGGACCTATGTTGCACCCTGCAAACAAAAAAATCAAAATTTAGGCAAAGTTGCAAGTGTACTGGTACATTTAATTTTTTTCATGAATTCATTGTGTATTCTCAGACATGTGAGGTTGCAAAAAAATCTAAATTTAGGCAAAGTTGCAAGTGGACTGGTACATTTAATTTTTTTCATGAATTCATTGTGTATTCTCAGACATGTGAGGTTGCAAAAAAATCAAAATTTAGGCAAAGTTGCAAGTGGACTGGTACATTTTTTTTTCATGAATTCATTGTGTATTCTCAGACATGTGAGGTTGCAAAAAAATCAAAATTTAGGCAAAGTTGCAAGTGGACTGGTACATTTTTTTTCATGAATTCATTGTGTATTCTCAGACATGTGAGGTTGCAAAAAAATCAAAATTTAGGCAAAGTTGCAAGTGTACTGGTATATTTAATTTTTTTCATGAATTCATTGTGTATTCTCAGACATGTGAGGTAGCAAAAAAATCAAAAGTTAGGCAAAGTTGCAAGTGTACTGGTATATTAAATGTTTTTTATGAATTCACTGTGTATTCTCAGACATGTGAGTTTGCCCACTCAAGGCGATCTCAAATTTGTTTCAATAGCCTTTCTGGAAAGGTGATTGGGAATTACTGTCCGTCCACCCCTAAGTCAAACCTTGATTGATGAATTCCTTTGAATTTGAAGGTATACTAAAATCTTAAACTTAATAACAGCCCAATTGTACACAGCAACAAAGCAATGGATTTCAAATTGAATCATCTTCAGGGCTCGGCGCTAAGGGTGAACCTATGGCCCCAGGCCAGTAAAAATTCCCCAAAACAGCTTCGGGCCAGTAAAAAAATACCTCAACTGGTCCTACAGGCATAGTAAACATTTGGAGACTTTCTTGTTAAAATGTTTCCCCCCAAGAATGTCCCCAAATGTTTTTGAAATAAATGAAGATAAAATCTATAAAGATAAATGTTGTGGTGAATTTTATGCAATGTTCTTTCTTGTTATGTTAAAGAAAAAATGTAGGACCAGTAAAAATTTTGCAGGACCAGCAGATGCTAGGTGTTACTGGTCCTACACAGCCAGTATCATTTTAAGTTAGCGTTGAGGCCTGATCTTTTAGAAAATAGCTCCTTAGTTGAGGAGATAGCAGATTCTAAATTATACAGGAATTATACACATCGGGAGTTTCCTATTGGTATTATGTTTTATGATGCACCACTCCAGATCACATCCAGAGGTGAATAGTTCAAGTGCAATCAATATTCCTTAATATGCTGCCCAACAAGTATAAATGAGTTTATATAAATATTTCGAAGGGGTGTGCAGTACTCTACTGTAAACTGTTTTAGGCCTAAAAAAAAGTTGTTTGTTTCCTGTAACCCTACCCTAACAAGTTTTTATTCCAAAAAATCCCTACCCTAAAGTTTTTTCCGCCCTCCAAACTCCAGATCAACATAAAACATGCATAAAACACACATTTTTGACCAAAAAAATAATGAATTTTTTTTATTACCGACCTACCTACCTATCTGACATCTTTCTGACCAAGCCTTTTTAGCATGTTGATTGTAGAAATGTTTAACAGAACCAGATGAACAAACCCTCTCTAAATAAATGCAAAATTTATGCTTCATTCTAAAAATGTTTACACACTTACAGGATGATTTTTTAGCCCCAAAACTATGGAATCAGCTCCCAAATAATATCCGGGCAGCTGGCAGTGTCGCAATCTTCAAATGACAACTGAAAACACATCTGTTCAAAGATGTGTATATCAAATGACTATATGGATACCAACATTTATCCATTGACATTTGAATGAAATGCGCCTTTGAGCATGTTTAAATGGAAAGGGCGCAATATCAAATGACAATACACTGAATACAGGCCTCGAAATTAAAAAAAAATCTAGGGAGCCTAATTGCATCTTTAGGGCTACCTAAAGGTGTTGTGTGTAGAAACCAGTACAGTTTTGGGCTCCCTGCAGAAATTTGAGGGATCACCAGGAGAATTCAAGGGAGCCCCAGGCTCCTAGCACCCCTTAATTTCGAGCCCAGCTATATTATTATTATCATTATTATTATTATCATTATTATTATTATTATCATTATTATTATCATTATTATTATCATTATTATTATTATTATTATTATTATTATTATTATTATTATCATTATCATTATTATGAGTGAATTAATAGAGAAAAAAATATAGACCTACATGTTGGAAGGATCACCTGTTCACTGTAGAGGCCAAAACAGAACTATAGCTGCGCTAGATCCCTCCCAATGTATATGTCTGATCCCTGCCAATGCTGTCTACCAGTTTATAGCTAGGAGGCATAACCCATTTACGTCTGAAGTGCACACATGCCCTGACAACTTTGGACTTAATTCATGAAAGAGACAACCATTCAAACACCATTTGAACTTTGAAGAGGGATTGTTTATTAAAACCCATCTGGAACAATAACTTTTGGTCAAATATTTCTCAAAATATTGCTCCATTATCAAGATATTTCACGGCTTCTCACACCATATGTATGCAGCAGATTTTAATGGGTTAATCCCATTTTGGCTAAAGGTCACCTTGGTTCTGGATCTTTGAAGAAAGTTTTAAAAAAACTTTCAAATCAAAGTGTTAACCCACAAAATATTTGAAGGAGCGTTTCAGATTATCTTGCAATAAATGTTACTTTTTCAAATATTTTCCAAAACATGTCTTTTATTCAGAGGATATTTCCAAAAATGCCAGGTCATTCTGAGAATGTGTTATAGTCATGAATGGGTCAAAACCACCTGAATGCTATTTCAGTTAACTTGCCAAGCTTAGGAAATACATAAAATACCTCAGACATAAACTTTCACCTAGACGTCAGCTACATCACTAAAGACCATTCAGGAGAATTTCTTGTCCATTTTCAGTTGGCTGATTCTGCATGTAGCTCGTGTCCGTTGAAGCATCACTTCCATTCACGGGCCTGGACAAATAACCTATAAATTCTGAACTTTTTAAAGGTAATCTAACACCAGTATAAATATGAAGTTTAACCCATTCCACCAATTAACCCCTTCGTACAGCTAGGCTGTAACTGTGTTATCGACACTAATTGTGAACCGCTGGCCCCAGGCCAGTAAAAATTCTCCAAAACCGCTTAAGGCCAGTAAAAACCAACATCTTCTGGTCCTACAGGGCCAGTAAACATTTTCAAAAAGATCAAGAACAGTATTTTCAGGGGATATTTATTATTTAAGAATCATTTCAATATTTTGCTTAATGTCGAGGAGGAACTTACACCCCAACAATAAGGCGACGGTTACTTGATTTATTGGTTCCCGGATCCGCCGATCATAGTGGAATAGCCTGGCCGTGAAAATAAATGTAATCCCCCCACTTTATTTTGTGCTCTGCTGCCGAGCCATACGTAGGTACACCAAACCTACAATAAATTTGCTATGGACGGTAATAAAACTACAAGAATATTAATACCAGAGCAATACCAAATTACAAAAGCAATGCAATACAGTGTTGTTGAAATGCATAAATTATCTTATTAAAAAAATATTTTTTTAATATTCAAAAATATGGTTTAAGTATGTATTTTAGTACTAGTCAAAAATCACCTCCCTCCCGATTGTTTGCTTACTTAGATTTCCATATGTTAAAAAAGAAATCAACTTTAATTTTAAATACCTCCCCTGTAAAATTGGTCTGGGAAGGATCCAGGAACCAATAAATCAAGTAACTGTCGCCTAATGCAAAAACAATGCATATACACTTTTTGAGTTAGTGTTGAGGCTTGTCATACCTAGAGATTATATTGACCAATGGTACTTTCAAGCAACTTAGCAATTATTTGATAGTGATGAATATCTCTCCACCGAATATTTTCTTAAGAATTCTCAGGTCACAAAGATACTACCAAAATAATAAGTATATCTTTAGTTGTAAGAGGCAGTATTTCAAAGTGACATTCATGTACATCAGATGGGAGCTGACATATCTTTAAACTTCTTCATTAAAGTTTACCTATAAAATTACTTGTGGATGTTGACTTTAAATGGCTGTTTCACTAAATCATTTCAACAATTTATTATGAGTACCACATCCAAATCATATTTCTACACATAAGCGCTAGCTTTTACACAGGAGAAGTGCAGATATATTAACTTATATGATTCATACTGTGTTATGGCCTAGGGCTAGATTAGATGAAATTCACAAAAGCCAACCTGCAGAACATAATCAGACAAGGAGTAGCTTTTACTTTCATTTCAGCATTGAGTGCAAGTACCTGTAGACCATATTTTTCCTGCACTGTGCAGGGAGCCAAGCTCTCGATGTTACTTGTCATAATATTGAAACTCGGACCAGGCCAGTAACCTTCCTCCCTTTTCGAGAGATCAAACAAACTTTTGCTTTACTATCCTTTCAAGATTATGTAGCAGACCTGGTAATAAAGATTATTTTTGTATTTTAACTCATTTGTGCCAAGAAAATGACTGTCTGGACAAATATCGTCTTGAACTATAAAACTTTTGAAAATGACTTCAAATAACTTCAGAATGTTTGAAGAGGAGGTGTGTTTTTGGTTCTGATCAACATCGCTCTAGCTCTCTCTCTCAATTAATTTTTAGAAAAATGCTCCTGATGCATTGATAATGCCAAAATAGCCAGGGCATTTTTTGGTCCTATAGGTATGAATGGGTTAATGTATGAGGCCTGAGGTTGCACGACGGAGATACTGGCAAACACGCCCCAATTCCCACACCTGCTGTCTGGCTACTAACCGCAGGTACTAACGATACAGACATGTTACAGGTGATTTATTCCTCTTACTCGCTGCAAGACGCTATCTCTCTATGGAAACATGTGTACTTGTACGAAAGTGTCAAATTCAAAAGTTTGACTTTGAACTTGAAGCCAAAAGCATGGGGTGCAAAACGTGATTTTAACCCTTCTTCTGCTTCTGGTTCATTTGGCCAATACAAAATGATGCATAAAACCTTTAAAATGACTGAAACACTGACACATGGCTACTCATCTGAGTTCTTGTGTTTTGGACAAAAGTAGACCCAGCATTGGAAGGGTTGATAATAATTGTAATCAAAATATATCTTGATGATTCCAGTGTCATGTATCATTGCAGGTAAATATACAAACACCTGGTGTATGCTCCCCTCCATTGGAATACTAATAGTATGAAAGGTCTGAATTAAATGATTGACTTAATACATGAGATGCTTAATTTTTCCAATTTGAATATGCATAGCATAGCTATATTTTCTAAGCCAAATTGACTTTGAGTTATAAGTTTTCCCTAACTTGTTCTATTTATGGGTCAAAATAAACAGATGCAATATTCTCTGTAATCTTTCTCTCATCTTTTCCTTCTACAGCTTCCATTAGAGTCCTTGACACATGTACCATATCTCATCCTCTTAACTTTGTGGTTATCTGCTGTATCTCAACAGGCAAACAAAGTGCCTGGGAACACTAGACTGACCAGTGATAAACTGACCCACAAACACATACAAACAACCCTGGGAAACTGACCAATCAATCAATGTATGAATGTATTTAAATGTATGAATGAATGTGTGTGTGTGTGTGTGTGTGTCACTGTGTGGGTGTGTATGTGTGTGTATGTGTGTGTATGTATGTATGTATGTATGTATGTATGTATGTATGTATGTATATACATATATATATATAAATATATATACATATATATATATATAAATATATATATATATATATATATATATATATATATATATATATATATATATATATATATATATATATATATATATATGTATATATAAACACTCTCTGTTGTTTATACCATCAAACACATGGATCAATCCTGAACAATGAGAAAGTGACCCATAAACTGTTACTTAAACAAGATTGTCATATGAATAACTCGATTAAAAAAATATAAAAAATTATGTTGGTTTCCCTTAATGAATTACTCTGTCATTCACAGCTGTTTTGTCAAAATGTTTTTTCACAAGCCTGGTAGTAAAGCCAGGGCAGGGTGACCTTGAGGACAAGGTCACAGGCACAGGTCTATGTTTGTTTTGGTTCAAGGACCATCAATCAAAAGTCACTAGGTGGTGGAAAAGTTTTGAGTAGCATCAGGGGGACTGAGTGTGTGTATTGGGTTGTTAAAAAAGTTACCGTAAATTCTCAGAAATTTGGGGCTTTTTAATAATCACTATTTTTATGGGTTGAGGGTGGCCCATGTTTTCAGAAAATACCAACAAAGCAGAGTAATAGTTGGTCAAATTTCCCACAAATTTCAAGTTATTGATAACTATATTGGCCCTAATTCCTAGGGGGGTCTAAATCTCCAAGAATGTACGGTACTGTCCATGAGTGTATGTTATACATACAACATAATCAGGGTTGAGTGCTGTTAAGAATGAACCAATAGGCTGCTGATGGTCTGATACCCAAATTGATTAAGTATTTCTAATCATATGGATACTGATACATGACCCTGGTGAAAAGATAGATTTGATTAAGATACAATACAGATTGTGAAACAGTGGTCTTATATATACAATACATCATCCGTATTTCATTATGCAAATTTAAATTTGCAACATCAACTTATACATGTAAATGCATGATGTGGCATGATGAGTTATTTATTAGTGCTATCAGGAATGTTTATCAAAATAAACATTCCTGGTACTATATACCTTTGAGATGCTCATGCACTATTTACTAATATTTAGTAAATAAGCAATTTAGGTTGCACTCAGGTATCTATGTCCAGAAAACCATCGTACCATTAAAGTATTGATACTATAACGAAACAGTAATTACTGGTATTTCAAAGACCAAGTATCAACACTATTGTAGTTGGCCAAGAGCCCTGGCAGCTCTTGTTTACTATATGTAAAAATTATTACCGACTTGAAATAACAATTATCTATCTATCTATCCATCTATATATCTATACTATAATGTTACAGCCAATATGAAGACTCAACCCTATAAGGCCTAAATAATTCTTTGTTTCCTGTAACGCAACCCTAACAAGTTTATACTCAAAAATTGCTTACATTTGAGTATAGGGATTGAAGTATAACACTGCTAATATATATCTTTCCTGTGATAAGTGACCACTGAAAGATCCCGTTATCAACAGGGTCAGATATGAATAGATATTAATTGTTTACATCTTTGCACTGACCTACATGATGTGTAACCTGTAGTAAAGTACCTCCAAAAGTTAGTTGTTTCCTGTAAGTGCTGTAACCCTACCCTAACAAGTTTTTATTAAAAAAAAACCCTACCCTAAAGTTTTAATCGCCAATCCAACTCCCAATCAACGTAAAACACACATTTTTGACCAAAAAAATAATGCAAAAATATTTTTTTTACCGACCTACCTACCCTATTTTTTTTCGGACCGTTACAGGAAACAAACAATTAATTTTTTTAGGCCTTATCAGGACCACAGGAGCAGATATTGGGTCGGGGTATAGGGGTGTATATGGGTTGGTAGCCTAGATTACTAGGCTGTCATAAGTATTTTTCTGTTATTTTATTTTGTTACCAAGCACCAAATATTCTAGGTGGCCATAGTGGTCAATTTAGTTTACACTTATCTCACCAGGATTCAGTTTGAGTAAGACACCTAGAATCTCTAGAGATAGAAGGATCAGGTGGTGCCATCTATCTACCATACCTGGTACTTCACCACACTGCTTGTTCAGCACAGAAGGGGATGTCAATGTTTAGGGACTAGGAACCTAGTCTAATAGGTTGGTGAAAGGAAGGAATCTACCTGCATAAAATTATGTAAAAGTCTGGACTTCTTATACCAACAGTTACAAACTTGTCATTTTTCTTTGATATTGAAAAAAAAACAACTCCTAGCTTTTAAGTCATTACAAAACTACTTTAATAAACAATTAGGATTATGAATAGAACATGTTGGATCAAAATGTAATAAATGAATAAACTATAACAAGATAAATGAAAAATATCTACAGGATAATTATTTCCACTACTTTGATATTATCAAGCACAGACTTGTATGAACACTGAACAGTGTATCACAACTCACAATTGATATAAAATAAAACTACATGGAACATATTAATTGAATTATCTTTAACAGTTATTCATGGCCATTAAGTAATGCTTGATAGTTTGTCACCACTCAAGATAATACTCCTGACCTCAGAATGATTGATACCGAATCAGACCTATCCTACATTTGGTAAATGATATTGTATGTTTTTTTACCTGATTCAATAGGGTCATGCAATAATTCATTAAGGAGTTCAGACTAACAAACCAATCTATTTCAATGAATCATGCTACTACACCTGAATGTAGCCAGTAGTTTATGAATGGCCCAGTGTACTTTCACCTCACTTTGAGGCTCAAGGTTCAAATGAATTTACTACCAGGGTAAGACTCAAATGAATGAATTGTTGAATGGATAAATGAATATATATGGGAAGCATGATGAAATCTTTTTAATTTCAAAATTGCTACAAATGGGCCTTAAATAATATAACTCATTAAAATTGTGAACATGTAGTTGTGTCATGTCATAATAAGCGTATGCACTATATCATAATTGTGTTATTATCAGTTTCTATTGCTGTTCTCATTCTTCTTTTATCCTTCTTATTTCTACAATTTTTATTTTTATGACCATTTGAATAAGTTTTGCATACTTTTATAATAATATTCACCATTATTACTTTTGATCATTCAAGTGCAAGAATATCTCCATCTTATAAAATGCAACTTTGATTTTTGCAATTGAAGGTTAAGTTATGACTTGCAGTTGATTATGATGGTGAATTCCTAGGATAATGCTAGGAAAAGGATAGGATTTCCTAGGGGGTCTCAGTTACATTTGATTAGCCTGCTAGGGAATGAAGGTCGTGTGAGCGCTTCGGTGGATACAAGACTATAAACCGAATACCTAGCAGGAGTACCCAGGGAATACTACCGTCAAACCTTAAGTCCCTGTCGACTTTCTCTCATGCCTCAATCAGGGGAAGGGGGCCCCTCTATTCTGTCAGCAATCCAGTGCAACTGTGACTCCCAGGCCATATCTAAATGTCATCCCTTGTGGATAGATGGCACTGCGGTATACTAGAAGGGTAGTTAGAAATATGTTTACAACCATTACAACCCCCTCATGTGGCAATTATGTGAACTAAATGACTGACAGTAGGCCACACGCCTCTATGTAGTATAGGTGCAGGCATACATTTATATATAATAAAGTAAAGTCTAGTAGCTAGGGTAAGGCTAAGACTTACAGTGAAGTGAACCAGTGGTATCATATTACCTACTGGCTTCACCTGACATAATTGCTGAGTGCTTTGTGCCAATATGAACTCTAGCCCACCTATGCAGTGAAGCAAACTGTATAGATGAATTCAGATAGAGCCCTGCTCAATACCTGGGTCATTTTTGAAACTTCAATATCTGCAAATGTACATTTAAGTGTGAAATGTACGTCATCTTCTACTTGCCTGTTTTAGCACAGCATACAAAAAGTGAATATTGTCAGCAATCAAGTGCAACTGTGACTTAAAGGGCAAATGCACCATCATAATGATTTAGGTTCAAAATGTGCCTATACGTGTCACCTTTCTAATAAGACCACCCGCAAGTCTGTCCTCCTCAGCACTCCTCAGATATGGCTTATGAAAGTTAGTAAAAAACTAGCCTGAGTCTGGGCATGGGGGCTGACATTGCAGGCCAATTAAGCCCAATTAAGCACAATCAGTGGTATGAAGTGACTGCCAGTGCTGCTTCTGATTGGTTGAGAGATATCAGTGGCTGGAAGTGACTGCCACTGATATCTCTCAACCAATCAGAAGCAGGGCTGGCAGTCACTTCATAAGCACCACTTCTGATAATGGCAGCCTCTATGCCCAGACTCAGGCTAGTTTTTTACTAACTTTCATAAGCCATATCTGAGGAGTGCTGAGGAGGACAGACTTGCGGGTGGTCTTATTTGAAAGGTGACACATATAGGCACATTTTGAACCTAAATCATCATGATGGTGCATTTGCCCTTTAAATTGAAGTGAACCTTTGGTATCATATTACTTACTGGCTTCACTTTGTGTATTTGTCGAGTGCATTGTGCTAATGTGAACTCGATCCAGCCCACCCTTGCAGTAAAGCAAACTGTATCTAGATAGAATTTACCCATAGATACCACAGCAGTCAAAATCAGCCTGACAATTATGGTGAAATCTTTAAGGTGAAAGTAAAATTGGGAAAACATTTGAGGGAGAAATGTTAGTCAGAACACTACCAACAAAACTCCTTCAAATATTTTGTAAAATAATTTTGAATTCCAAAGATTTTTTGATATTGTCAAAAATGTTATAGACCCAGATGACAATTTCTCAAAGGACTCCTATAAGCATAAATTGGTGAAGTTACTATGGGCCAAACTGGAAATTTGTTAACCCTTTCATGCCTGAAGATCTCCTTGACAGAAGTCTTCTGGACTTGAAATACTTCGGAATAGTGGGCTTTCTGGCTCTAGTGAGAAGTGGCATGCACAGTGATCATCTGGCAAGACATGAACAGACTCTATGTAAACCAAACCAACAAGCCCTCTTCAAATATCAAATTTTGTTCATTCAATCTATTACAAAGTTAATAATAATTAAATTAATTCACAAAATGTTTAAAAGTGATGTTGTTTTCATCTCACTGTGTGGTCTGGCCAGGTTAACATTAATTACAAAGTTAATAATAATTAACTTTGTAATTAAATTAATTCACAAAATGTTTAAAAGTGATGTTGTTTTCATCTCACTGTGTGGTCTGGCCAGGTTAACATTAATTACAAAGTTAATAATAATTAACTTTGTAATTAAATTAGTTCAAAATGTTTAAAAGTGATCTATTGCATTGGTTCAGTCTCTTTATGTTTGGCCAGATGATGACTGTGCATGCCACTGCTCATTTGGGCAAGCAGAAAGGCCTTCTATTCAGAACGTGTGTAATGGGACCCTGTGTTTCTCATCTTTCTGTATCTGTGATAACAGATAAAAATAGACACATACAAAAATAAATAACATACATTCGAGAAAATTTGTTTGTTGAGAAAATGCATATATACGTATATATATATATGTATACATATATATATATATATATATATATATACATATATATATATATATATATATATATATATATATATATATATATATATATATATATATATATATATATATATATATATATATATATATATATATATATATATATATATATATATATATATATATATATATATATATATATATATATATATATATATATATATATATATATATATATATATATATATTAATTATTAAATACATTGACAAACCTGAAAACCTGAGATAATTGCTTCGCGGCCAGTGAAAACCCCATGGAAATATTGTTTAGATTGAAGGCAAACCGTTCACAGGGTTCAAATCAGTGGAGCTTTTTCTGTAAATATATTTGATTTTGAGCTTGACATCTCACAGTGACAATCTGAAAGTGAAAACAGTAAATTCACTGAGTGGTTGAAAACACCCCATCCTAAGTTCTGATTGCTATTTCCATTTGTATATTTCTTACCTGAATGTCTGATCCGTTGAAGTGCAACAAGTTACATTTCCCGCTCGCACCATGCGAAGAGGTTAGCAGACGATATTTCATTCAACTGTCAGGTCACAAACCGTACCTGAATACCAACTACCTGTCGGGTGCCCTGTCTCTGATACCTGTCTCACTTCTTGTGGTGGATTAGGTGGGCGGGTCGGTCTGTACTACCCTCGCATAGTAGGGGTCCCATTTGATAATAATAATAATAATAATAATAATAATAATAATAATAATAATAATAATAATAATACTTATAATAATAATAATAACAATAATGATAATTATGATAATAATGATAACAATAATGATAATAATAATAATAATTATAATAATAATAATTATAATATTATACATAAATAATGACAAAAATAATACTAATATCATTATTATCAATAATAATAATAATAATACTAATAATAATAATAATAATAATAATAATAATAATAATAATAATAATAATAATAATAATAATAACTAGCAGGCCCCCGTGCACAGCACAGGTTTGGATTCTAAGTCATACTTTATGAAGCTCAGGAAGTTCAGAGGCAGATAATAATAAAAACTGCCTTAACCACTCAAAAAAATAGAACCCTTACTGAACCATTGACGTCGCCCTTGTTTTTTTTTGTTTCTAGTTTTCAGTCATCACCAGGAACTGGGTGACACAAACACTATTAAAATTATAATGAAATGCATCAATCAAATGGTGCTCTTACAACTGCAAGGCATCTTGGATCTACATGTACGTCAATGTCGTCAAATGTCCACCTGGGGTATACTTCAGGGAGGGGATCCCCTTATATACCTTGCTTGCAGCCAATATGCATGCTATAATTATGTGCTGCATGTCCGACCCGAGTGCAGCATTGACTACACTGCAGACATGTTAGCCGCACTTTGCACCACACTATGTGGCCTCATAGTATGGTTGTACACTGACAGCTTGCTGTCTCTCACAACTACCTGGGTTCCCAACTTACCATGCACATGATAAAGTTTCTAGTGACTTACGGTCTTGTGGTCTTCGCCAGATACTCTGGCTTTCTCAACCACTAACAACGTGCTAGTCGCGGCTGCAGTATGACAGAAAAAGTAAGGATAATCAAATTTTCCAATCCTACGTCATGTATGATAAATGGCCCCTGAAACATCTCCCTGGTAACTGCACCTCGCCAGAAGTTTAATAGAGATGTGAATCAAGTAAATATTAATATCATTCCATCAACATTCAACTCATGTAGTATAGATTCCCCAACCCCTGCACCAACTAATCAAGATACTGAAACACCACCTAAATAATAATAATAATAAGAGAGAGTGAGGGTGCGACAATTTTTTTAAAGAAAGAGAGAGAAGATCCCCATAGGGGACAGGGCTCAACAGTCCCCTGCCAACCCAAGTAGTCAGGCAGGGCAAGTTGGACCCATGATCAGAAAGTCCTGCCAGGCGTTCAGTTTGCCAAGCCAATTTGATAGAACTCATGTATAAATTCCCCAAACCCCTGCCCCCACTAATCAAGATATTGTGACACCCAGGGTCTGACACTTAGATTTCAGGCTTGGGGCCCGAAAAGCTATTTTGATAAAATTTGTGGTCAAAAACAGCATTTCTGTATTATTATACTATACATACTATTTTGGGCCCCTAGTCTAAAGAATCTAGGGGCCCACAGCAAAAGCTAGGGGCATATGCCCCTGGGAAAGACGAACCCTGGACATCACATACATAATGAGAGAGAGAGAGAGAGAGATGATTAAATTTCACTCAAAACAATTAAGGAGAATAGTCAAGGGGGCAGTCAATAAAGGGGCAGTAGAGAGATAGGATAGGCAGTTAATAAAGGGGCAGTTGGGATACAGGGGGCAGTTAATAAAGGGGCAGTAGAGAGACAGGGGGCAGTCAATAAAGGGGCAGTAGAGAGATAGGGGGCATTCAATAAAGGAGCAGTTGGGATACAGGGGGCAGTCAATAAAGGGGCAGTAGAGAGACAGGGGGCAGTCAATAAAGGGGCAGTAGAGAGATAGGGGGCAGTCAATAAAGGGGCAGTAGAGGGATAGGGGGCAGTTAATAAAGGGCAAAAGAGAGATATGGGGGCAGTCAATAAAGAGGCAGTACAGTGACAGGGGGCAGTCAATAAAGGGGCAGTAGAGAGATAGGGGGGCAGTCAATAAAGGGGCAGTAGAGAGACAGGGGGCAGTCAATAAAGGGGCAGTAGAGAGATAGGGGCCAGTCAATAAAGGGGCAGTTGGGATACAGGGGGCAGTCAATAAAGGGGCAGTAGAGTGACAGGGGCAGTCCATAAAGGGACAGTAGAGTGACAGGCGGCAGTTGATAAAGGGGCTGCAGACACTTGTCATTGCCATTGGCAACCAAACTCTTTTTCAAAAATATACTGTAAATGCACAAATATGAAAAAGCAGAAACCTTTCGGGGCCATCTAGAGACCACAATGGAACAACCCATGGCAGCAGCAGAACTCCACAGGCTCCAGGATTTCTTGAATCCTTTACCATAGGTCTCAAAAACCCGGTATTAAAATATAGATAATAATAATAATCTTTATTCAAAGAGGATAACTCAGTCCGATGGAAATGATTTGGGAAATCATGACTATCACAGGTGACAATACTGGAACAATGAATTGTGGACATTGCAGGAATACAATCCTGGAACACAATCCTTCTGGCATGGTAATTGGTGGTCCTGGGCATAGCTGTACTAGGAATGTAGGTGCAGTAGACAGACACAAATGATATTTTCTAAAATAGGTAATATTCAGAAATTGTTTAAAAAAAGTTTTAATGTTTGAAAAGCAGAAAAAGACATTTATACATAGTTAATGTGGGATTAGTCGAGTGTTTTATTGAAGAAAAAACTCAGACTTAACGACTTACTGCAGTAATTTTTGAATCGGTGCTCAGCTACGTTCTTTTAGTTGATCATTTAGCGTAGACAAAGTATATACCCTCCGATGAAGGATACATTAAAGGGCAAATGCATCATCATATAAGAGTGCGTAAGAGGTAGCAGTAATAGGGGGCTGGCCTTCCCTTTCCTGCTTAGATTTATATTCCTGGCTTTCAATTAGTTGTCACAATTCCCAAAGATTGAACTTCTTCAATTTTCTATTGTATATTCCAACAATCCTTGATTGTTATACTATGTGGTGGCTTGTCTTTGATTTGTAGCTTATTGTTGGGTAGAAACCATGACTTCCTAATTGCTATGAAATCAGTTTGTGCTAATCACTTACAGGATATTGCAACACTTGTGTCAGTCAGCAGTGACTCATGGGAATAGTGTAGGACTTATTAGTATGTGTATTCCTTCACTTCCTGTTGTCAAGATGCTATCTTTGAGTAAAGAACCTGGCACCATAGAGTAAAGGATCATGTGGGTCTAAGGGAGAAGTTCCCTAGGTGAGTCAGACATTTCCATTCCTACAAATTCCTGAATCGCTCAATTCTGCCATACTATGTAAGTTTTACTTCTTGAAGTTTTATTTGCTTTAAAAAATTGTGATCAGGGATGAGCCAGGAATAAAAATTAGCAAGAAAGGGAAGGCCAGGCTTCCCTGCAACTGCTATCTCTTAAGCACTGGTGACACAGGCTGGTGCTTAGAAGAGGTCAAAACAGAGTGCATCTTGGGATGCATGGAGGCCCTCTATAGCTGCCCCAGGATTGTTACTTGCTGAACTTCTGTAAGCTATAACTGAGTAGTGCTGAAGAGGACAGGTTCAGGGGAGGTCTTATTTGAAAGGTGACATGTATAGGATCATTTTGAACCTAAATCTTCCTGATGGTGCATTTGCCCTTTAAGCACCATGAAAGTACCCTCCCAACTGGGTTTAAGATTATTATTATGTTTATTTATTTATTATTATTTTTTTTTTTGGGGGGGGGGGGGGGGGGCGTTAACGCTGTGGAAGAGCACACAATTATAAGCGGAGCGCCTTTCCAAGATTGTGAATCGGGTTCCATCAAATTTCACAAATATGGTGGATAGGTTCAATATAGTGGGAAGAGCATAACATTTATTCTATCTTTGTTTGTTCCTTTAAAATTTATGATATTTGTCAGGATTTCTGGTTGAAAATGAGTAAGAGAGTGCCTTTTCAAATCCTTTGTTCCATAAACTTAGAATACTTTTAATTTGAAAGAAAGATTTATACCCTCTAGTCCCCTTCATACTACTCTCAGCTATAACTTAGTCAAGCTTTGAGAAAATCCGTCAACACGTCATGCACAAAATGTATGTTTGAAGTGACCATGCGAAATTCAATTTAGAGAAGAGTCAAAACTATTCCTACTTGTATCTTTCTTTATCGCCTCATAGGACTGTCATTGATACTCAAGTATCAATCGATCGACATAATTCTTCCAAGTAATCGAAAAAAAAATGTTATGTCAAATGTTATGCCAATTAATCAATTGTAAACACATTTTTTCGGCCTTTTACACCATTTGTGTGCAAATCGAATCGAAATAATTGGAAAAAAATGTCAATGATCAGATCAGAAAAAAATGGATGTCAATGACAGTCCTATCGCCTCAGCTTGTATTCAAGTCTATGGGAGGTTAAGTGATATTCGGTTAATTTCTCTGACTCAGTTTTTCCTCTGCCCTGCTTTTATTTGACAATTTTAACTTTTATTTTTTTGCTTATTTTCCTACGCGCCAAGCATTATGGCTATGCTGTACAAATATATGATGTTGTAAATAAACATATCAATTTCAATGTATACATTTTTTGTGGTTTTCACTTTTTCAAGACAAAAATTATACATACGTTCACTAGTCAACTATAGATTTTTTGTAACAAGAAAATGAAAAACTAGACTCGGTTCTCAAGTGTCCAGAGTCCATCTTTTTCCTAAGATGTCTTCTTTATCCACCATTATGAATTCAAAGGATTCATGATTGTGCATCTAAAGAACATTATTCTTATCAGAGAATACATTAGGAATTGCACCAGCAATTTTGCATTGAAAATAGTTATCTTGGTACTTAAAACAATTTATTTGACAATTTAGCCTATACAAGGTATATAATGCCTGAAAGGTCTTCTGATGGGGAATACGTTAAATTTCACAAAAGAACCCTCATGGCAGGTAGCAATATTCTTTTGGTAAAAAATAGAAAAACAATATGCATAGCCGGGTTATTTATTTATTATCCAGATACTTTATTTCTATAAATATGTTTTTGCATACCTACACAGTATGACAGAATATTTGTATTTTATGTTTAATAAACGAAAGGTGCACAACAGCTCTTGACTGTTAAAAAAGGTTTTTAAAAATGCATAGTGTTTCAAACGGAGCTCCTATCAACAATTATGGACAGGTGACCTTCAAATATCACAAATGTGGATGAAAGATCAATACGGAGGGAAGTTAATACAGTTTTTCAAATCTTTGCTCCATTCAAATTTCGTGACCATTTGTTTCAGATTTTTTAGTGGAAAAAGATAAAAAAGTTTCTCTTTCGAATTTCTGATTCAATAACTTTTATATAAAGTCTAAATTGGAAAAACTATGAAAAACTCTCCACTGAAATACCCTTAGCTATATCTATGCAGAATTTCACGCAAATCCGTTTACATTTGATACCCAAAATGCATGTTTGAAGCGACCATGGTTTGATGAAATTTGGTAATGAGAAAAGGATCAAAAACATTTCCTGCAAGTGTGCAAGCCCATGGGAGCTTCTGTAACAGATGGTCTCTCATTGCTCGATGATTGCCTAGACATTCACAACTGATCTGATTATGAGGAAAACGATGTAGGCTTTAACATAGGTGAAAATCTCAAGATGACCCTATATTCACAAATTAACCCCATATTAACCCACTTTAAAACTCTAAACCTGCTCAGTGATGGCTTAGACCTCACAGAGAATATGAATTGGAGGAAATAGCTTTGGACTTTAACCTATTTAAAAATCTCAAAATGACCCTTTACAAAGCAGAGACTTACATACCTATGGAGATATGATACGGTGGCTAATAACTCCTAAACCAGTGTAATAAAGTCTAGGTTAAAGTATTATTTAACACTCACAGGTGACCTATTCCAAATATATATTCTGGTAACACTCACAGGTGACCTATTCCCAAATATACTATGGATTCATGTTAAAGAATTGCATAACACCCTCAGGACCATATAATGGTCAAGCGGAAAGTACAGCAACCGGGCTATGTTACAAAATAGGTGAGTAGGTTATGCCACTAAATAGGTATGCAGGTAAGTTGACCACTAAATAAGTATGCAGTGTACACTGCATCACTGATCAACAACCTAGCTGCTGCGTTTGTTATGACTTATACAACTTGTACCCACCCAGCGGGCACTGTACGTACAATGTACGTACATTGTACGTACATTGTACCAACTGTACGTACAATGTACGTACATTGTACGTACAGTGCCCGCTGGGCAGCTGAAGCCCCCATCACCATCAGGGATTGATGGGAAATTGGAGAGGCTAGATTTAAACCAAAGCCATTATACACATAATGGTCAAGCAGAACGTACAGCAACTGGGTTATGTTACTAAATAGGTAACTAGGTTATGCCGCTCAATAGGTATGCAGGTTAGGTGACCACTAAAATAAGTATGAAGAGTACATAGGCATTACTTTAATACTTAAACAGTTCTAGATGACTTCAATTGGAATTATAGGCATTACACAAAACAAGGCAAAAATAGTATGTTACAATTTTATAATTTTAGTACACAACAAGCAGGTCTGAAAGTTATATAAGAATACCCTTGAATAACCTTTACAATTTCTATGAAACACGTGACCAGCACAATTTCAGACCAATCAGAAACTATGTTAAGGATTGTATAAGAACACTCATGATACCTTTAAGAGATCCTTAAGTGATCACCTGATTCCTAACCAATCAGGAATCAGTTTAACATTTACATATGTTGTTTTTGCATATGTTGTTTTTAGTAGTAGCCAATGAAATCTTGTAATTCTGTATAAGATGAACATCAACCCATATTGTGAAATGAGCATTGTACTAATACATAAAATGTGGTGTGATAATAATGTTAAGTCAGTTTGGAAGCACTGATCAAAACCCTAGTTGATGCGTTTGTTCTGAATGGTACAACTTGTACCCACCTGAAGAGCCCAACACCATCAGGAATTGATGAGAAATTGGGAAGGCTAGAATTAGAACAAAAGCCATTGTATGGCAAGCGGAGCATACAGCAACCGGGTTATGTTACTAAATAAGTAACTAGGTTATGCCAATAAATAGGTATGCAGGATTGGTCACTAAAACTCATATTTCTTTTATTGGTAATGGTTGAACATTTATTTAGTTAGGTCAATCCCATCCACAGAGAAGCCTGGTGGGCCGCGTTACAGGTCTTTTAATTGTAGAGGCACCATATACAGCACTCTACAATGTCCCACATTCATATAGCAACCAGGCCAACCTGCTTATGAGGATCCAGCAGAGACTGAACCTGCAACTTCACGCTTTGGAGCCAGTCATTGTAAAAACTAGGCCATGGCCAGGATGTTGCTGAGTGATGGAGAATTACTGGTGTTGCCATTATGCAATACTTTTGCACTGACCAACAAGTAGGTCAGTGACTAGGAACACATCATGCATGCCTCTGAATATGCACACATTGTTGTCCAGGGAACCAATAGTGTGGTGCGAAAATGACGTCATTAATAAAGACTGACCAATAGGGATAGCTGGTATGTATATTGAGGTAACAGGACCCACCACTAACCAATCAAATGTGTGTTGAATGCATAAACAGGTCATTTACTGGTCAGGCTCTTATATAAATATGTAGGCTATTTATATCATATTCAGTCCTACTCAAAGTCTGCATGCTGTCACAGCAGATGTTGCACAATTAACTGAAAACAAGAGAAATACATTTGTTGCAAAAAGGTAGGAAATATTCTTATCATTAATTATCAATGAACATGATATATATAGATTCATTAATGATGTAAATGCTATATTATTGCAAAACATTGGAGTTTATAATCACACACATTAACAGTGTCTTTTGATCTGTATAGCCTCACAGTTTGGATGCCTGACCACCTATAACTGGTTCAATAGTAGAAGGTAAATTGACATAAGAGAAAGAAGTGTAAAGGGTAGGTAATACAATAGGTCAATGTTAGCATCAATCTTCCATTTTAGGTATATATATACCCTTATACATATATATATATATATATATATATATATATATATATATATATATATATATATATATATATATATATATATATTTATCCCATGATTCGCAAAATTCTAGGCTTTTGATTGGTCAATTGGCCCTTGATATGAAGCTGTGTTGTGAACTTCCTTCAATTCACCTCTCAGAATCTTGTACTAACCTCTCAGCATCCTATATTAACCTCCAAGCATTCTTATATAAACCTGCTGCTATTTAGGGTAGGGAGAGAGGAGCATTGCATCAGATGATTATGCCCATGATGCAATTCCCAATTCTCCCTATCCCTAAGTGCATGATGCAATCACCAATTCTACCAAACATTGCAAGATGGCTGCCCCATCCTAAATACTGAAGTATTCCAAGTATTCAGCCCTCTGATTGCGAGATATAAGTTGTATCATACTCCAAAACAGTTTATAACTAATAATATATATAAATTATATATATATATATATATATATATATATATATATATATATATATATATATATATATATATATATATATATATATATATATATATATATATATATATTCATTTCCCATATGATTATCCTCATGTTGGTTCCCTTACGTTCATGTTGCATCTTAGATGAGCAACCACAAGATATTTTGGTCCAAGGTTGTATCCATTTTTCCATGTTGCCACTAAAACTCAGAAAACTAGCCCCTCTTTCCAACATCTTGCCTATCAATCTCTCAACCTTGTATACCTCTCTTACTATGTTGTATCTCCCTTGCACATGTTGAATAAATGTGCAAAAGGCATGCCATAGCTAGGCTGGCGATCCTTTATCGGGAAAAACAATGATGACCCTAAAAAGTCCCCGCCCCCCCCCAATATATATATATATATATATATATATATATATATATATATATATATATATATATATATATATATATATATATATATATATATATATATATATATATATATATACAGGGGAACTTGGATATGACGGACCACTCTATGACGGATTTTTTCATATGACGGACAACATGCTTGGTCCCAGTCCGATGCATATCAAGTATTTGTCATATGTATATGACGGAGTTTGCATATGACGGACCAATTTTCCTGGTCCCATTGAGTCTGTCACATCCAAGTTCACCTGTGTATATATATATCTATATATAATATATATATATATATATATATATATATATATATATATATATATATATATATATATATATATATATATATATATATATATATATATATATATATGTATATATATATATATGTATATATATATATATATATGTATATATATATATATATATGTATATATATATGTATATATATATATATATATATATATATATATATATATCAAATGGTCCATCCCTGAGGTAAGAAATCTGGGGTCGCGTCGTCAACAGGAAACTCCGTGACCTTACTATAATTAATAGGTTTTGTCACCAGAATTTTTCATCAGATAGGAGACTATAATTGCTGTAATAAGAAGTGTATTTAGTCAATATTTGAATGAGATTGGGGCTCTAAAATTGTGTTCTGATAATTTATTTACCCAACACGCCCAGAAAAGTTTTTGCTTGTAACACGCTTTTATGCAGTGGTGAGACATCATCAAGATATTGCTTCATTTTTTAGATCACAAAGTCTTTTCAAATAATTTGTCCTACTCAATTGTTGAAATCTTAATGGCTTTTAAGTTGATTTGCTGTATCTCTTTGTTCTGCAAACCAAAGTCAAATTTAAGATCCCATGAGCTTGCTATAAGAGTGACACCATGTGGTTGCATTATGGCTTGTCATGGCATTAGTGTAGGTAGCATGTGACAAACTTTATATATGCTTGTACATTGTCAATATTTTCTCATTCACAGATTTGACAACTTCGCTGCTGAAAATACTGTACTCAAACATACAGGACATTGCGCATAGGATACCAAAAGGTGGAAATAAGAGGATGGTGCATTGAAGAAAGAACAATCCACCAAGAAGATATAAACCTGCTTGCGGAAAGAACTCTCCATCTGAGTTTTGGTGATATTTTGCCATACAAGTCCCAAAGGCCAAACAGAAACAAACTTGACTACAAGATCTTAGGATATCAAAAGGTGGAAATAAGAGAAAAGGGGCATTAAAGATAGAAAAGGACACCAAGAAAGAATAAATTGACTTTAAAGAAATCAAGAACACAAGCAAAACATTTAAAGTGGAGGATTATAGAACATAATTGATTATTCAAGCAATTGTGACTGGAGATAAGATACACTTTTTCTGTTTACCTGTTTGTTCTAAGAAACCAAGATGGCAGAATCTCAAGTTTTACAGACTCAAGAGACAACCAAGTCTCCTGACCAACCTTATAAAATCAGCAATGACGTCATCCTTGAGATGACAAAGTCAGCAAAAAGAATTGAAATGGTACTGATTGTCAATAATTTGGTGAAAACTATGCGCCATTTTAATGGTGAATCCCATGTAGATTTCATGAAATGGATACATGATATGGATAGAAAAGTAGAGCGGGTAAAACACGATCCTGAATCCATAAAAACCTTAATATCAAGTACCCTGGAAAATTATGCGAGAGTATATTATCATAACTTTTTGCGTGAAAGACCTGATTCAACATGGGAAGATACCCGTAATGCCCTTATGAAAAGGTATTATGACGAGGCAGAGGCTTATCGTGCCAACATGCAATTAAGGGATATAAAACAGCATGTAGGCGAATCTATAGGGAAGTATGAGGACAGATTTTATGACCTCGTTGATCAAATATATACTGGGAAGGAAATGCAAGACCCCACTCTGAAGGCTTTACTTCATGATTATTACATAAGTGGACTTAGAACATAGGCAATCATTTTCTAGTTTTTATACATTTTGGGTATTACCGTTTTTTAGAAATACAATTTAGTTAATGGTGTAGGTTCCTATACATTATTATTATACATTTATATATATATATATGTATATGTATGTATATTTATATATATATATATATATATATATATATATATATATATATATATATATATATATATATATATATATAAATATAAATATAAATATATATATATATATATATATATATATATATATATATATATATATATATATATATATATATATATATTAGGACTTTCTAGAATGGTACTGACAACCTTCCAACAAAATTACTGAGGATATCAATATCATGTTTAGTGTACATTATGCTGTCTATGTGTTTATGACAATACCGGTATATGATATTTCGGTGCTGTTCGCTGGACTACAAAGAGTGTCCCCAGCAGGGTGATTATATAACATAGCCCTGAGCTCTATACTAAAATAAGTGTGTGCTATACAAGCAGGGCAAGCAGTACGGATGAGCACTGACTTAAGGTCTTACGATACTCTATACCGGCAACACCTATTGGGTATTGGACAAACTAAAATAATTTATTACAATTTACCTGACGATCACTGGAAAAATTGAGTAACTCTTTTCTAACATTTTCATGAAAATTTGCCCCAAAAAAGTCCTATTTCACAAACTTTGACCATCTGCGGTTCGAAAACTAACACGATGACCTATCATTTTCTTTATGTCTTCTTATTTAGGGCATTGTGTAGATAGTGTAGACAAAAATTGGGGAAAATTAAACTAGGCAATTATGACTTATATCAATTTTGGGCTAAAAACTTGTTTCTCGAATTCCTTGATCTTGCCCAATAATTCCCATATAACAGCAGAAAAATAATTTCAACAAGGCAGAACAGTATTTCAGGCAGTGTCAGTATCTTTGAAGGGATAAATCTGGCAAAGAAAGACACCAATTTTGGATAAAGTGATGTTTGTGACATAAATTGCATTAATTTTTCAAAAATCTGTGAAAAAAAAACTAAGTTGATGACCCCATGATTTTAAGATGGTTTTGAAGATCACTGTGCTATGTTCTTTCCTCATGCAAAATATCAGGAAAATTAAACTGAGATTTCCAAAAGTGTCGTAAGACCTTAACTGTATTCTAGTGTTATGTAGTATTATGTAAGACTTAGATATATACATACATATAAACATATATATAGATTTAGATATATATACTCACAAGTGGTTTTCTGAATAATTAAGATCACATTTTAATTATGTTACTGTGTGCTATTCAAGCAGGGCAAGCATGTATTGGATGAGCACTGACTTAACTGTATTCTAGTGCCAAACAACAATACACAATACACAACGTAGTATTATGTAAGACTTAGGTATAAACACACACACACACACACATATATATATATACATATATATATATATATATATATATATATATATATATATATATATATATATATATATAGTGTATATACATATACATACATATAGATATTATATATTATATAT
>OZ012687.1:26155860-26374793 GCA_963942565.1 Maea johnstoni
TATCTCCTGTTATCATTATTCAATTTTAATAATACCTCATTTATTTTTCATGTAGTACTAGTACATGTGTTATCAGTAGTTTTAGAAATATATTGTATTTAGCAATAAAGGTCTTTTTGCCCATTTGTATACCAAGTAACATTTCTTATTTTATCATTGTATGTCCCTTTTCCTCTAACAACATGATAGCATTGAATTGGACTGTGTGATTATCTTCCCTTGCATTAGAAATGCAGGCTAAATGTAGTTTAGTAGCATTAGTGGTGACACAGTTTGCTTTATGAGAAACAAAGTGCAAACATTATGCAGATAATTGCTTTACTTCATGGATAAGGATGGTTTTGGATTTCTGTTTTGATTGTCAATTTTTTTGCTATTTCAAGTGAATTCTTAGTTGTGGATAGAGATCTCAATGAAATAAAGAACATATATCAATTTACAAATGATTTTATTTGAACAAATATTACCCCAACATAATACAAAAGAAAGTTTTCCAACATCATAGATTAATATACAAACTAAACAATATTGAATTAAGCATTACACAGTACTTTTTGATACTACCTCTACATTATTTAATTATTTATTGTATGAAGTAGTTCTTTATGATATAATCTGTAGTGTATTGTATTAAGCAGAACTATCAGATACAAACTACCAAATGGTTTAAAGTTTTGAAGAAAGTATGTACTGATGCAAACTCCACAAGTTGAAACAAAACGCATTTTTGGAAAATACAGTAGCCATTTTGACTGATTCCACAGTATTCTATGGAGAAATACACATTCAAACAAAATTGTTAATGTGTATATAATGGTACTCCATGATACAATCATTTCAATTTTGTAAGAACGAAGTGCAAACTGAATTAAACTTTAGTTTTGAATAAAGAATTACTTGGTATGAAAGGAACATCTAATTATTAATATATGAAGATACTTATGAATACAAACAGTATTTAAAGCAAATTTGGTTATTTAACCAAAATACATGGAATGGGCAACAATACTCCTTAGCAACAGAGCTCATGTAATTAAGCATAACATTCCAAATATGGATAAAGAAGTAGAGCAGTCTTTAACCGGAAACCCAACTGTACACTCATAGTATGGAAATCAAGTCTCTAAACCCTTCCAGAGCTGAGGCTAATTTAGTCCAAAACACAAGGAAACAAAGATTTCTGAAAAACATCTTAACCCTATCATGTTGGTATTCATTGGATAGCTCTCATTGAGAACTCTCAGAGGAGTACCCATGTGCCGGGGTTTCAGTCATTTATCAGTTTTTTTGCATCATTTTGTATTGGCCGAATTAACCAGCAGTATAAGAGTTAAAGTAACGAGCGTATATGTTTTAAGTGAAAGCTACATGTATGGCTAACTAGAAGGGTAATGAAAAAATTAATTCCTTTTTTTTATGGGGGGGGGTTCAAACCTTACAAATCATACAACATACCAAATAAGGTATTAACACATATTTGCCTTGTAATATCATCATATATTGATATATTAACAAAAATGATAACCACAAGGAGGCACCCAATGGCAAAATCATGCAACTCTAGAAATGGACATTGAATAATTGGGATGTTTTGTATATACAGGTGTTAAGGTATGTAATCTTATTAACACCCTCTTCCAACTTTTTGATACAGGATTGATTACATTGTAAAAGAATTCCAATCCCATATTCACAGAGGGCCTGCTCTGACGGCCGTGTGGTCTAAGGCGCCGCCACTGATTGCTTGCTGTCTTTCACCACTGCCTTGGTTCCAATCCAGGCCTGGGCATGTGAGAAAGTTGCTAGTGACTTGGGGCTAGGCGGTGGTTTTCGCCGGATTCTCCAGTTTCCTCCACTACTTACAACTGGCTAGTCACGGATAAGCCACAATTGGCATAAATGTGACGAAAAACAAAATCCCATATTCACATGGAGGAATAAAACATTTACATCTCATGAATATTCATTCAAGATCTTACTTTTACATGCTGAATGATCCATTGGAGATTTTTTTTATTACTTCAAAGATCACAAGTCAACCTCTTACCTGAAGAAGTACCTAATTTCATTGAAATATATCAAGAAAATTAAAACAGAATAGTTGAAACCTTTCTAAATTTCATTAACATGATTCTTTTCACCACAACCTCTACATTTACTGTTTTTTCCTATAATAAGTGAGAGTTACATCTTTGATCAATTAAACACAGGGGACACACCGGTATTGGATTATGTAATAAGGATAAGGTATACGTAGGTTTTTGATATAAAAAGTAAACAAATAAAGAGATTTGAGAATACAGGCAATTGATCTACTTTTGCTCTGTCTTAAATATGACAGCAATTTCTCATAACTATTGGATGAATTGGATATCACCTACCGAGCGAATTCAAAAAAAAGTTTGAAATATTCAAATTTTCTAAATTTTCAAGGTGAGTGTATTGTATCGGACAAATCAAATCACTGTGCATGTAAGCGGTTTCAATCAATAATTGTTTTCCAATTACCTTAACAGTCTATCCATTATTAGGTTCCACACGCAAGTCATTCAGGAGAAATTTTGCAGCATGTTGTTCGTTGTTAGTATAATAAATACATTTACACCACATTATATTCTGAATAAGAACCAAAAATTCGAAAATCCCTTAAAATTACATGTAAAAATATACATTTGTTGTTAAATTACCATAACATCAAAAGAGCATGTCTTCGATCCTTTTCTGACTTAAACACTATTCAGAATCTAGTCAACTGCAAAACACCTATGTTTCAGATAACAGCATAAATAGCTCAATGCATGAATGGCCCAACACAACAACCTCAGGCTTGGTACTGAAGATAATTTGTTTAACCCATTCACACTCAGAGCGGTCAAAACAGGCCTGACAATTTTGGAAATATTTTTCTAACAAAACAATTTTTTGAAAAATATTTGAAGGAGTAATGTTCACCAGAAGGTAAACAACAACTCTCCTTCATATATTTTGCCAACTTTCGCTTTATTCCTAAGTTATTTTCAAAAGTATGAAAGTAGCAGACGGTACTTGGTAGATGAACTCTGAGTGTGAATGGGTTAAACATTGTTTCATCGTTTAGATTTCTCTTCCACACGATAACATCTCATGACCTAAATAAATGCAAATGTCTGACCGTCTTGGCACACTGAACGTACAACTTTCGAGAAAAATACCCTTTTGTCTCATTTCATTTTGTTCCCTCTATTTTCATGAGTTAAATATATTTTTCCTCTTTCACCATCTACTACTGCTGACAAAAGCTAGAATTGTACAATCACATTAGCACTCTGCTAAACAAGTGTTCTTAGACACTCCTTTTCCAATTCATAGGAAGAATTTCTCCGTATCAAATTTCATCTTGATCAATGCAACAGGTTTGTAGCCAGTTATTAGTTCAATCCATAGAATAACTTCAGTAGAACACTTTTATCTGCCAAGTCCCTTTCCGAAAAATCCCATATGGGGGACCTTGTAGCTTCATAGCATCGACCTTCCAATCCGTAACTGGATACAGAAGAGTGTCACAGTTGTAACAAAATCATTTTGCTTAAAACCTAGGGCGATGTTCATAAAATTCACAACTTGATCTGAAGGTTTCTAGGCCAGAAAAAAGATATCTCTAGTAATTAAAAGAATGTTTGGATATCATACTCCTTTTAATATCATAAGTCTAAATCAAAATTGGACAACTTTAAATTCAGTTTTCATGCATTGAGAATTATATTTTGAAAACTGTTAGTTACAGGAACTTGTCTTTCAAAAATATGTTATCATAGACAGCTTCAAAGAGTCCGATCAGGTTATTGAAATTACTGCGACTTGGCCAAACTGCCCTCTGGAGGGTATCACATGAACTAAATATTTAGTTATCCTTCTTGTCGTCACCACCGGCAGCAACTTCCTTCTGAAAAATACCAAAAAAAGATACACGTCAGAAAAATTAAGGAAATGAGAGTTTATCATGGAATTAATTTTCTTCTTTAAAGATACAGCTGAGTAAAAGTGAGGTACAGTTAACCCTACCCAAATCCTCAACAGTATTCACCCTCGTTAGCCCTTCAAATGCTGAGACAACTTTAGTCCATAGCACAAGGATGCAAAGATTATTGAAAACCATCTAAACCCTGCCATGTTGGTATCTAATGGATAGCACTTGCTGCATGCTGTCAGATGAGTAACCATGTGCCAGGGTTTCAGTCATTAATTTTACCTTTACCCATTTACCCAAATAGGTACCCAGAAAGGTTTTGTCATTTTGGTGATATCTTTCTAACAAAAATATCTCTTGGAAAATATTTGGTGGAGATTGTGAACTAGAACTCAACTAACAACTCTCTTTCATAAACCTGTGAATTAGTCCCTTATCATTTTCATAAGTATTCAACCCATTCATGCCTGTAGAACTTCTTGATTAGTGTTGTCTGGAACTATAATACTGTAGAACAGGCAAAGTTCGCGAGTGCGATTATTTCGCGAATACGCGAACTAGCATCGCACTCGCGATCTTATCGCACGCGATCAATTATGTGCGTAGTTACGTTGTTCACCACTGGAGGTGGTGGCGCGTCGGTCAGTGAATATCACTCCAAGACGGTCGAGGCTGAAATGAAGAAAAATACGTCCAATAACTTCACAAAGCTTTTATAATATGATACATTGATAACTTATGAATAAGTTACCAGTGTATCTTATCATAATTCGCATACTTATCTGTCCAATTTGTAGGATACCTGTGCCAAGTTATGGATTTTTTACGAGAAACAAGATGGCTGCCGCCATTGTTCCATAGAAAGGGATACTCGGACGGCTGTTGAGATGGATACAATTGATCAATTATCAACATACATACAAGTGTATGTTGATAATTATCAGAATAATGTATATGATATTTAAAGAAATAATGATATTTTTCCTGTCTCGGATTGAATTTTCGGCAATTTGCAGTTGACGAGTATATACGGCTGACATACCGCCATAGCGTGATTCTCACTCGTAGCCGATCCGAGGCTGAACGAAGACAAATATATGCAATAACTTCACAAAATCATTATAATATGACATATTGGTAACTTATGAGTAAGTTATCAAGGTATCATATTATAAATCCCATATTTACCTGTCCGATTTTGTTGAAACTTCTGCCAAGTTATGGCCGCAAGATGGCCGCCGAATGTTTGCATTTCTTTAATTACTGTTTGGTTCAATAGATGGCGCTGTAAAACTTGTTCACTCGCGAAATAAAGTACACGCGAAAAACCGAAAAATCGGCTATTCGCGAAATTTTTGTAGCGCGATATATACCTATTCTACAGTACTTTTGTAAATAACTTTTACGTATAATTGAGTATAATTTGGAAAATATTTGAAGGAAATTTGTTATGAAGTGACTTTTTTTACAATTCTCCTTCAAATATCTTCTGAAAATTGTATTTGTTAGAGAGATATTACCAAAATATTGGCCGCTACAAACATGATTAGATTAAGGATTAGACAGCAATGCCCAGGGGAGCTCAATGCATGATAAATCAAATATTTCAAGATAATTTAATCATATAAAAGAAAACATTAGCACAGATCTAAGTAAAAAGATCATGCATTGAGTCAGAGGCAGCGGCTGGTTCTCAACTATATATTGAATAGCAGGGGTCAAGCCTCAACTGAAAATGCACAAGTGACTGTTGGTATCCAAAGCAAAGTTCATTACGATGTTAACCCTCCCAATGCTGAGGCTACTTTCATCCAAAGTACAAGGATGCAAAGTTTTTTGATAACCATCCAAACCCTGTCATGTTGGTATTCATTAGAAAGCCCTCGCTGAGTACTCTTATATGAGTACCCATGTGCCAGGGTTTAAGTCATTTTTTCAGCTTTTTTGCATCATTTTATATTGGCCTATTTAGCCACCAGCAGCATAAGGGTTAATACACATACTTTTTGATATCCTGACTGAGACCCTGTGCCTGGGGTAAAAGTAACTGGGCAATTGATTTATTTATTGATCCCTGATAAATATAGCGAGGCTGTAATATAAAGGAATGCTAAAACTTATCCACACACTGCATGCTGATCATATTTAAATGTAGTTTCCTCATACCCACCGACAAAATGCAACAAAATATCAAACATACTCTACCAGAGATCAAATTCTTATAGTAAGCCACGCAGGTCATCAATAAATTTCTTACAAACCAATACCATTCATATCAATCGTTTCAATACTTTATGTACTGGTTTTCGTCAAGCTCAACACTGTGTCTGACAGTTTTGGATATTCGTTACCTCATAACACAATGCACATTCATCCATGCATGATTTTGGTAAGCTGAAAGGGGTTACCCATGTCAGCTCATACAGGTAAATTCTCCAATTTAACTCATTAATGCTGAAGATTAAATCTTGAAATTGCTGAGTGGATATTTGATACTTTTGACTATAACTTGGAAATTAAGAATGAATTCATAAAATAAACAAAGGAGTGTTTTTGGTAGTATTCTTCTCGACATTTCCAATCTTTTCAAAATATGTATTTGGCTTAAATTTTTCATCAATAGCGCCAGGCTGCTTTTGGCTGTTAGAAACATAGATGGGTTATTAAAAAACTCAGCAATACGATACTGAATGGGAAAGTAGTATCGTACTGGAAAAGTTAAGTACCATATTGCATCCTTAAGATTTAAAATACAATTATTTTATAAGTTATAAATTGACATAATTGCTACCCTGAGTTGCCATACGATGGCAGCTTACTATTAATTGGCATATTGTATCACAGCATTTTATAAAGGTTCCAAGGCCTAGCAGAGGTACTGAAAAATGCTTGCATTGATTAATAAGTTTAGATTTTCCATGGCTTTCATCCATCAAAAGCAACAGGCCAATCCACTATGGCTGAGGCATAGATGTAAAATATCCTCTTTTCTCAAAGCTGTATCAGTCTATGTACCCCCCCCCCCCCCCCCCCTACCTGTACTTGGAGAATGTACCTATGAGTATCCACTGGATAACCCCCTTACCTCATCCCTTAGTACAGCATTAGCGTCTACATCTACATCAGACAGGTACATCACATGTTTCTAGAATAACCAAATAAAGGGTCACTTCTTTATGGAAGGCGGAAGTGGACAAATATGGGCATCTATTGATATTAACAAAAATCTCTTTTTGCCCACATTGGCCTTCCATACTTCTTTACCTTAACATTAACAAATGTTGGTCAAAAAGGAATTTTCATCACACAAGGCTATTCATTGACATAATATATGTTTTGAATAAAAAGCCAAAAACAGGTTTTGGTTGGTTATTAACCCATTAACACTTAAAAGTTCCTCTAGAAATTGTCGTCTGGATCGACGATACTTTTGACAATAACTTTTGAATTAAGAATAATTTTACAGAATATTTGAAGAAGAGTTGTAGATAATATTCCGATGAACATTTCTCCTTCAAAAACTTTGCCAATTCTACTTTAGCCTGAAAGATTTCATCAAAATTGTCAGGCTGGTTTTGGCCGCTGTGAGCATTAATGGGTTAGAACAGGGCTGAAAGAGGCCATTCATTGAGATTACATATGTTTTCAGATATGCTGATGTAACACTTCCAATGCTAAGGCTACTTTTGTCCAAAGCAGAAGGACGCAAAGGTTTTCGAAATCAGCTAAACCCTGTCATGTTGGTACTCATTAGAAAGCCATTTGCCAGGGTTTTAGTGATTTTCCAGCTTTTTTCGTATCATTTTGTATTCAGCGAATTAGCCATCAGTAGCGTAAGGGTTATAATGGACCGCTGAAGGGGGGTGCAGGGGTTTGAATTGATATGTTTACTTGCCTGCAGTGTAGCATGCTCCTCAAGAAGTCTGTCGTACTCTGAATTAGTGGCCTCAGCCTGTTTCTTCATGGCATCAAAGTTCTTCTGGGTGCTTTCCAACACTGAAAGGAATAGATAAATACTACTAATAAAGCAATTTGTGAGGGACGGACCTCAATGATACTGTGATATACTGTTCACCATGTTACTTTTCTTACATATGAAGTAATGCTCTTGGCAGGCAGCTGCCTTTGATGCCCGGTTTAACTTTTGCATACAGGTGCTGAATGACAAGCTATCATGTCAGTGCATTGTATGATACTAGCATTAAGGATTGGATGGCCGAATATGGTGCACAGTCTAATAAATGCAGAATCCAGGGGTGCACAAAGTTCACCTTGATTTAACTGCCACAATGTTAACACAGTGTACAGTACTCAAGGTATTGTAAGTCAAATGTGAGAAACTGCAAAAGATATCGCATACACCACAGCTTCCAAAGGGTCTAAAATACCTATAAATTTCCATAATACATTTGAAAAAAAAAGCTTTTATCATAAGCTTTCTTTTTTCCTCAATTCCTCCTTTATTTCAATAATTCCAACAAACAAAAAAATTAAATAGACATTGAGTTTAAAACATATTCCACAAGTTCATTTCCAAAGTGTGTAATCTTTTGTGATATCTTCTGACTCTGCTTTGATTACCTTGTTTCAAGTTGTCTATCTCCTCTTTGCCAAAATCAATCTCCTTATTTTTCTCCTTGATTTTCATTTCTAGGTTGGTGATCTTGTCCTCATAGTCAGTCTTCTCTTCTGTCTCTCCTTTCTCATTCACCTGTACAAAAACATAAATATTGCTGTTCTTAGTCTTAGCCAACAGGGTGTTGGGCTTCATTTGAACACCCAAACCTTCAAAAATCCCCCCTCAGGACAACCAAAGTTTTCAGTGAGTAATTTCTTAACATGTCAATTTTAAGCATATACTTGGATTTTCTTATGACATTGTATGAGGACATTAATGCCGTGCTGATTGTTCCCAAGGGCGTTATGAGGATTTGTCATAGGCCTATAGGCTGGCGGGCTCGCCCAAAGATAGAAAGCCCAAAAACTTCATAATTGCCATTTTATTTGGAGCACCCAGTTTCTAAATACTGTCCAAGACCCTGATGCTGTATAAACCTATTTCAACCCATGCTTAGAAAAAGGTTAGATTAACAAATTTATGTGCTGGTTCTCACAAAAAATATGAGTGGTATGATACTTCATCAAATACTAACAACTCTGACCTATATCAGTCTTCTTTTTTATACAATTTTTTCCCATAAAGCTAAGATTGTCATGATGTCATCAGTAATTGAGTGTGATGTCATCAGTTTGTGTGTACCTTGTTCTCCTGGTCCTCCATGAGTTTCTTTGCCATATCTGAGGCGCTCTGGGCCTGCCTGAGGGCGGCATCGGTCTGGGCCTGCAAGGTCGCCTGCTGAGAGGTCAAGGTCACCAGTCTCCTAAGTACTCTGCGGGCATCGAAAACCATACACATGCATAAAAACTATTCAAACCATCAAAATAATGGGTTACACCTTAAAAGTCCACCTATCAGCTTCCCGTTATATTGTAGCAAGGTCACTTTTCCATTTCTCAGTATTTATCATGAAGTTTGGGGGAGTTTTGGAGAAATTATCCTCGCTAATTTCATTTGGTATTTTCTAATACATAACCTTACCCTCACACTTATCAGCTTTTTGTAAATATCTAGTAACTTTATTTGATAACATTTAAATTCAAGTAAGAATATTATTTCTGATTTTATTTAGTAGTTTCTGGTACATAGTTATTGCAAAGCGACCATCAAGATACATAACCTTAAAACAATGATTGATATCATAAATGCAAAGCGACCATAAATACCAACCCTTATAACAATAATTGATATCAATATCATATTGATCTTAAATTCAAAACATTATACAGTAATCTAAGTCCTTTTATTGAACAAAACAAACATGTAGCAATAACATAAACTGTCTGCAAAATGCCTTAAAAACTGCTAATAAACAGATTCTACGATAAACACACAATACATGTAGCTAACCCTTTAACAACACTATCTATATCAAAAATCAAATCTTATACTAAACATTAAAAGCCAGGTTTTTATGTTAAGGCAAGACAAATAACTGATGCTGTGACAAAAAAAGTCCAAGTTAAAGGAAAATATATCCATCTCAAAGAAATATTTTAACTATTTGTGACAAATAAATACAAATATTCTGTTTCAAATACAAAACATAAAATTTTTTATATTCTTAATTACATATGATACATCAGATTCCATCTTACATTAACAACAACCTAAGCAAAGCCCCTTCAAGAAATTTAGTATAATGCGAATATCTGCATGTAGTTGAAAATATTGACTGAAAGGAGTGATTATTGTCAATATTGGGAAAAAGTGATTTTTCAGTTGTTATCCCGCCATGATGTTAAATGTATCCCGCCATGTTGTTAAAGGATTAACAAGCACAATAGAAAAGACAATAGGACGAAAAAGACAATTGGACACTATAAATAAGACAAAAGGATGAAGATGGACAACACTCTAGGACACGTCGCAGCCCAATTCTTGCCAAAATGTAGGGACACAATCACAAATCTGATTCACATCTTTTGAGGAATGATATTTAGATTATAGAGTCAGTGGAATTGCTAAAAATTTGAATCAATAATATACAAAAATGAGAAAAAAAGAGTTCCTTCAAAATCAAAATATAATTCAATTATGGTCATTGGTTGTGTAAAATGAAGAGAAGAACTAAAATAATTACCTTTTTAAAATGAGCAAGAAAAAATGATAAAGAAATGAAAAAAAAAGTCTCAAAATATTGTATTGTTTTCTTCATATTCATATCAAGCACATACATGTTGAATAGATGTCTTTTGTGATGACACAAATAGGGCCAAAAAGAGTGTTCTTCAGATTGTCCTTCTCCACAAAATGAGTTATTTTACTCCATTTGTGTGGGGAAGTTTCACATTTTTGAAAAAAGAAACAAAAAAAAACAAATTATACCTCTGTGGAGGTACATGTCCAATTAACTGCAATCCACAACAAAATTTGCCAGTACCTTACTTTTTCAGTCTGCAAAATGTAAATATCTTTTTGGCCTAACAATATTATATACTTTTTGCAGAAAAAAAACAAAACGAAAATTTTCATGATTGAGACAAGGCCAGAGTTGGCCTATAGAGGTCAAGACAGACATGTTTTTTGTCTGATGAAGCCGTCGTGTTGAGACAACGTAGATGTGACAGTGACAGAGAAATGTGTCGTTAGTCTGGTAGTAGTAGCCAAGCTGGGCTATGCATGAGACCTACTAGCTACGACGGTGAACTACTAGACGACTCCTTCATGCTAGGCCGTGGTGTGACTTTCCTATTCTAACAGAAAATAAATTATAATGCCAATTAAAAATGAAATCATCTGTAGAAAATTATCTTGAAATTTTCTAGGCTGTGGTGTGACTCTCCTATTCCAACAAAAAATACTTATAACGCCAATTAAAAACGAAATCATCTGTAGAAAATTATCTTGAAATTTTCTAGGCTGTGAGGCATGGTCTTAGCCAGCAGGGCGTCTGGGTGCTTTTTTGGACACCCGAACCCTTGAAAAGAACCCCTCAGGACACCCAAAAAATTTTGCGTGGAATTTCTAAATATCTCAATCTCAAGCTTATAATTGGATTTTTTAATCTCCTTATAATTCCTATGACATTGTTCAATGATATCATGCCTTATTTTGATGAATTTATATATGTTTATGGTTGAAATATGAGTATATTGTGATCCCCCTTAAAAATTTGGACGCCCAAAAGTTTTACAACTGCCAATTTTAGGCACCCAATTTCTAAATCCTGGCTAAGACACTGCTGTGGGGTGACTCTCCTATTCCAACAAAAAATAATTATAACACCAATGAAAAACGAAATTAATTGTAGAAAATTATCCTTAAAGCTTGTAGATGTTAAACTTTTGTTTCGAAGCACAAAAAAAGCCAAGTGCAATTTGTTGGCATTTCGATTATTAATAAGTGTAAATATAAATTACTTGAACCTGCAACATATGATGCTCCATAAATGCCTGGTTTTTCAAAAGATGCTAGTTGATGAATGAGCTGTTGTAGAAATATGATTTAACCAAACCTATTTACAAATCAAGTAAGAAAAGTGGACATACTGTTTGTAGAATTCAAAGATATTTCTATTAAAATGTGGCCATATTGTTTTGAAAATAAAGAGCTATTTCTTTTAGAAAAGTAGCAATATTGTTTTCAAAATACAACAATATTTCTATCGAATAAGTAATGACAATAAGAAAGGGTTGAAAAGATTCTACAGGTATCCCTAACGAGAAACATGGAGTTATTCATTTTCTGCTGCAGTTCTAGAACTTTAATAGATGTAACATCTCAATAGATGTAAAATATCTTAAAATATCATAGAGTACTAGGTTTAAGAAGCCTTTCTTTTGAGAGCTGACAAGAGGAAACACACAGAGCAAATCATGAAAGAGTTCAAGTGAAAAGGGGTGCAATTCCATCAAATCTCAACATCCATGCCGTACTACTTCTACTTAAGGTTAGAGTACTAAGAGTGATATATATATATATATATATATATATATATATATATATATATATATATATATATATATATATATATATATATATATATATATATATATATATATATATATATATATATATATATATATATATATATATTATACTTCCATTAATTCAGTCTGTGTTTGGCTGAATAACTAACTCAGGCTTGGCTGTGTGAATTTGTCCCAAGGAATGGTTTGGTTGGGGGATGTAGGATGGGGGTGAGCATTAGGTCTTTAATAGGTCAAGCCTAATGATCTTACAAGTTTGAATTACCAGCAAAAAAAACTATTTTGAAAACACCAGAATGAAAATTATCCCTTCTTTACCAATAACTTATAATTTCTTGCACACTTTTTTAAAGTTCTTTTCATTAAGAGATATATTAACATATTTAAGACCATCTGTTATATTTGGGAGTGAATGGATCTAAGTTTGGGTTGCAGGGGCGGGGATATCTTGTGCAGCTATGTGAAATCATCAAATATATATTTAAAATTATAAATGGTTAGGCATACATGCTGGCAAAAAAATATTCTAAAAGCTTAAGAGGAAATATTTTGTAGAAGGCATTTGTCAAAATCATTTTTGATAGTTATTTCTCTCTGTATTAGATTATGAAACTTATTTAAGTTACTGTATCTATCAATTATCATCACCTTGAGAAATACAGCATAATGATTGGTATGAAAAATACTTACAAACAAAATGTGAGTATGCTGCAAGTTTGACTATTCACTTTGGTTTTTCACCTCTTTTTCCATCATAATATGGCTGTTGATATGGGAGTATGCAAATAACCTAATAAATTTGTTATTTTGAAAAATATTTCATAGTTAAACCTTAAAGTATTCTCAGAGAAGTATGCTTTTTGGGTTATATAATTACTCTTGGGTTGAATGGATGCAATTGGTTTAAAGTTGGCCAAATTTTTAAGACACCCTTATAACAACTAAAAGTAATGCAAAATAAGCTCTACGGGTGATTGTGGTACTTTGTTCAAGCAGCAAAACATGTCACTGAGGGCAAGATATGATGTCAGGGGGAGGAAGGTGTGTGTGGGGGGGGGGGGGGGGGGGGCAGTGAAGGTTAGAACATTGGTGGACAAAACTGCAAAAAAAAATCAATCTGGAATGCACTCATATTTGAAAAGTATATTTCCTGTGGATTATCCTATCTTTTCAAAACACTTTTGTAGAAATGTCGAAGAAATTAAAACTTGCCTTAGTATAGCATATTAAATTACAATATTGTAATCCCATCTCAAAAACAAATTAAGAAGTCTGATAAATGTACCAAAAATAATTACTTAATCCACATGCTCTTACAGTTGTACCCATGCATATGTAACACCTAGTTGTGCAATTGTTTTCCATATATCCATAGATATATCCATATCCATAAATATATATATATATATATATATATATATATATATATATATATATATATATATATATATATATATATATATATATATATATATATATATATATATATATATATATATATATATGTATATATACTTTTTTCACAATCTTGTCACCATGTTTTCAAATGCAAATACCACCAAGCCGTCAGCCTATAAAGTTATCCAACCAAAAACAAAACCGCTAAGTACATTAAGAGCAAGGACTAGTACAATAAGGTACAGCTCACAGAAAGTAGGTCAAACTAAATCACGTTAGTGTCGCTAAAGCACGCCAGAGTGCGGCGGTGGTGGGAGGTCAGAGGTCAGAAGTAGCAGGTGCCATGCATGTCACAATTGTTGGCTACTCACATCCACAGGAATAATGCTATGCCGGCAATGTAGAAATTTCTCTGGGCGCGGAATAATTTCATGTGGATTTGGACATCGCCCATTGGGTTTACTTTGAGGTCTATCTCACCGTGGCTAACCGAGTATTTTCTCACGTCTCGGATTGAATCTGAGCAAGGAAAGGAGGCATGGGGACTGAGTGCAAAGAATCAGGTGGCGCCACCTATCCATACTAGGGGAATTACTCTCCTCTCTGCATTGATGTCATATGAACCCACAGTCAGGATGGGTAGGGAAAATGTAATGGGTGATATATCATATACCAGTACAGGGTGAAGAAAGTACATATGGCTTAACATATGTGAAATGATTAATATGGTTTATGCAATCTTAAAGAAAGTTTGGCTCAAAACATTGAAAAGATATGTGTATTTCCCATCACATATCAATCAGTGTTTTCATTCAATACGTTTTGATTATTTACTTTGACGTGGAAATATGACTCCCCTCTATCAAGTGCCTTAAACTTTGATCTCTGCAAAATCTTTTTCATTTTTTAAAACCAATGTTTAAAAAGAATTCAGACATTGTTTTACAAGAATGCACCCTATCAACTGTTAGCTTCTTTTATTTTGATCTCAGAAAATCAAGTAGTTCAATAAAGGAGCCTAACTCTGACTCAATTTCATCCCAACTAACCAAAACTTGTTATGGTAGGGTTACAGGAAACAAACAACTTCTTTTTAGGCCTGAATGGTGGAGTACCCAATGAAAACTACCTCCCAACCCCACGTCACTAGCAACTACCTTACATACCCTAAAAAAGGGTAGCTGAGACAGCATCAGTCATGTACGCAAATTGTCACTGACTTCACTTTTGTATTTGGTTATACTCAGGTATTAAGGAAATACTGGCTAACATGAATTAAGCCTTAAAATGAAAGAAATTGTATGGCAGTTGGCCATGCGAGTTCAGGTCTCCTACGAGTCCTCATAAATCCTTCACCATTACCCACCAGACAGTGGCGATATAGCCTTTAAATGCCAGAAAATGAGATCAAAAGATAATTCCATTCCAAAAGTCTAGAAGGCACAAGCATAGATAGAGGAAAGGACATAACCACTAGCAGAGGATAACTTAAAGGGAACACGTTGGATAATATAAATACATATATATATATATATATATATATATATATATATATATATATCATTTCATATATTTTCTAGCCATGTACTTTCACCCTTATACTGGTAGGTGAATGTATCGCACAGATGAAGAGGAAGGTTGATGCCATCATAAAACATGCATGTAACAGACTCTTGTCATGAATGAGCCTTCTTCGTATCCAAGCAGCACTATTTAAGTAGAAACTAAATTTCTTGAATTTGATTTTTCGTTGCTTTTTCTTCCATATTGAGGCAAAGTTGTGACTAGCCAGTCGTAAGTGGTGGAGAAAACCGGAGTACCCTCGGTGAAAATCAAGTGACTAGATATGTGATATGATGACATCAACCAGCCCCAATTCATCAATGGCACACTCAGATGATACAGAATCGCTCAATGGTTCTCTCAATAGATACTTACGGCCAGAGAAAGAGCGCAAAGCCCGCAATGTACAGGTTGCGCTGGGCTCTAAAGAGCCTCATGTGAATGGCGGTTTCTGCCTGCGGATTGTTTTTCATGTCAACTTCCGTGGGAACATCGGAATATTTAATGACTTCTCTAATGGCATCTGAAAACAGGATCAGGCAAAATAATCTCCGATCTTTAGGACATATCAAAGTCTTTCCTTTACCCATAATACACCCTCTGAGGCTCTGACTGCTGAAAGGTCATTCGCTCAATATATATATATATATATATATATATATATATATATATATATATATATATATATATATATATATATATATATATATATATATATATATATATATATATATATATATATATATATATATATATATATACATATATATATATATGTATATATATATATATATATATACATATATATATATATATATATATATATATATATATATATATATATATATATATATATATATATATATGTTCAATTAACATTCACTTGTACATCATCTACAATAACCTTGAACATAACTTAAGAATATAGCAATAATCATCAAATTATTTTGCGACTGGTCCTTGGTTTATCTGTAATATGCATTTCTCCCTTAACTATTTTCCAAAATATGCTTTTAGATGAAAGGTATCATTGAAAAGCCATTTTAAGTCGCTACAAGCATGTATAGGTTAAAGAATGGCGCACCTCACAAATCTGAATGTAATATCTTATGCAACAAAATTTGACAAGAAAATGTTATGATGGATCTGCAATGCATACAGAGTTCACAAATTGCTTTTAAAAACAGAATGTTTCTTGAGTTCATTCCAACTCTGTAAATGAAGAACATGAATGAATAAATAATTCAAAAATGCATCCTTCCTAAATTCTCTTTTCTTAAACTACCCAATCATTATGAACGATAAAAATCCAACTCAATCTAAAAGTTATACCACTATGCAGAGAAAGTTTTTAAATTTCAGATTTCGATTCAACGATATTAATTCTGGGAGGGGCTTCCTCAAGTACTTACCTAAGAAAAGGAGGACAAGGATTGCTATAAGGATATTAAAATAGATATTGGAGTAGTATGCTAAACCCGTCAGAAGTCTGGACTTGAAGATTTTCTGCCATCTGAAATGATAAAAGTAACATATAACTCCTCATTTTCAGTTCAAGACATCTCACCATCTTCCTTGACCCTTCCAATGCTGAGGTTACTTTCGTCAAAAAGCATAAGGATGAAAAGATTTTTGAAAACCATCCAAACCCTGTCATGTTGGTATTCATTGGAAAGCTCTCCCTGAGCATTCTCAGATGAGTGCCCATGTGCCAGGGTTCCATTAATTTTCAGGTTTTTTGCATCATTTCAGGCATGAAATCATTACAGGCACCTGTCATACAGTCTGTTTAACAAATTCATGACTGTAGGAGCCAAAACTGCCTGATGATTCTGGTGGTATAATCTCTCTAACAAAAAATACTATCTAGAAAATATTTGAATGAGAATTGTACATCAGAATTGTATCTTCAAATCTCTGTTGATGTCTGGATCAATGACACTTCTGATGACATCTTTGGAATTAAGAATAATTTAACCAGAAATTGAAGAGTTGTAGGTAAAGTTGTAAATAAAATTTGTCTTTCTGATGTGTCCCCAACTTTGCTTCTGTGTTTAAGATTTTATCAAAATTGCTAGGCTTCTTTTGGGCACTCTGAACATTAATGGGTTTAACCCTTCCAATGCTGAGGCTACTTTCGTCCAAAGCACAAGACAACAAAGATTTTTGAAAACCACCTTAAACCCTATCATGTTGGTATTTATTGAATAGATCTTACTCTCAGATGAGTACCCATATGCCAGGGTTTCCCAGGGTTTTAGTCATTATGTTTTTTGCATCATGTTGTATTGGCCAAATTGGCCACCAGCAGCATAAGGGTTAACTTGACACAAACCACCTGTTACTGTCTACCTGTCTAAACAGGTGTGCGCAAACACTATGGCAAACCAACCCCAGGGACCTCATCTGTAGATACAAATACCGAACACATTTATGCTTGCAGCACACAGAAATAGGCTGACTACTTTAGTGATATCTCTTTATCTCTTATGCTGCTGGTGGCTATATTGGCCAATACAAAATAATGCAAAAATTCTGAGAAATCACAGAAACCCTGGCATGTGGGTACTCATATGAGAGTACTCTGCGAGAGCTATCTGTTAGCTTTTTATAGCCTAGTCTAGAACCTACTACAGTACTAGTGTTAGGAGAGAGAGGGTCTGTGGCTATAGTATTATTTATGCATACAGCCACTGTTTATGGACATCTGTATAATGGATACTGCACACATGTTGTAATGCCACAAATGCAATACACACATAGTTCTACAAGGTGATTGGCAGGATTCAAAATTAACTTCTGAATTCACTTGATTCATTTAAGTGCATCCTATAGTTAAAACTTAGAAATTATTTCATATGGAAAGAAAATATTTAATGAATAAGGACAGCTTTTTGTTTAAGAGAAACAAACTTTCATTTCTTCAACTCACTCGAGAAATTTGTTTTGCACAAGACTTCCAGATTCCTTGAGAAAAGGTTAATTTTGAGCCCTGACTGGGAAGCTCTATGGGAATAAAAGCGAAAGCTATCCAGACACGTTATATGGGTTATCTATTTGTAACCTTTGTCCCATATTTCTCCCTACTAGAAGAGACACCATGTTATGGTGATAATTATCCATGCTTAGAATGTCATGTTCAAACGTCTAGAAAACAGAGGAGTAAAATGGGGAAAGTATTTTTTTTTGATTTGTTTGATTTTTCTAGTAGAAAAACCTTCCTTCAAAACATTTTTCTACAATCATTAAAATAATCTTCATGTTGCATATGGGTACAGAAGGTGCTAGTAGTTTATGACAAATCCTATATTACCTACTTTATCATATAATTGAATATTACATGACCTGAGGACAAGTGTGTAGTTTATCTAAGATTCACTTGTTCTTATTAAGGCAAGCAACCATAAATATTTAGTAGTCCAAATCAATATTTTATTTGTTTTAAAAAGAATTTGTTAATATTTCAGGGCAAGATAGCTGAATCACCACTTTGATTCTGATTTCATCATAAAATATCCTTCCAACTTTTTTATTTGACAGATGAACCCCAGCAGGGTCAGGATTTAAAAAAAATACCTGTACAAAAAAGCAATCACAAATTACCTGCCCGTCAAGATTTAGCTACTCAGCTACTTCAAATCCATATACAAATCAACTTTAAAAGTCAACTGAGTCAATTTACACTTCACCCATGCTTTAGAAGATGGTTTGTTAGGGAAGAAATTGGTTATTTCATCAAAAAAGTCATAATCTAAATTTTTAGGCAAAATCTTTGCCCCCCTGAACCCCAGATAGCTGTACATTTTAGGCACCTACAGGTCTGAAAGGGTTAAAGTCATGCCCTGAGGAGGAATGTGTGAATTACTTACCTTGAGGCAGAAATGAAGGGAATCATCAGGAGGGCCACCAGTGCTACCTCTGAGTAGAGGAACACCGCAATGAACGTCCACTGTAAACTCATGGTGCAGCCGTGTGCTTTACCAGTGGCGATCTACAGTAGAAGAATAGAAATACCATTAGAAAATGTCCACAGTTTATAATGGATTAAAGAAATACCATCAAGAAATGTCCACTGTAAACTCACGGTGCAGCCGTGTGTTTAACCATAGGCAATCTACAAAATTTTAAAGAAAAGAAATACCATCAGAAAATGTTAATTGTAGACTCCTGGTTCAGCCATGTGCTCTGCCACTGGCAAGTCTACAATGGAAGAAAAGAAATACCATAAGAAAATGTCCACTGTGAATTCACGGTGCAGATGTGTGTTTCACCACTGGTGATTTACAATGGAACTTCCATCAAGAAATGTCCCTGTGAACAGAAAGAGCATTCTAATCTCCTACTCTATTACTCTCGTTCTCGACACATGCCAATGAGGGATCTGCCATGGTATAGTGGAAAGGACATCTGGCTCCTATTTTTTCAGGTTAAATTTAGGTTCTGCTGCATCCTCAAAGGTGTGCTGGCCTGGTTGCTACACAAATGTGTGGCATTGGGAAGAACTACTTATAGTGCCTCAGCAACTTAAAGACCCCCGGGACTGCTCAACAAGAGAAGGGAGGTTCTTCCCTGTTATGAGTTTATATCTATCCCATTCCCATGTAATTTATGTTCTTTAAAATAAAAGTACATAAATCCCAACTGACGAAAACCAGATAATCTACAAAGAACCATATCAGTCAAGAAAATCGTTCAGGGAGTAGGGAGGTTTTTTGGAGAGGTGTTTTTCTTTTCAGGGAAGGACATACAATAAATTGCATACATAATTCAAAAACCTAAAATCCTAAGTCTGATGACTTTTTAGTTAAACACCTGAATGCTCTTCTGTATCATACATTAATCCATTTTTGCTACTAGTGGCATAAACTCTCCAATTATTTTGGAAATATTTCTAATAAGAGTAGGTTTTAGAAGAAAATTAACTTCTCTGAAAAGCAACACATTCTTGAAATCATATTCCTTCAAATTGGTATTAGGTTCAAAATCAATTATAATTTGAATATGGCTAAGGCCACTCCAATTTATTTACTTGTCTTACGTGCTCAGGAGGTAGGAAATGAGCCATTTTGGAATAAAAAAAAAAGTTGAAAAATGTGACTTTTTTTTTTTTAATTTTTTTTTTTAGAGTCTGACGACTAGGACTGGTAGCAATATGTTTCTACCAGCCTATTCTCAACTAAATAAAATCAATCAATCTATTAATCCCTGTAAGCTGAAGGGTGGGAGGTACACCTCCTCAAGTCTGAGGCTCTACTACAGCAATGATAGCTTCCTGTAGTTGATTGAATCACACTTACAAAGAATATTCTTAAAACTTGCACTTTTTTTATTATTTTTTTGGAGTCTGACAGAAAATTTCAATACCACTTTCGTCCGTAAGACACCAAAGATGACTTTTTTTTTCTTTTTTTTTTGAGTCTGACAGGATTTCAAAAAAAGCTCGTAAGACAAATAATTAAATTGGAGTGGCCTAAAAGAATTTAAACAAAAGGCAGTTGCAGTCTTCCAGGTTTAATTTTGTTCTAAGTTATACCTCAATTTACCTTATACATCCCCCCGCCCCCCCCCTGAATATATAGTACTGCCTGTTCCCTATGGATATGTTTTAGTTTACGTATGACACCTATAGAGATAAAATGATTAAGTGGTCCCATCTATCTACAATACCTGGTACTACACCACACTGCTGGTCAACACTGAAGGAAATGTCAACTTTTATAGGGACTAGGAGCCTAGTCTACCTGCTCTCTAGACTAGGTTCCTAGTCTCTAAAAAGTTGACATGTCATACATAAACTGAATCCTGGTGAGATAAGTGTAAAATAAATTGACCTCTATGGCCACCAAGAGTATTTGGTGCCTGGTAACAGAAAACACATAGCAGAAACATTTACATGTCAGCCTAGAAATCTAGGCTACCCTACCTAGTGCTTCACTACACTGCTTGGTCAACACAGAAGGAAATGCAGGGCTCGAAATTAGGGGGTCCCGCGAGCCGGGGGCCCCCTTGAATTCTCCAGCGGCTCCCTCAAATTTCTGCAGGGAGCCGTAAAAAATATACTGGTTTCTATACACAACACCTGTAAGTGACTCTTGAAGATGCAATTGGGCTCTAAATTTCGAGCCCTGAAATGTCAACCTTTAAGTGACTAGGAGCCTAGTCTACCTGCTCTCCAGTACCGCCTAATGCCTGGGTGGAGTAACCTGCAGAGATAGTGCTCATCTATCTTCCTTCAGGGAAAGGTTAATTTATGTACATAGTGCCCTTGATAACACACAGGTATGCCTCAGGCCCTGTGTAAATATATCTATCAGTTATATATACCTAAATAAACACCAACCATCAATCATAATACAGTCATAAACTCTTTACCTAAGTAAGACTTGACTCCTTTGGAAATAACTTACAAATATAGAATTTATCATAGTATGGTAAAAATATTCTGGAAGCGTACAAGAAAGTGTCACAAGAAAAATAATGCTTTTCATAGCTTGCAAGGTTTGAACCTCTAGACTGGTGTATGTAAGTGGCAAGCCTATTTAACAAACTGAATTTTATCGTGCATTTCTTCAATTCATATACAAATGTAAGAATGGAGGATATGAATTTACTTCGTGAAAATAGTGAATTCATCCTTTAAAAGAACAGGTAACAAATGATAAGCGATTTTAACACAATAGGTCATTTTCAAATTGTGTAAATATAAATATAGGATAAAACCTACAAGATAAAGTAAGAAACTTATGAAAAAAACAGAAGCATTATGGTAAAGCCATGGAAATATATAAAACCATTATGTACACCTAAACCAAAAGGTTATGCCCACAAAAAAGAAAATACCTGAAACATCTAATTCAGAGGAAATAAAATAAGCATGCTAGAGGAGGAAAACACACTGAAAAGTACTAGTCTGTTTATTTTTCAACAGTTATGGTATATAATTACTGCTTCTCATAATATAAGAGAAGCGGTCTTCTCCCACCCCCCTGATATTTCAGCAAACAAATAGTCTAATATAAGAGATCAAATGCAGTTTTTGTTTTGACAACACCCCCCCCCCCCCCTTATTTTCTGAAAAATGATGAAAGGGGCAAGCCAGCAGACGTTACTGTCTGGCTTTCTGAACCTCTGCAACCTCCCCCTACCAACCTAGTGCACTGCAGGACATTGACTTAGAGATGAATCAGTAACTAAATGCTACAGTTTGGACACCCAGAAATTTATGTCAGAATTTGCTGATGATGACTTTTCTTAGAAGATAGAAGATGTAAAAGCTGTAATGTCATTTTTATAAGACACACAAAGCAGTTACTGGCCTAAAAAAGCAAAATCTGTAAATATATATGGTCTACTTTATTAGTAGTATGTACTTTGTAACACACTTTGGACACGCAAAAGTCTATGAAACCTCTATTTGGACACCCTGTTTCCAAATATTGGCTAAGACCATGCACGCCAGTGGAGGCTGGTTAATTTTGGTAATACCTTCTTAAATAAAAATGTCTTTTGGAAAAATGTTGAAGGCAGATTGTTTACCAGATGTGGTTCAATAGAACAACCTGCCACATTACAACAATTATCTAAATGATAATTATTATAAGCATACCTGAGTGACCTAGTGATGACCCATTCATGCTCAGCATGCCAGGGTCACCGAAAACAAATACCTTAGATGAATAAACACATGGATTTGTTGCCCCAGGCCCATTGACCATTCCTGGATTTAATGCAATAACTCTTCTTCAAATATTTTGTAATTTTTTTCTTTTTCCCATATATGTCCGGCAGGGTCTTAGCCAGCAGGGTGTCTGGGTGTCTTTTGGACTCCATGGCTCATGAAAAATACCTGATTTTAGGTAAAAAGACGCCCTAGATTTTGGTATGTGTTTTCTTATAAATACTCATTCCAAATTAAATTTCTAAAACAGTTCAACTTCAAAATAATAACTAAGTCATTTCTTGAAGAATTAAGCTTTCAATTACTTTATTTGTTAATGTACATAATCATTGTAATGATTTCTACTTTTTCAATCAGGGATTTTGGACACCCTAGATTCTTGAAATCCCAAATTGGACACCCTGTTATGAAAATCCTAGCTAAGTCCCTGAGGTCCGGACAACACTTAAACAAATATCTCCAGGCATGAAAGGGTCAACATAACAGAAATCGACTAAGAACATAAAGCCATTTTGTATTCAACCAGCATGCTTGCATTCAGAGGCATACCTAGAGGACATTGACCTAGTGACCAAATGACTGACTCAGATTTAACAAGGCAAATCGGTCTGGTCATTGGTTGCCTCTAAACGTAGTTTACACGATTACTGGACTCTCAACCCACTCATCCCTGCTGTGGCCAAATTAGACTAGATCCTAGTCATTGGTTTCATTAAAATATTTTGTTGTGCTGTCATTTTCGGGGCTCTTACATTTGATTTGTGTTGGTGGATAGAAACCATTATGTCCTAATTGCTATGAAATTCAAGTGTGTTTATCACTTCTATTAAAGAGGAAATCGCAGCACCTGTGAGTCAGTAAGCCAGCCCTCTTGGGAATGGAGTCTAGACAGGGCATACTATGTATATTGTTTTACTTCCTGTCATCAAGATGATAATTTAGTCTTCAAATGCATCAAAGAAGGGTGGCCTAAACCTGTGACTGAAATTTACCATTTTTTTTGTTAGAGATAACTGTTATAGGAAGAGCTTCTGCCAAACCCCTTTGAACCTGGTTTGATTTGACTGTCTTAAACACTGGGTTTGTCTACCCCCTTAAAATAATCCAATCCCACCATCAGGTGCAACAGTCACCAGTAGATTCTCAGGCTGAATAAATAGATTAAACCATGACAAACATTACCTAAAATACCAGGTTGTTCACATACTTAAGGCCTAAAAAAAGTTGTTTGTTTCCTGTAACCCTACCCTAACAAGTTTTTATTCAAAAAAATCCCTACCCTAAAGTTTTTTCCGCCCTCCCAACTCCCAATCAACGTAAGTCATGCATAAAACACACATTTTTGATCGACCTACCTACCCTATTTTTTTATGGACCGTTACAGGAAACAAACAATTAATCTTTTTAGGCCTAAGTGTTTTCTGAAGGAGCCTGGTGACTATGTGCACAATCAGCTGGCTGGTATTTTCTTATCATTATAGTGTTTGTGCTTGGGATGAACATTCAGTATTGCATACTCTGACATGGCTAGTAAGTTCTGGTCACACATTGTTTGTGGATGTGATGTTTTTACATCTACATAGAGTAGTTCATTGATGCATCAGCTGCACCAATAGTAAATGCCATAAACACAACATGCTGTGAACATACATTGAAAGTAACAAATTTAACCCATTAATGCTCGCAGCGACCAAAAGAAGCCTGACAATTTGATGAGATTTTCAGGTAAAAAGCATGGATGGGAAAATATTTGAAAACTTAATGTTAATCAGAACACTTTCAACAACTGCCTTTTAAATATCAATTTTGTAAGATCATACTTCATTTCAAAGTTATTTACCTAGGTGACAATTTCAAGAATAACTCTTAAAAAATATTTATGGGATATACAGGAATCTATACCCCAAACATAAAATCCACTAGAGCAAATTAATGAAACCTCAGATATGGTATTACTTAGGGACCAGGGAAAAATGTTCAATGTAAAAGGTAAATATGGGAAAAGGAAAAAGTGATCATGAAAAGGGGTGTTAAGTTTTCACATATCCAAGATGTTCACACTGGGGGATTTCACTGTAGTCTGCAAGGAAGACCCACACTTGACAGAGGCTCTATATTTTGAAAACTTGTATTTTTACAGTGAAAATCTGAAATTTGGTTTGATTCAACTCACCTCATTCACTATGTTTACAACTACAATATGCCAATATATTCGAGAATAGGCCATGTTGCATACCTGAAAGCTGAAACCAATACCTGAGCCATATGTCATTCAAGCCATACCCATGTCCTTATGTTTCACAACTATAATATGCCAATGCATCAATACTAGGTCATATTGAATACCTTGAAACCAATAACTGAGCCATAAAGAAGCAAAAACCCATGAGCAGTCAATATGCATGCTAAACACGATCCTGTTAAACTTGCCTCCAACATCTCTCTTCTCTAATAGTGATTGCTGTGGAAAGAACAAAACTGAGGAAAATTTATATTTAAACTGAACTCACAATTATACCTATCTATACCATGGACTAAGAAAAGAGCTCTAGATACCCCATTTTGTGTGACTCTAGGTTCCAAATGATAAACATGTAATAAAGGTGACTTCCTGACAAACAACTGTGTTTTCATGATTATCAGCATTCATAAAGATTTAATAATCACAATGTTGACCCTATAGAGAATGAATTACTTGGCATGGATACCTTTTATAACATTGTATCCACGTCTCAGAAACAATGTATCATCACATTAGTTACAACTGCTTACTTAGTGAATACCTTTGTTGCTACACCACTGATTTATATGTTTCACTTTTTAAACTAAAAAGGTGCAACACTGGTATGTAGTATATATTTCCTCATATCTTAGAGACAATGCAATGCATACAAACAACATGTAATTGAATTTGAAATAGATGTATAATAAATTGATTATACATATTCATCTGATTTACACAATCTTTTGAGCAATATACTTTATAATGTTAGTTATAATGTTATAACAATGACAATCAATGGTTATACAATGTACATGTATATTGTATCTACCACACATTGTGAATGCAATTTACGATGTATAAATGAAATAACAAATTATTAGTTACCTATTAGCCTCAGATCTGGGTTTAAAATGCAATCCTTGTGTTTCCTTGTCAGCAAATAAATGAATGTTGCTTCTGCTATACCTATCCTAAATTATATTCTTTGGTCACCTAATTGATCCAAGTAAGAACACTTACACTCAAATAATAACCAAATACCTTACTGGTATAAAAGTTGTGTTATAGCGATTATCTCTCGAACCTTATCAATACTAAAAATCTATGTACATGTATTTACTAAGTACTGTGAAGAAATTCCTGAACTATACAGTGAGTTAGTTCTTTTAACTATTTTACATTTAGAAGTGAGTAGACTCTGACCTTTATTTATGACAGACGTGGCACTAGCCTACTGGATTATCTACACCAATCTACCCTTCATACGTCAAGGGTGTAGGTCGCAAGGTAATCCCTAATTTCATCATCGCACACAGTAATAATTGCAATGAGTCACTGATGCTAAATTCATCAGGGGATAGGCCTAAATATAGAACCATAAGATGAGAAGTGAAACCTGTCAAGCTCTCCAAGTTGACATCTGACAGTGACGTGTTGAATAGAGAAGTTACGGTTAATCTAAGAAGTGAGAGCAGTAGGGATTAAAACTACACAACATATACATACATTAAGAGTGGGCAAAATAGAAATAGTTGAAAAAATGTTGCATATTTACCTGTTTTTATAGTTCCCTGTTTAGTCGGCCGCCTTTGTGGGTAGCGTGAAATAAATCCAGCGATTACGTATGGTTACTACGCGCAATGTGATTGGTCAAATTGCGTAAATACAGACCAATCAAAAGCCAGATTACAAAATCGACATTCAAAGGTACTTTGTGTCTATTTACTTGTTATTTCATTAACTTAAATGCTTCAGAAATGATACTTTTTAAACACTCTATAACTTTTTAAAACAATAAAATTGATAATCATTGTATAAATTGAAAATTGATATGACATAGCGGATGATGGCAAAAAGGTCTTTCAGAAAAATCGTGATACAAAGAACCTAGAAAAATATTTCACAATATCTCACAAACAAACAAATCGCAGAATAATTAGACGATTTGTCAGTCCAGAAATTCATCAAACTCCAGCCATGTCAACTGAAAAACAAGGTATGCCGCCCACCGGTGATATTCCACCTGCATATCAACCCCAACAGCAAGGTGAGTTCATATTTTAGAAAAAGATTTGCCAAGCCAAGCCCAGGGAGAAATAATGAATGTCACATGTTTTTTGTCAATATTATTGACATTATAAGTAGTTAAAAAAACTAACCGGCAGCAACATCATTTCCCTGATATCCATATCTATTGCTATCTGTTACATGGTATTGATATTCTAGAGTCGTTTATGCCTACTGTAAAGCTTAGGGGGCGTGACTTTCAGGTTATACAGAGAGTACATATACCATCATCATCATCATCATCATCATCGTCATCACCACCACCATATGACTTCATCCTCATCATCATCATCATCATTGGACCTGAATTTAGTTTTGGGGTTGGGTTGTGATATCGTTCAAAAGCGATTTAATTTTATTCAGATTATTATCATGTGTTGGTTCCAATCAGAGAAATACATCCCCTTGATCCGCAACCCCATAGGTACTGCATGCTAGCCTCTACGGCATCTGCGCCTCGGGTTACGCGTTGTAGCCTGGGGTTGTATTGGTCACGTGATCTGTGCAGTAAGCATGCACTGGCTGGCTGGGGGATGTTATCCTATCTAGGTCAGATAGTGAGAGGCAGTACCTAGGGTATGTGCACCTCGGGTTACGCGATGTAGCCTGGGGAAGTATTGGTCACATGATTTTTTTCAGAAAGAGGCTGAGAGTAGTAGACAGGGAGTTGGCAATCCAGAGCCTTATCTCTTTTCGCTGCCTCTATCTAGGTCAGATAGGTTGCCAAGGAGATGGGGTCAGCAGGCGGCCAGGCTGGGGTACACAGGTTATCTATGACTCATGTGCGGGAGGCAGCGAAATTTGATGATGCATGCACAGTGAACACTCCATGTCTACTACTCTCAGGTTCCAATAGATAAAGATCTATTTAATAAACTGTCTCTAGTCTAGAGTCATTGGTTACTTGTAAGAAATCATCTTGGTGTGTATAGAGTTACTTCCCAATTATTTTCTGCATTTACCATGCAAATGATAAATAACAAAACAGCACTTATAGAACATGAAATTGAACCCTGAATTCCAAAGAATCTAGCAAGATATGCAAGTTGCCCAACCCTACAAAATTGCGTTTTGGGAATGTGTTCTGATTCTGATATATCTATCTCAGGGGCTTTGATACTCATACCCTACTATTTTCTTTGTTATTATTTCAGGGGCTTACCCACCGCAATACTACCCTCCCCAGGGCATCAATACTCGTACCCTAGGTACTATTTTCATTGTTACTATTTCAGGCACTTACCCACAGCAATTCTTTCCTCGTCCCCCCCCCCCCCCCACACACACACACACCTGGGGCATCAGTACTCATACCCTACTATTTTCATTGTTACTATTTCAGGGGTTACCCACAGTAATTCTCTATTTCCCCTACCCCCACCCCCCATCTAGGGCATCAATGCTCGTACCCTTCTATTTTCATTGTTATAATTTCAGGGGCTTACCCACAGCAATACTACCCTCCCCAGGGCCAGTACTACCAGTACCCCGCCCAAGCACAGCAGCCCGGCCAGCCCAATGCTCCACAACAGGTTATGTACGTCCAGCCAGGGACCACCGTGATGACCACGACCACCACAGGCGGGAGCCCTCCACCGGACCACCTCACCTATGCCATCCTCGTCACCATATGCTGCTGCTGGCCAATCGGAATCTTCGCCATCATCAAGTCCTCCGAATGCCGCAGCGCCGTCAACAGGGGCGACTACCAGTCTGCGACGGAGTACTCCAAGAAGGCGAAAAGTCTCGCCAACTGGGCGCTGGGTATCGGAATCGTCTTCGCCGTGGTTTCCATCACCTTGATTGTCCTTGTCTATGTCTTGTACCTGATACCACTTTGGACAACCCTGTCGCGCAAGGGTTACAATTAAGATAACAATGAATCAGACAAGCTTACGAGCCACATTAATTTGACCAACTCTCATACTCAATCTCAGATGCCCCAAATGGTCTGGTGAAAAGTTATGTTGTATTTAAGAATCTTTTTATGTGGATTATCACAATTTGGTTGAAATGGTTAACTTTTTTCAAAAGTATGGTCTTTATATAACCTTTCATATACCTTTGAGTGATATTAATATTTTTCTTGGCAATTTCACAGATTTTCCTAGGTATTTTTGAACAGACACATTTCCTTGCGAAGTTAAGCTTAGTGACTGTCTTTCACCTTACCACGACATCTGCCTATGAAATAAAACCATATCTCATAAAAAAATTGATATTCTTTACATTTTAATGGAAATAAACCAACAATATTGTCCGATATTGTAAAATGACTTCAACTTTCATTCAGGATTAGCTGTAGGTGCTTACTGGAAGCAGGTGGATAGCTGCAGGTGCTTAAGAAAATAAGGAGCATAGCTTCTCTCAACAACTATGCTACATTTATATGGAATGGTCTATATCTAAGGCTGTTTGGAATGGTCATTGTATTGACCAGTCTTTGCATACAGGTGGTTTCAGAGCAGTTTGGCCGGTACGTATGCTATTCAAAGTCAATATGTAATGAGTGACATGTTGAAGCAGAAGGATGGCACATGGAGATTGTTTGAATCTCTTTTAAACTGAATCTCTTTTTAAAACATTCTGACATTTTCATTCACTTATCTTCTTTTATTTCAATTGCTTTTGCAAGCAGCATGTTTTAAATTCGTTCCTGCCCCATTTGGCAAAAATCTTACTTTTAACAATTTTCGTTTTTCGCAATGATTTTGCCAGTAGAGGGCAGTTGTGAAGGAGAGAGTATTGGACCCTGCAGGGGGTGATGGAGAGAAATGAGATTTGTCTCTTGTTACTTGACCTCCATATTTGACCTCCATATCACCGAAGAGGTATGGTGGCTTAGTTGGTCTGGAAGTGATCGCTGCGCATAGTCAAATACAGTTAGAGTATTATACAATGAGATATGGTTATTGCATATATATAGGGATTGGCACCTTTAAAAAATTTACGTAATGTACAATATCAGTATTTCCTTGATAATACGATACATTAACAATTTTTTAATGATACTGTCTGCCTCCCACAGAAATTATTTTGTTACATTTAGCACTCTGAGCTTCAGAAATTTCGCTAATATGTAGCAAACTTCCTTTGCGTAAAGACTTTGCGTATATATATATATATATATATAATATATATATATATATATATATATATATATATATATATATATATATATACATATATATATATATATATATATATATATATATATATATATATATATATATATATATATATATATATATATATATATATATATATATATAAATATATCATGTTTTGCTTATCATATTATAAAACACCCTGCTTATAAAGATATACAAAGATTGCTTTGGAATGGGTTTTAATTTCCCTAAATGATTTTGAAAAACTCTTAGACGGTTCTATGGTTCTAATACTATATTTACTGGTAATTGTACTGACAGCAATGACTGATGGATTTGTAAATAATGATTGTAAAGCAAATCCGGCTATCGAATAAATGTTCTTCAATTAGAACCACACACTTTTTTATGTATTCTGCATGGAATTTTACTTGTCAATTGTCAATTCCCATGTTACAAGCATATATTATAATATTTCAATCTTGTATTTTTCTTATCCCACTCATGCTTAGGGTTCTCTTCTTTCTAATGTATTGTTAAGTTCTATAACATTTTTATATGAGTAACCTTGATCAGATGAAATATTGATTGTTTTTTGAAGAACTATTTTCATTCAAAAGAATCCCTATAAAGCTTCTTTCAGAAAGAAATTGACAAATTAGTGAGGCCTTTGGGACTCCACAAGCATGGATGGGTTAACACCATTGTATTCAGAGAATCTCTTTGCTTGAATCTTCTGGGCTCTGGTTGTGATATTTTCACATTGCTAATCCTGTATTTATATACTTATTGTGATATTTATCCTAGATTGTATGTGTTTTGCATATGATAAACATACCATGTAAAAGTATATGTTAATGGCCATAGAAAATTGCCTTCCTATAAACTTAATAGGTGAAAGTGTATATCCAAGATAGTATGTGTTTCGCCTTATAATAAATATACCAGGTAAAAGTATATGTTAATGGCCTTAGAAAATTGCTTTCCTATAAACTTAATAGGTGAAAGTGTATTTGATTGTCTTTGAAAATTGCCATTTTATAATTATACAAGGTAAAAGTATATTTGATAAGATTGATAAGATAAGTTTGTTGACATTGCAATCAAAAGATTGATGTTCACAGAGCTAAAAAAGGCATGAAATAAAAGCGACTAGAAAAGCACACAAAAAAGCAACACATGATGTGTTCTGAATCATTTCTAAATTTGATGAAAAATAACAGCAAAGATGATAGGATGGCTGAATGTTGGACTGATGGTTAGTGGTCCAGCCGTGCTTCTAATTGAAAACATTATCTGCATAAATGGTCAGGGTAGTCCAACTGTCGCATTTTGCACTAGTGTGCGACAGAGGGTCCAACATGCATGACAACCAAAAAACTTAAAACATTGTTTAACTGGGAAACTTTTGCAAAACATAGCTGATGGAGCCTATCAGATATGTCAATCGAATCATTTTTGATACGAATTGTATTTAAAAAACTGTGAACTCCATTTATTAATATTGTCTATTTGATTGGTCTTGGTCTTAACTATTGCAATCAGGGCTAATATAGTAGTGTCACCAAATGACAATATTCATAGATATCATCGAACCACGGTCACCAGAAATTACTGTGCTCCAGGACTTCACAACTGTGGTCTGTGACTAAAATATTTGGACGCCCCTGATGGTACAGATTGGTGTACAGTTTGGCTGTTCCTGTGAAAGGTGAAGAGATGAAGGTGTCATATAATGTGCAATGCAGTGCTTTTGAACATTTTATGAATGGAAAAGGCGCTATATAAATTCCAATTATTATTATTATCATATACCAAATATCATGTGACTTAGTCACTTCAAGAATTATTGCGCAATATTAGGATGGTGTAAGCGATCTGTTAACCCTTTCATACCTGGAGATCTACTTGACTAGTAGCAGTTTTGGCTGATACGGGTATGAATGGGTTAATGAGAATGGTGGTTATGTCAAGTATACTATCTATTTGGCCAATAGTGGCCAATTTATTCATATAAACCTGCGATTTTAAAACAAAATATATTTATAGGATATTTACAGGTTTCTAGTTGCTTACTAGGTGATCATTTTCATTATACACAAGTTGAAATATCACATTGCTTCCCCAGATGTTTCTTAACGTATGCTTGGATACCTAGTCAATACTTAACTGGTTTGGTGTTGAAAATTACCTTTTTTGTGTGTGGATTTCGTGTTATGTTTGGATTTGTTGTGTAACAAACTGAAACCAATTAAAATGTCTCAGAGAGCATGTCGAGTTATCCACACATTTTAAATTCTGGGCAGCTCTCTGTATGTTGTATAATGCCAATCACAAGAAAGCATTGCATTTCTGTTACCTGCATAAAAAGAACAGCTAAAATAGTTAAGCTGGGGCCAAACCCTCTGATTTTATTCCTGTTAATGAATTAACACATCAGTATTGGTTAGGTAAAAAAGTAATGTATTAATATCATATCAAGTATGGTTCCAAGTCAATTTCAGTCAGGCTAGCTAATTATGGTTAGCTGACCAGGGGTGTACTTTACTTTCTAAAATTATTTATTTAGATGAAACTTGACCAAAAACTGGAAATGTGAGTTTTAACCTTAAAGGACATTTCCTTAAGGTTATTCTAATGAAATTCACAAGGCTTACTTGAAAAGCAAATCTACACAGATATTTTGACATTCTTTTTTGCTTGATTCCTCTGGCATTGGTAAAGTTTGAAATTAAGTCATTAAGGCAAAATGATTTTACCCTATCAAAAACCCAAAATAAGAGTTTTATACTCACTGGAAATAGTTCGCTATTTATTATTATTATTGTAGTTATGCATTTTCAAGCATGCACCTTTTGGATAAGAAATGTATTCCACAAGATAATATATATCAATATAGGTGTTGTAGCAAAATACCTTAAGCTACGACTAAGTGTACACTATTTTTGTATTTGTAGAAAAATAAAGATGGTATCTAAAATGTTTAACACATTGTTGCTTATTTGGAGCTTTTTCCATCTCCTTTGATGGGGTAGACAACATTTAAACCAGGAAAAGTTAGTATCATAGGCATCTAATATGAACAATATTCCATGCAGTTATGTTGAGATAGGTGATGGGAAGGTATTACTTGGGTGTCAAAATCCTAAACCCATTAATACCTAAAGCAACCTACCGGCCTGACTATTTTCGTGATATGTAACAAGCGCATTCTTGGAAAATATTTTGAAGCAGAAATATTTATCCGAAACTTATTAGTAACTCTCTAAATATTTCTTTCACTTTAAAAACTGAAGTTACTTTCAGAAGTATCCTGGGTCGGAATCCTAGGTCCTCAAAGAAGACTCCTTAAAGAAGGCTATTTTCGCAAAATTTCAGCCAACATCAGCCAACGAAAATCGTAATTAATAAAAAGTTTCCGATATTTGCGAGAATTTACGGTAAAAATCTCTCAACATCAATGGGTTAGATGAACAATCTACATTAGCCATATTTTAGTCAGGAATTTCAAATAATGCCAGTTGAAGCAAAGAATATTATAGTTTCACTTCTCTTGAACATGAGATTGCTATGTTACCAAAAAATACATGATTGGCCCTTATTGGACATCATTTTAAATCCTTACTCAATGCTTTAACTCTTCAAATGCTGAGGTTAATTTCATCCAATGCACAAGAACAAAATTATGAAAATCATCTTAACCCTGTCATGTGGATATTCACTTGAAAGCTCTCGCAGAGTACTCTTAGATAAGTACCCATGTGCCAGGGTTTCAATCAATTTACAGGTTTTTTAGCAACATTTTGTATTGACCAAATTAGCCACCAGCAGCATAAGGGTTAAGGGTGGGTTCCACCTCACACATCGAAGGTCTTAATTACTAGGGAAGACAGACTCCACTGTGTAACAAATTCAGATTTCTCAAATAAATAAGCACATGTAGAATAAACTGTAAGTGCTAGGTTTCCACTTTACTAAGCTAGGTGGGATATCTGTAATCAAGCTGAATGTATTTAATTAGCCCAATGCAAGTTTTGTGTAAATTTAGGATGTTCGCATTTCAAATTCAGTATTCCACAAAATGATTTCTTGAGGCACTATATTTCACAAGTAACTATGAACACAATTATCAGACGGCTTAGACACTCCCGATATTTCGTGACTTACCTTGGAGGGTTTCGCGTCAGGAGGAGGAAAAGTAGTAGGACACTTTATTGAGCACTCCGGATATTACGTGACTTACCTTTGAGATCAACTTGAATGTTGCCCCAGGGTTATTTACATAATGGGCTTTAATTGATAAAGCTGACCACACCTTGAAATGATCAAAAAAATAACACTTGGACCAGAATGTGATAGTCTGTGAACTTCAATGATACTAGACTTGTATATAAACCAACATCTCAAACGGTATATAGTATAGATGGACTATAAAACAAAACATGTATGAGAGTTTTCACGATAGTATTTATTATTGATTACATCCTCATCTCAGACTGCTCTCATAAGCTGATACAAACAAAACCCAGGGCTCGACGCTAACAGTGGTCCTATGGCCCCAGGCCAGTAAAAATTCCCAAAAATGGCTTCAGGCCAGTAAAAAAGACTTCAACTGGTCCTACAGGGCCAGTAAACATTTGGGGGCATTCTTATAATCAAGTTTCCTCTACAGAATATCCCTAGTGTTTTTGAAATAAATGAAGATAAAATAAATAAAAATAAATGTTGTCAGTGAATTTTATGCAATATTCTTTTCTTTTAACATCAAAGAAAAAATTGTAGGACCAGTAAAATTTTTGCAGGACCAGTAGATCCTCAGTGTTACTGGTCCTACAGGGCCAGAACCATATTTAGTTAGCGTTGAGGCCTGAAACCATACACCATAATCGTGTACTGAAGGGATTCGTGGAATAAAAATTGAGATTTCATTGGTCTCAAAAAAGTGCCTTAAAGCAATGACTTGTCCCATGTCAATTCACATACTATTGGAAAGAAACCATGGGAAAAGTCATCAAGTTACATTTTCATGATTCCCAAGAAACTGTGCTCAAGGGTGTTTCAACAACAAATGAATGTCTCAAAAAATTGGATGACTGTACATGTTGAATAAAACTGCTTGGCTTCAACATACACAGATTTCATCATGTGTGCTTTCTATGAAGGATTCTTGTGATGAGCAAACATGTGTGGACATGTTCCTTTTGTATAGCAGAAGATAATCCATATGCCTAAAATGATATCTAGAAAATGGTCTTGGTGAGAGAGAGTTTTGATACAGAAATGATCTTACATGTGTTTTGTGTAGGCTCTTGCTTAAGTACACTACAAAATAAATAATTAATGACAGGTTCTCCCAGTGTAAAGACATGTGAACACTTCTCAAATACTCGTGTTAAGGCATTGTATGATCACAAAAAAGGAGATATGTAATTATTACATCAAGTAAAATATTAAGCCCAAAACTTGAATGATTATTCATTCAACAATTTTTTTCTCCACTTCAACAACAGACTTTCAAGAGTTGATGAACAAAACATTTCAGGAGTTTTACCGTCCTTTCACGTGCAAAACCCTGTCACAGGGATTGGACCTCACGAAATAAATCCATAAATGACATTTAGAACTGATATGTGACTGCATGTATCAGTATGCAACTAATTTGTACCATATTATGCATTTGGAAATGATCAAAAAAATAACACTTGGACCTGGATGTGATAGTCTGTGAACTTAAATGATACTAGACTTGTATATAAACCAACAGCTTAAATGGTATATAGTATCACCTTCTCTGACCAAACCTAGTATGTATGCAAGTATGGTAAAAAAAGTACATTTTCTTTGCACCTTCAGTGCACATCTTCAATGTATTTCTTTTTAAATTAAAAACAAAATAAATAAGGAGTACTTGCAATCAACTTATGGATTTATCAGCAATAACAGCAACCTTAATTACTTTACTAAGTTCATTCTTAAATATCAGATGGTTTGGTAGCTCACACCTTAAAGAAGACCAATCAGGTAAACAATCATTATATAAGACAATCTGCCATATTTTACTATCCCTTGCCCGAGGATTTCCCTCTGTCACACCAGTGCTAAAATCAGGTCAAACCTTAGAAATTTAATAATGGATCCCTCAGATCTTGCGCTGTTAACTTTTTTTTCACAAAGTTAGTTTTTTTTCTTCAAACATATGTCCAACAACAAACCAAGGGCACTTATCTAATCAATTAATAAACCGTAGCACTTCCGAAAATGTTCTATTTTGGTGATAACTTTCTCAAAAAAAATCTTTCAGGAGAAAGATATATAGGAGAAATATTAATCAAAACCTAACTAATTATGAATCCATATGTTACTTTCAAAAGTAACTTGACATTCAGACATTATTTCTGAGGGCGACTCTGAACATGAATAGGTTAACCCAGTTATATCTATAACTACTTGATGAGAATTGTATGGATCTATTCAACATTTGAAAATAACTTTGGAATGAAGCATTAATTTGCAAATTAATTAAAGGAGAGTTCTAGGTATGAGTTTAATGAACACATCTCCTTCAAATATCACATATCACCTAAATATTTAGGCAGTTTTGGTTGTAACAGGCATGAATAGGTTAACTGAGAAAGTGCCACTGATCAAGAAGATTGTGTCTAACCCTTCCAATGCTAAGACTTCTTACGTCCAAAGCACAGGAACACAAAGTTTATGAAAAACATCTGAACCCTGCCATGTTGGTATTCATTGGATAGCCCTCACCGAGTACTCTCAGATGAATACCAATGTGCCAGGGTTTCAGTCATTTATCAGTTTCTTTGTATCATTTTGTAACGGCAAAATTAACCACCAGCAGCATAAGGGTTAAGTAGTTGCTGTAATGTTTATTAAGGGAAGAATACTGTCATGATTTGAAGATTTATTTATTTATATCCATATTTTTTACACCTTTCTCTACACTGTCTCCCTGTCCCTTTTTCTTTTGGCTCTCTTTCTGTTTTTTCTGTTTCTTCGTCTCTTCCTGTTCAATGGGAGCTGGCTTGACAAAGGGCAGCTTTTCTTGGTACACTGAAAAGTAAAAGTTGCCCATGTAAATTATCTGTCTATATCTTTGTAAAGGTTTCCATAAATTTCAATTGGTGTAAAAAATCAGCTTGACTTCAATATTGTCATCTGTTGATGGTTTATGTCGTTTGACAATTTCGTATATATTTTCCGTGAGTTTAATTACCAAACATTCAATAGATATGATAATCGGTATAACACATGTATTTAATAAAATAAATTAATAATACATGTAACCAAATAGTTTTGGCATAAATTTCCCCAATGCTAAAAACACTACTCATTACTTAAATATGGAACGAATACATTTATATCAAAACAATTCAATAGCTTGGTTAAATGCAAATGATCAATTCACCAACCACTATTGCAAAAAATATCAATGTAGTTATGAATATCCCTGAACCAATGAAAAGCAAAATGCATAGTGCAATGTTTAACCCTTCCAATGCTGAGGATACTTTCATCCAAAGCACACGGAAGCAAAGAATTTTTAAAAACTCCTAAACTCTGTCACGTTGGTGTTCATTGTATAGCTCTTGCCAAGCACTTTCATATGAGTACCCATGAGCCAGGGTTTCAGTCATTTTTCAGGTTTTTTGCATCATTTTGTACGGCCAAACTAGCTACCAGGAGCATATGGGTTAGTGCACAGATGACTCCAATGTTTTACGATGACCAAATTAGTTCTGTAAATACTCACTAGGGGGCATGAATCTTCTGAGTGGCTCTGGGACAATGATGCCATCCTCCACCTGGTGGTTCTCAAGGATAGCGCAGATCACTCGCGTTGTGGCGCACATTGTGGCGTTCAGCATATGGACGTAGTCAGTCTGAAAAGAAGCAATAAATTGAACATAAGAATCTTTCATACTTGGTTAGTCAATTTGGTTTTAAGAATGATCTCCAAAATAAGCAATTCTAGAACAGGGAATTGTTTACTTGATAAACTTGCTGTTATGGTCTACAAAAGAAACTTCAGGGCTTGACGCTAACAGTGAACCGGCGACCCCAGGCTAGTAAAAATCCCCAGAAACTGCTTCCGGCCAGTAAAAAAGGACTTCAAATGGTCCTTCAGGGCCAGTAAAGAATTGGGGACATTCTTGTTAACAAGTTTCCCTTAAGACATTTTTCAATAAATAAATGAAGATAAAATTAATAGAATAAATGATGCCAGTGAATTTCATGCAAGGTTTATTGTTGTCATGTTAAAGAAAAAATTGTAGGACCAGTAAAATCTTTTGCAGGACCAGTAGATCCTAGGTATTAGTGGTCCTACGGGGTCAGAAACGTTATGAGTTAGCGTTTAGGCCTAAACTTTCAAATACTTTGGTCTAAAATCAGTCAATAGGTCACAACAGGCTAATACTTGCCAGAAAGCCATATAGTAGTTTTTTTTCCAAAAATAAATAAATTAAGCAGTAAATTAAATCTGTTAATTTCTCACACTGATGTAATTGAACTGATTACAGTGGGCCACACCATCACACAATACTAGTTATTTGCAGTATTCACCTTTCTATGCCCAAGTTCCTAGCTCGAAGTGAAATATTTCCAGACAATAGCGACTCACTCATTAGGTGCCGTCACACACTCTCAACTGAATGCGCCAGAGTCAAAAAAAGAAAACACTACTCACCTGTTGGTTCATTTTCTTGGTCTGTCCGTACCTGACCAGTAGCCGCCTGGCCTGATAGTCAGTGCAATTAGAACACGATACTAATTCCCTAAATGCAGCTCCGCCTGGGAACCATGCCTCCAGGTCCAACTTCTTAGCCGCAGCATTATTTAGTGCACCTACAGGGCGAAAAACAAAGAAAAACTCACTACATGGACGATTTGTCATAATCATTATTACAATAGCTTTTATTATGATCATTATCATGAATATCATTATTGGTATTTTCAGTATTATTACATTATCTTCGTCGCAATGATTGGCATTATGATTAACATTGTAACTATTATCATCATTATAATCATTGTTACTATTATTATCATAATTATTATCATTATCATCATTATTATTATTATCAATATCATCATCAATATTACTATTCATGATCATCATTATTACTATCATTATTATTATCATCCTCATTATTATTGTTGTTGCTGTCATTGTCATCATCATCATATTATCATCATTTCTACTCCGATTATCATTCTTATTATCATTACCACTGTAATCCTCATTATTATAATTGTAACTAGAGACTCATTTAGCTCACCTGAGACAATGCAAACTACCCTGTAAGGTATTCCTAGTGTTTTATGGAAGTCTTCGGCATGGTCGATCATCTGATCCATCATTTCCCAAGATTTATTCTCATGAGGGGAAGTCAGGACAAATTGCTCCACCTGATCAAAAAATACAGAATCAATAATTTGAGAATGTCTCTTTCTGTTAGGCCAAATAATACATTGCATCAATCAAGGATATCATAATACAATAATATAATTTTCAGTTGCGTTCAATTTTTCCCCTTATCAAGTGAAAATTATGAAATCCAACTCTCCCTAATATGTCCTCACAGGCCTTGACATTAACTTTTTGAGGCACTTGCCCCGCAGGCAAGTGCCATGAGGCTTTCACTTGCCCTGGCTAAGTTTAACTTGCCCGGCCTCACTAGGGTATTATGTGTCTGATAATTCCACTGGTCAGCCGGAAGTCCGGAACAGTAACTGAACAGAAGTACTTGTCCGGCGGTCAAAATCACTTGTCCCAGACGATGGGACAGTGCTTAATGTCAAGCCCTGCCTCACTTGTGAGACCATGTGTATGTTTGTGATATCAATGGGCCTGCGGGCCCCTAGATTTTTCAGACTAGGGGCCCCAAATAGTATGTATTTTCATCAGAAATCCTGTTTGGACCACTATTTTTTATCAAAATACCTTTTTGGGCCCCTAGCCTAAAATCTAAGTGTCAGACCCTGATAGGCTGTTCCCTATCTTTAGATTTAGATAAAATAACTGTCTACTACTGGTAGATAAGAAGTAATATTTCAGGATTTCATTTTCAAATTCTATGTATGGTGAGTAAAAGAATATCAAATCCAATAAATCATCCTACTTTTTTGCAGCTAAACAAAAAAACATTTGCATTTTGATGCATATGCGAAAAAAAAAGCATTCTGCATTCTAAAAAAAATATTCAAATTTCTGCAGGGAGCACAAAGATATACTGGACTCTACACAAAACATCTAAAGGTAGCTTTTCAAGATGCAATTGGACTTCCTGGGAAAACAACTTAATTTTGAGCCCTGCTGCCGCTCTGTAATAACAACTTACCTTCTCAAATTGATGAACTCTAAAGATGCCTCGTGTGTCTCTGCCATGGGAGCCGACCTCCTGCCGGAAACAGGTAGAGAGACCAGCATACTTGATTGGCAGATCCTGGGTGGGGATCCACTCGTCACGATGGTAGGCTGCGATTGGCTGCTCGGAGGTCGCGATCAGGTATTTCTCGTCGACAGCGGAATCCTCCGCTTGCTCGCTGCCCTTACCAACAACCTGAAGCACACAGGCACAAATCAGCATCTTAGCCAGAATTTAGAAACATGTTGCCCAAAATTGGCAATTCTGAAATCTATTGGTGTCCTATTTTTCAGGGGAGACCACAATATACTCAGATTACAACCACAAACTTGTATTCACTTAGCGAAAGAAGGCATAATATCAAAATACTATGTCATGGGAATCATATTGAGGTGAGAAATTCAACTACATGCTTGATATTGACATCTAAAGATACTACTCACAAACAGATTGGGTGTCCCAAGGGGTGATTTTGGTTTTTTTTTGGGTATTCAAAAGACGCCCAGCACCCTGCTGGATAAAACTATGGCACAAATGTTGATGATCTCGACACAAAACAGGTTCTGACACTTAATTAGTAGGCACACCTGCATTTGTCAGGGAAATTCTCTGTTCCTTAGTTAACCCATTCATGCTTTAGAGTTTCTCTACAATAGTCGCCCTGATCTACAAGACATTTGGCAATATCTTGGAAATTTAATAATCATTTTACCAAATATTTCAAAATTCCATGACATCCACCTCTCTAACCAACGGAGAAAGCAGCAACAAAACAACAAAAATGCCAACACTGGCCAGACAAAGACAAAATGAACAAAATAACTCAAAAAGGTAACTCTTCAACTAAGATCGTTCCATAATTCCATTTTTTTCGGCAGAAAGGCACCTGGATAAAAAAAACTTGACCAGCCAAATCTTTGGAAATATGCGCCTCAAAATAGCCCAAGCAGGAGCTTTATGTGGCTGAAAGCAGGCTGTATTTTTTTGAGATTTGTTGATACATCGATATGGGCCATATTGATGACGACCCTATTAGTATGGCAAAGAAGTGACTCGAACTGAAATCGCCATATCCCACATTACATAGGCCACACCTTACCTTGTACAATTCGTCGTCAAACTGGCTGAGCTGGGCCACTTCCTGCATGATCTCCTTGCGCATGAAGAACGGCGTGTAGAGCGGCGAGAATCCCTTCTCCGCCAGCAGCTGCAGCGAGTGGCTGATGAGGGCCTGCTCCAGAAACACCAGGGCGCCCTGAAACGGCAAAATAAAACATGTAGTCATGCCTCATGAAGCTGTGCACACATATCACAGTCACATAGCATAGGTCAAATCTTCAGCCTGTTCCAGAAACACCAGGCAACACTGAAACGACAAAATAAAACATGTAGTCATGCCTCATGAAGCTGTGCACACATATCACAGTCACATAGCATAGGACAAATCTTTAGCCTGTTCCAGAAACACCAGGCAACACTGAAACGGCAAAATAAAACAAGTGGTCATGAACCCGTCCATACATATAGGACACAGATCAAAGTATCTTTAGCCTGTTCCAGAAACACCAGGCAACACTGAAATAGCAAAATAAAACATGTAGTCATGAAGCCCCACTCACATATCTTGAGCTTACACACAATCTGGCACTAATGGAAATACCCTAACAAGAAAGCAATATTTTGAGAAATATTGGAAAAAATGTTTTCGTTGCCAACTCTCATAAGTGTTAAAAGCTCTAAGAAACCATGTTTTTAAGTAATCAGAAGTTTATTTGAACCCCAATTCCACCAGACATGCACAAAAGTGGTAGAGAGGAATATTTCATATTCTTGTGCTCTATATATTTGACACCGATTATTATTATTATATTTATTACTTTAACTATTATAATTGCTATTACTATTTTTATTAATATTCTTATCATTATTATTATCATTATTATTATTATCATCATATTTGATACCATGTCCTTACCTTGAGATAGTACCCACGTCCACCTGCCGTGACTGATCCCCGGTCACCGTCAAATCCATCCACCATCGTCACAAGGTCCACATGAGAATACTTCTTCTTAGTTTCGCAATCACCAAAAGTCCGCTCCACCCGATTCTCATCCTGGATAAAAAAAAAAGCAACAACAATCATCAAGTTGCTCTACGTGCAACATATACAGTTGCCCTTTTGCAAGTGAATTTGGCAAATAACAGCAATCGGGCAAGCACAATAAGACCCTAACTTGCCCAGCTCGGCAAGTAGTATTCTTGGCAGAGTCCTCATGATGTAACTGACCTTTGTTTAAAAACAGAGTGGCGGGGCAAGTGAAAGCGCCAGCAGGGCAAGTAATGTTTTGGAACCTATGTTGCACCCTGTTGCTTCATTCAACACACAAATGAATCATTCATGCTTCGAGTTCCCAGAAATTGTCCAACATACACATACACAGCAACCACTGGATTTTCAGTTGATGCTGCTGCTTTACATATCGACACACTTACCTCATCGTTGCTGACGGGTACAGAGTCGTGAAGGATGTTGCCGATTTCCTTGATGGCCTCGTGTCTCTCAGCCTCGGTCTGGATACGGTTATCATTGTTCTGTTTCTGAGCAGCGTCAACAAGGGTGATCAGCTTCTTGATTTGTTTCACCGTCAGACCCTGGAAAATTAAAGTTCCATTAATTAATGAGTGAAGATCTCATACACAGGTCGTCTGGATGATAATACATGTCGAGACAAGTATAATTAACTACGTAAACAGGGTGCGGCGGTAGACAAGAAAACAACAAATAAGGTAGGCAAATTTCTTTAATAGTAGTATCTTTAACGACCGAAGGACTAGTCAGGTAACGAAGTGGGCGATAATGGAAAATAATTGATTTCCCAAAACTTGACTTGATCTGCTTGGATTTCTTGCCAATCCAATCTATTGAGCTTTCGATTGATCGTCCTAGACCTAATGCAAACAGAGGGAGCTTGTTGGCAGTAAGTCTGAAACAAGGATAGCCGCCATTTTCATACTCACGAGCATGTTATCAGTTTTAAGTGGTGCTTGCGGACTGAAAATCTTTGGTGAGCACTCATTACCTTGAATATGCCCATCAAAGAATTTGTAGGTCTTTTCGGGTATTGATAATTGGCTTAATTGCCCTACCTGGATAACTTCGGCTGTGATGCCATCAAGGTTCTGTTCCACCTCCGCAGGGAGAGTGTCATCATCTCCTACTGGCTCCTTTTTCTGAAAACAGGAAATGAGAAATGTGAGTCAACACCAGGGGCTTAGCCGCCTATGCATCCAGAGTGTCATTTGGACACCCAGAACACTGTTTTGTGACAGTTTGGACACCCAAAAGTTTATGTCAGGATTTGGTGATGATGACTTTTCTTAGAAAATAGAAGATGTAGAAGCTGTAGTGTCACTTTTATAATACACACAAAGCAATTACTGGCCTAAAAAAACAAAATCTGTAAATATATAGGGTTTATTTCATTAGTAGTATGTACTTTGTAGCACACTTTGGACATGCAAAAGTCTATGAAACCTCTGTTTGGACACTGTTTCTAAGTATTGGCTAAGACCATGGTCAACACCTTAACTATGGGTAGAAATTGCACACATATTTTGGCTTGATCATTTGCTGAGGTTTCCGAGCAATTTATCAAATGTAAAAGATTATTTCAAGTGTCTGTATAACCTTATAACGTGAACACGGTGACAGTGCCACATTGGAAGTTAAGACTTATCTTAACTCTTGTAAAATACTAAAAAAGTACGAAGAGCTACGCAACCAGGGCATGGCGGTGGAAATGGACCAGAAAACAACAGATAAGGTAGGCAAATTTCTTTATAAGTTTTTTTAGAACAACAGGACTAGTCAGGTAAGGCCTAGAAAAAAATAGTTTGTTTCCTGTAATGGTCCAAAAAAAGGGTAGGTAGGTCAGTAAAAAAAAATTGGGATTATTGTTTTGGTCAAAATTGTGTGTTTTATACATGTATTATGTTGATTGGGAGTTGGGAGGGTGGAAAAAACTATAAGGTAGGGATTTTTTTGAATAAAAAATTGTTAGGATAGGGTTACAGGAAACAAACAACTTTTTTAGGCCTATTAAGTGAACAATAACGGTTTCCTGAGGAAAACTGCTTTCTTATTTACGGAATAGGCAACAATCGAAAATCATTAATTTTCCAAAATTTGACTCAAATGGCTTGGATTTTTAGCCAATCCAACCAATAAACCAAGCTTTCACTTAATCATCCCAACCCTACCTAGCAGGGTCTTAACCAGCAGGGCGTCTGGGTGTCTTTTGGACTCCCTGGTTCATGAAAAATACCTGATTTTAGGTAAAAGACACCCTAGATTTTGGTATGTGTTTTTTATAAACACTAATTTCAAGTTAAATTTCTAAAACGTTTTGACTTCAAAATAATAGCCAAGACAAATCTTGAGGAATTAAGCATATAATTGCTTTATTTCATAATGAACATAGTCAGTGTAATGTTTTTTTTACTTTTTCAATCAGGGATTTTGGACACCCTTAATTCTTGAAATCCCAATTTGGACACCCTGTCATGAAAATCCTGGCTAAGTCCCTGCTACCTAGCCTACCCTTTTAAATAAAACCATTCAGCTTTCCCCTAGAAGAATATCACCTGAATTGCTCATACCCCTGAGTAGATTTGTTGGATAGAACAGGGTTTAAGTCAGGGTTTTGAACATGAATTTACTCATTTAGAATATGACATAATATCTTCATACACTATCCTTGTAATTATGTTAAGGTGAGAATCTTCAATTATATGCTTGAAATTGACATTTTAAAAAAATCCTGACAAATATTTTTGGGTGTCCTAAGGGGTGAATTCTGAGGGTTTGAGTGTCCAAATAATGCCCAGACGTCCTGCTGGCTAAGACTATGGGGTAAAACTAGTTGACTCTATGCTTAGTTACCCTTATCTAGACTTAGACCCTAACCTTTAGTCAGGCCATAAGATGAGCCATGTGTTAATAATATCAGCTTTTTAAAAACTTATTTTCAGAGTCAAAGAACTCATGCTGTTCTAAAGGACTAATAGTAATAGATGCTAACAATATTAGACATCTTTGACAGCTTACAATAGTTAATTAATAATATTCATGAATCAAATTCTACCAAAAGACTCACCTTCATTTTGCCGCCAATGGTCTTGCTGCAAAGATTCTTAAGCTTGTTTAAGTTGTCTGCATCAAACCGAACTGTAAGATAAAGAAACCATTTAAATATATTGTTGATAAGTAATTGAAATTTTCTCCTTTTACTCTAAAGTAACTACAACTACAACATAGGCATATTTACTTCCCAGCAAATACTTGAACAGATGATTTTGTAAATTTTATGTATTTTGTAAATACTGAACCATGTCTTGGCAACAAAATTACCCTCAGCTGAACACCCACATGAAACAAATAAATGAACTATTGGTAATGCCAAGAAAAAAACAGTTTGTTTCCTGTAACGGTCTGAAAAATAACTTAGGGGTAGGGATTTTTTTGAATAAAAAACTTGTTAGGGAAACAGGAAACAAACAACTTTTTTTAGGCCTAATGTGTTGAATTTTTAAATCTAGAATTTATGTTTTTATGGAAAATTGAATTATTTCAATTTTTACAGATAACTTTTAAATATCATTCTTAGAGAGTATGCAAGAAAATATGCTCACGATGCTATTAATTTACGGTAGATATTCCTATAGGCGGACACCAAAATTTCAACATGTCAAATAATCAATCTTACCATAACTGGTGAATTTGGTAGTCTGGTAGGGCTACAAGGGTCAGGAAATACGTCTATACCTGACAGCAATGACAGACTTAGTTGAGAAACAAATAACTGAGGGAGTTAAAAAGGCTGGCCCATTTAAATATTTTAGCTTACAAGTGTCACCGGTATAAAATGTCCCATTCTTCCCCTTTATACCTGTTTCCAAAAAGGTATATCTGCCTGGTATAGGCCCTATCTCTGTAACAAGGGTTGGCAGGTCTTTTTATCGGAGAGATTGTCATATTTCAAAAATGAATTTCCATTCAAAATAACCCATGCTGCAAGGCTTGTACAAATAATTGGCAAATGTAATCAAGTTGTGTGTCAAAATATCAATAAAATAAAAGGGTATATTTTAAAATTGTAATCAACAAGTGACAAAAATGGAAAAAAAGCTGTAAAATGTCTGTACATAATGTAAAATATATACCCCCTTTATTAAAATGATATTTTGACACAGAACTCATACATTTGCAAATTTTTGGTACTCACTCAGGACAGGGGGTTATTTTGAATGGAAATTTCATTTTAAAAATATGACAATTCCTTAGATTTTTCATTTAGAAGTAAGGAAACAACTATATATGACTTTTTATATCCAGAGTTATATACAACGCATTCATGGAATAGCTAATAAGATAATCTTCTGTGATCATGGACATGTCTTGATAAGACTGCCTTTCTCAGTCAGTGAAGTTCCTTACGTTTTCTCCATTTCGCGTCGGCTTCAACGACCTTATCCACCAATGTTACATCTTTAAACCTCTTGGCTTGGTTTTCTCTGATCTTCATCGGATCATTCCCTTTGTCCGATCGGAATAATTCGACGTCTAACACCATTTTGATGGAAGAATTAGTAGGACAACTGACAGACAGCCGGTTTCTTTTCAACGTGGAGGAACTAAATGAATGCGCATGTCAGAGATTCATTTCCGGGTCAACCAGGTCATTTCAGCTGGGGGTCATATTATACAGGGTCACGCCCATTTTTTCCTATGCGTTCATCAGGTGGTGTTAAAAGATCATTAGATAACGCAATTCTCTAATCTTCATTGATTTAAGTAATTAAGAAATGTTGGCTACTTATATTTCTTTTAAATTCGGTATGACAATGATACGTCCAATGCACGTGTACAATAATCATGATATGGTCCCTTCTATATCAGTCTATTGCCTCCCGTCCTGGGTGGAGTTGCATCAGCTTGCTGAACAACAAGGGAAGCAGACTGAACTGAGTTATTGTGGTTCTGATGGAATGAATAAATGGACTTCATGTGAATAATCGTTCATGAAATTGATCGAACGATGAGGAAAAGAGGAACAGAGCCAAAACAAACACCAGCATAACTTCGTTGTATAATAACTGTATTTCGATGGAAATGCAATAATGAAAATAATTGTCAATTATATTTTGCTAGACTGATAATAATAATAATAATAATAATAATAATAATAATAATGATAAAAATGATAATAATAATAATAAACCGCATATCATTAACATGTAAATGAATAATTGCATGAACCAATGCATAAATTTACTAACAGCTTGAATCAACATATACTTGTAGTTGCTCATCTAAGCTAACAGTAGGGGAAGAAAGGTTTACCGAATATATGGAGCAATGTGGAAAGTAAACTAAAAAAACTAAACAAATCACGATTGGACAACTGAACAACTGGCGGGAAATTATTTAATAAATGCGTATGAGCCATTCATTAAATAGTTAGGAGACTGAGTAGAAACGCTTTTTATCTAATATGATTGGGTATCACATTAATTCAACATAGTAAAATCACGGAGTAGGTTTAAACATACAATTTAATAAAAACGGGAATTATAGGACTAGGGATTCCCAGGCCAATTTTGATCATTAGAAAAAATACTTGATACCATGTGTCCATGTATCAATCCCCCCCCCCTCCCCCAATCTATACCTTCATGGACTTTTTACGTTCTGTCATTCATATGGCAAGCATCTGGAGTTTTTTCCGATATTTTTAATAATTGATAATATTCATTGATATTCATGAATATTTATAAATGTTAATAAAGGATTAAATACTACGAAACAATAGTAAATGCTAGATGACATTTGTGATATTATACATGTTATTGTTGAGTTTTATATTTGTAAATGATCTACAGTAATACTTATTAAGAAGTCTTTTCTCAATATACATCATTCTTCTTTTTAGCATTTATAAATCATGTTGTAGTATTTATAAATCAATTTCTGGTATTTATCTTAAAGTTGTTGCTTTTATAGATACTATAAAGGGATTTATGAATATCTGGAAATAATATATGAATACTAGAAAATGATTCATGAATACAAGGAATGTTTTATAACTACTAGGAAGTATAGTTTAATCTAGGGATTTATTATATCATACAAATATGGCACTTGAGTGAGTGCAATAAAAATTGATATTGCACGAAACCAAGGTGCCATATTTGTTTTATTATATGAATACTGCTCATTCAAATAAAAATTATTCAATAATTTAAAGAATTATGAAGATGTAAATAGAATTGATGTTTCTCCATTTCCAGGGTATTACCACAAACCATTGGGTTATTGTAAATTTCTAAGCTGAAATATATTTTTGCGTTGATTCAGTAATATAACAATCAAGATACTATATATAAAAAAGCACATGCATTAGTTTCAGAATTTAGTTTCAGATATTTATTTGAGATCTAATTTGAAAATATGTTTTGTCTTCAATATAGATAATATAGTTTGTATTTTTGCAAGGGTCCATTCCTTATAAACAGCATTTTACAAGAAGCCCAAACTCTTCTGAGTTCCTTGTCTCAATTCACTTATATTGGGTTCCTTTTCAGGAGTTCAAGTTGAGAATTGAGTATAGGAACCTAACAGCTCTGAGGTTTAGTGTTGGAAAGTAATATTGCATCCCAATATCAATTTTGTAAGGTGGTCATGTGACCATGATCTGACCAACCACAGCAGAGAATGAGTAGTAGGCATATACTAATTATGCATATGAATGTGGACATTTTTTTCTGATACTAAAAGTCATTTTTTAGTATTCAAATATGATTTTCTATTATTTATAAAAGATGTTATGGTGTTCATCAATTGCTGCATTCATAAATATTTGGAAGTCATTGTCATTCTCAGATTTTCATTTGAAATATAAGTTCTAGTCAAAAAAATGGTTTTGCTGCATTTGGTATCAAAATTTGGTTGACATCGGTACCTAGGTAATCAATGTTTACACCTCATCATGTTCAAACTGTTTCTGATATCAACGACGGATACAACTATAAAAATCAGATTTTTGAAAATATCTTGAAATATATTATCACTTTTCTTGAGGGGAGTGCTTTTATCTTTCAAGATACACTAGGGGTAGGGAAAAACAAAAGCCCCGTAGGATCTACTGTAAGCAGATTGTTAATCGATCAAGTAGATCGATTAAAGTGTATTGTTGATGCGTGTTACCTCCAAATAATAGCCCTGCCTACTTTATTACAACTGCGTCGATGATGGGCCCTGCAGGTTTATCAATTAATGATAGATCCTTTCCAGCTTTACTTTGTTCTGCTGAGCCGACACAAACAGCTTGTGGTCCTATTTGTTGATCGATCTCGGGTTCATCGAAGTTCATTTCGGATAAATGCTCCGCACAATTTATAGCAAGTGCATTTGAACTACACAGAACTGCATATCCTATTAACTGCTGTACATGTTTGAATACGATTGGCACAAAATGTAAAACGACACTGGAGTGGGGAAGTTTTATTTACCCCCTGTCCCCAAAAGACGGTCGTTTAATTTTTATTTTTTTTGCTCTTTCACACCTGGTCCATCGTATTTGAATACGTTCTGTTAGTCGCTTCAAACTCATTTATCTATTTGTTTAACCCATTAATGCTTAGGAGTTACTCTTGAAATTGCCGCCTGAACGTTTGATACTCTTGATACTTGTAAATTAAGAATAATTTTACAAAGTATTTGAAGGAGAGTCACTGGTAGTGTTCTGATTAACATTTTCCTTTAAATATGTTCCGATTTATGCTTTTGCCTAAAAGGTGTCTCCAAAATAGCCAGGCTGTTTTTGGCCGCTACGAGCATTGATGGGTAAAATCCGTATTTTACAGCTTTTTAAAATCCCCTTAAATGGATTTATAACTTAAAACTTCTCTGACGTTAAAAACCTATTATTTGAATTGGGACTTACCATAACACTTCTGAAGTCCATATGCAGCTCCTGTAAGGAACTTATCTCCCGCGGAATTGAATCAGCCATTTGAATGGCTATTATAGCGTGTTGCAATGGCAATTCCTGGGCTTAGAAAACTTACTATATTCAGTGAGAAGCTGTTTCTGTGGCTTAAAAGTGATCCCAGTTCACCACTCTGAGCCAGGACCAAATCCCGGCTCACTGCCCTGAGCCAGTACCAAATTCCGACTCAGCAACCATTAGAAAATTTGCTTTTTGTGTCATTTTAAAGAGTTGCAGATAAGATAAATTTCCATCCTTTATCACCCGCTGTAATAGCCACCAAGATCCGCCATTGAGCATTGGTGCAGATTTATAGCCTCGCCAAGGGTGTTTGTTGCAAAGCTTCGGCGTTGGCGGCCTCATCTTTGGCAACAGATACCTACGGCTTGGCTATTAAACTGCACCAATGCTCAGCAGTGGATCTTAATCCCTATACCCTAACATGCCTGCCATCACAGTGAACAGTACCATTGAGACCTAGTTAAAAGCCCCACCCTTAAACATACCTTACAGCAATACAGTGTATAATCGTATTACAAGATGTATCTCCTGATTCTTGAGGGTTATCAACTCAGGTAGAGAATATCATAGCCAATCGTCTTTTGCCAACCCATATTCTATTTCATTTCAGTATTTACAACTTTTCACTCAAATGACTTAATGTCATTACTTGGACAGGTGATGGTTACTGCAGGTTTAAAGAGAGAGACGCACTCCGGATCAATGCAGTGTTGTACCAGGTCGTCAGTTCTGGCCAAAACTATGAAAACAGCTTGGATAGACGACACAAACTGGGTCTAGCTTGAAGTGGCAGCCCAAGCGTGATTTCCAAGGTTCGAGTCTCCTCTGGACTCCCATGAGTCGGGTTGGGCTGGTCGCTATATAAATGTGCGTTGTCGTGGAGGGCTGTCTATGGTCCCTCTGCAACTGAAAGACCCATTGGAAGTATTCGAGAAGAGAAAAGAATTTCTTCACTGTTCCAGGCTTCCATCTGGTCACGATATGAACTAAGCAGTTGAATAAAAAAACATTCCTTCCTTCCTCCTTCTGACCAACCTTCCGGGGGGCGGGGCACTCAGGTACAGAGGGGTGCCGCACCTGCGTTGTCAAAATTAAGAAATACCCCTACAGCACTGATTTCTGGCCAAAAAAACACCCTTATTTTAATAAAAACGCTGACTTTCTCCACTTAATAAACACCCCTTCTTTTATCAAAACACTGACATTGGATGAACGGGAACACGTATTTTAACTTTAGATTTTATAATCCTCTGCGTGTTTAGCGGCAGCAAGTGGCGGCAGCAAACTCAGAAGCCCAGTCACTTCGGGAGTCAATCGGCGTCAGAGCCGCGTATATTTCGTGGATTGTAAGGGGATTTTGACCACCATACTTCGTACCTGGGTACAAAAAAGTACCCTTCTTTTACAAAATCGCGCACATGCGGAGGTCTTAAAAAAGACCCCTTCTTCCGCGAAATACGTAACGCAGGTGCGGCCCCCCTCTGTACCTTAGTGCCCCCCCCCCCCCGGGCCAACCTTCCCATATCTTCGTTCGTTTGGGGGTTCGTTTTGGCACCTACAGATTAAGATCAATGATTGCTTGTCGACAGCTACACGTAAGAATATGCCTTATTGGTTAAATCAAAGGTGAGAATGTTTTATTAATTTCATCGCTACGGAGACTACATGTTGTTGACCCCAGCCAGGGGGGCACTGGAGATTTAATGAACGTACAAATAATGTTGATTGTGCGAATTAAATGTTCTGTGTACATACACTGAATGACCAGGACCACGTGCACCCGGGGGAGTTTTTACCACCCAGGTGGCCTATTCAGCTGTACATATATATATATATATTTCATAAGCAGGTGTCTTTCTCCTCACTCGCCCAGTCTGTCTGGAGAGATGATATGGAGGGGCATGGACAGATGATGAAAGTGTCATTCCCGTTGACGTTTCTTGTTCATTTTCTTCTCACCTTTGGCACATGTACGCAAGGTAAGATCAGATACATATCATTTCGATAAAAAAAACTATTATTTCAAAAAGTATAATCAAACAATTGATGATATATGATATCCACAGAGAAGGTCATTTTCTAGAAAGAAATACTTGCTCATCAGCTAGTCTTGATCTCCAGTCAAATAAGGCCCATTCGTATGGAATTAAAATGGAAATAATCTTTGGCTATTGTTCAGCCAAACGAGCATGGTTGATGACGAGCTGGCAGTGAATGATAGAGATAACTTGGCAAATCACTGGTTTGCCCTCCAACGATTCAATGATTTTGTTTGCACACACCTCATGTATGTTATATGTTTTATATATATATATATATATATATATATATATATATATATATATATATATATATATATATATATATATATATATATATATATATATATATATATATATATATATCAGGGACTTAGCCAGGACTTTCCTAACAGGGTGTCCAAATTGGGAATATAAGAATTGAGGGTGTCCAAAATCCCTGATTGAAAAAGTAAAAATCATTACACTGGTTATGTACATTAAAAAATAATATTGTTTAATTCTTCAATAAATGCCTATTGTATTACTTTGAAGTTGAACCTTTTAGACTTTTAACTCGGAATTAGTATTTCAAAAAAATGTACCAAAATCTAGGGAGTCTTTTTGCCTAAAATCAGGTACTTTTCATGAACCAGGGAGTCCAATAGACACCCAGACACCCAGCTGGCTAATACCCTGATATATATATATATATATATATATATATATATATATATATATATATATATATATATATATATATATATATATATAAATATATATATATATATATATATATATATATATATATATATATATATATATATATATATATATATATATATATACAATAATAATTGGGCCGAGCATTAAGGAATTCCCTATGGCAGTATGGACGGACATTCTCCTTCACCATAGGTTCCCCCCTTCAAGTGTGGCATTGGTGAACGGCTAAAACGAATCAACATGCATATACGACTCAACATGGGAAAACGCACCAACCTGCATTCGTTAACATCATTAGGCCAGATATAGAACAAGATAGACGCCAGTGGCGTCAAGAGGTTGATTCCTTGTATGTCTTTTTGTAGTTAATCATTTGCAATTTTTTGTTTTTTTAATATTTTGCTATTTTGAAATTTTTCTGATTTTTGTGTTTTTTCGTTAGTGGTTACAGACTGATACACACTTGTAATGCTGCTGATGATACTTACAGACTTTTTAATCAAAAAACAAGTTTGTGAATAGACATTAATATCAGTTTGGAGCACTATAAAACATTTTCCTTTTTTATGAAATTCTTTATCTTTTTATCATACCTAATAGTGCCAAAAAATACATCTGAAACACATATCTTTCAAATTTTTCATAAGATTTCTATCTAAAACCCTCCCTCAAATATTTTCCAAAACTATAACCCACTTCTAGCTATCCAGAAACTTTGACAAACTCACCACCCACCATCACCTATCCAGTAGATCACCAAACATGAACGGGAAAAGCCCACATCCTGCACTGCAAATGACAGTCAACAAAACCCCACCAATAGCATGCTTGCCACAACTTACTTAATGCTGCCTGAAGAACTTTAGTCCGTGACTTACCCTTACATGAAAATGGCCAAACACTGCCAGAATGCAAACATGCACAGGGATCAACCTTATGGTCCCTTAAAGGGCATATGCCCCTGAACCATGTGATTTTGCTACCAGATGATGAATTATAGGAGCCAAGTTTGTGAACGGACATTAAATATCAGCTTAAAGCATTTTAAAAACTTTTCCTTTTTTTGAAATTCTTTATCTTTTCATCATACCTAATAGTGCCAAAAAATACAGCTGAAACACAAACCTTTCAAACTTTTCCCTGGGAGCATGCCCCAAGATCCCCAAACCTGGACAATGCACCCCTGGCAAAACCATACCGTCGTGGTGGCCGCACAGGAATTTAATAGCCCCTAAACTTAAAATCCTGGGAGCCAAATCTGCTCCTGTCTGAAAATGTTAAAGTCAATCACTGATGCATGTAACAAACTGACTGGCTGCCTGCAAATAACACCACATCAAAATCAAACATGTTGCCAACAGCCAAAAATCCACTCCCCCTTAACAGAGGCTTGTGACTCTCCCCCACAACACAAAATGTTAACACATAAGCTAAGTATATACAACAAAGCCCATGCATTAAAATAAGTGCCGGCTCTCAAATATTAAAAAAGACCAACAGTTAAACAGCGAATAAAAAATTTCATCATAACCTAAAATTCAGCACGCATAAATAAAATGCAACTTTTGACAAACTAAACTAATCACTAAGCCTATCCGCCAAATATAAACATGAACATTTTAACACACATACTTCAGAAAAAGAGAGCGATGGGGGGCGGGGTTAAAAATTTGACATCTGACATATCATCAAAGTAACACAAAACATTTACATGAAGATGGCCAAACACTGCCTAAAAGCAAACATGAACTGGGATCAACCTTATGTACCCTTTAGGGGCATATGCCCCTGGTTCATGTGATATTGCAACCAGATGAAAAAATATACGAGCCAACTTTGTGAAAGGACATTAAATATATGTTTGGAGCATTTTAAAACATTTTCCTTTTTCCTTAAATTCTTTATCTTTCTATCATACCTAATAGTGCCAAAAAATACATCTGAAACACATATCCTACAATTTTTTCATAAGAATTCTATCTAAAACCCTCCCCCAAATATTTCCCAAAATTATAACCCACTTCTAGCTATCCAAGAAACTATGACAAACCCACCATCACTCATCCAGTAGATCACCAAACATGAATGGGAAAAGCCCACATCCTGCACTGCAAATGAGAGTCAACAAAACCCCACCAATAGCATGCTTGCCACAACTTACCTGCTGCTGCCTGAAGAACATTAGTCCGTGACTTACCTTTACATGAAAATGACCAAACACTGCCTGAGTGCAAACATGCACAAGGATCAACCTTATGGTCCCTTAAGGGGCATATGTTCCTGGATTATGTGATTTTGCTACCTGATGATGAACTATAAGAGCCAAGCTTGTGAATGGACATTAAATATCAGCTTAGAACATTTTAAAAAAAATTCAACTTTCTTGAACTTCTTTATCTTTTTATCATACCTAATAGTGCCAATAAATACATCAGAAACACAAACTATTCAATTTTTTCCCTGGAAAAATGCTCCAAAACCCCCAAACCTGGACAGTTAAAACATTTCCCTTCCACTGAAATTCTTTATCTTTTTATCATACCTAATAGTGCCAAAAAATACAACTGAAACACATATCCCTCAATTTTTTCAAAAGAATTCTATCTAAAACCCTCCCTCAAATATTTTCGAAAACTATAACCCACTCCTAGCTATCCAAGAAACTATGGCAAACTCACCACCACTAATCCAGTAGATCACCAAACATGAATGGGAAAAGCCTACAACCAGCACTGCAAATGACAGCCAACAAAACCCCACCAGCAGCATGCTTGCCACAACTAATATGCTGCTGCCTGAAGAACTTTAGTCCGTGACTTACCTTTACATGAAAATGGCCAAACACTGCCTGAATGCAAACATGCACAAATATCAACCATATGGCCCCTTAAGGGACATATGCCCCTGGCCATGATCTTCCGCCACTAAAGCAGGTCCAGCACTACCAGAAACCCAATATGCATGCAATAACTTTGTACTTAAACCTAAAATAGACTGATACACACTTGTAATGCTGCTGATGATACTTACAGACTTTTTAATCAAAAACCAAGTTTGTGAATAGACATTAATATCAGTTTGGAGCAATTTAAAACAATTTCCTTTTATTTGAACTTCTTTATCTTTTTATCACACCTAATAGTGCCAAAAAATACATCTGAAACACATATCTTCCAAACTTTTCATAAGATTTCTATCTAAATCCGCACTTAAAAAAACTTCCCTATTTTTGAATTTCTTTATCTTTTTATCACACCTAATAGTGCCAAGAAATACAACTATAAGAGCCAGTTTGTGAATGTACATTAAATATCAGTCTAGAACAATTTCAAAAAAAATTCCCATTCTTTGAACTTCTTTATCTTTCTATCATACCTAATAGTGTTAAAAAATACATCAGAAACACAAACTTTGTAATTTTCCCTTTATTTTGATCAGTATTTTCGTTTGTTTTGCATCTTGGGCGATACAAATGCAGGGAGATGCTGCTTGGGCCCGAGCACTGGGTTGAAGGGGTATGGGACCGGCATCGGCATCAAAGGGTAGAAGCCTGCATACTTCAGGTCTGCTACTTCACCTACACCATGCAACCTGAAAAAATAATCATACATACCATCAAAGCAACACAAAAATATCAACACAAAACATATCTCACCAAATGCAATCTTATATTATCACACCGACACAATATCTTCTTTAAACAGTAATTGTTTTGTTTGAGGGACAGTGAAGATTTGCATGGTTTCTATATTTTGTGTATGTGTTTTTATAAAATTGTATATTGAGTGATAGTTTTGTATTGATACTTTTGTATTTATTTCAATTTAATGTATGCTTACTATTTTGGGTTGTCAGGTAAATCAAGTTCCTATGATGCTCTTTGGTGTAGATGCAGTATGATGTCGAAGCCAGTTTCTATGACAGTACACACTTTTCCTGTCACCCAAAACAATTAAAATCATATCTTTATCTAAAATACAACAACAGTGAGAACGGAAGGGATGGCAGGGTTAAAGGTCTGCTAACTTCAGGACTGCATACTACACTCATGGTGAGAAGGGTATATATACTGACTGCTGAAATCGCGATAAAAATATTTACTACTTCCGTTTTTTTCAAAGTTGTTTTTTTACGATTGTGGGGAACAAAAAAAATCCACAAATGGGCAGGATGGATTATTTAGAGTCATACATACCATCAAAGCAACACAAAAATATCAACACAAAACATATCTCACCAAATGCAATCTTATATTATCACACCGACACAATATCTTCTTTAAACAGTAATTGTTTTGTTTGAGGGACAGTGAAGATTTGCATGGTTTCTATATTTTGTGGATGTGTTTTTATAAAATTGTATATTGAGTGATAGTTTTGTATTGATACTTTTGTATTTATTTCAATTTAATGTATGCTTACTATTTTGGGTTGTCAGGTGAATCAAGTTCCTATGATGCTCTTTGGTGTAGATGCAGTATGATGTCGAAGCCAGTTTCTATGAGTGCTGCCTGCAGTTATGTCCCTTGACACCCTTCTCACCATGAGTGAAAATGCAATCCTGAAGTATGCAGACCATTAACCCTGCCATCCCATGCATTCGCATTACATGCTCTTTGGGCTTATAAGTTTGTGACCAATAAATTATAACAGTACACACTTTTCCTGTCACCCAAAACAATTAAAATCATATCTTTATCTAAAATACAACAACAGTGAGAACGGAAGGGATGGCAGGATTAAAGGTCTGCTAACTTCAGGACTGCATACTACACTCATGGTGAGAAGGGTATATATACTGACTGCTGAAATCGCGATGAAAATATTTACTACTTCCGTTTTTTTCAAAGTTGTTTTCTTACGATTGTGGGGATCAAAGAAAATCCACAAATGGGCAGGATGGATTATTTAGAGTCTGTTTTCTTGAAGTTGAAACTTTTTTTCCGGTTTTAGTGGCGAAATTAATAAGTAAATTTAGAATTTCGCCAGGGTTCCTAAATCAACATTCCAAAAAGCCGTTTTTGCCGTTTTTTTTCCGAAGTCGCCATTTTTTTTCAAAAATTACAAATATAAGCAACAAGTTATGATAATAGGGTAAAAGCCCTATTTGTTGAGAACACTTTGATGGGCCATTTGTAAATTTTGACCCAGAAACGGCGACGTGACAATTTATTGAAAAAAGTATGTTTTTTGTGTGAAATGCACACAATGCATATCAATGCCCTAATCTCGCTATATCAAAAAAATCAACTTCCGGTTGTAGCGAAAAGCTATTTTTTCGCTTCCAACCTGAAGTTGAATTAAAAAAATGATTGAATCAGATAGATGAGGATCTCATCTATCCAGGTAGGTAGTCATATTGTGATCGGGGGGAGATAGCTTGATGAAATTGACAGGAATCGGCGAGGTACCATTGAGAATGTACTAATCGCCGTGGTCAACACGCCACCATCGATGCGTGTTGACAAATATCTCAAAATATTTTCGATTTTCCGAAACCAAAAGAATTAATCTTAATAATATAGATACTTGGCTTGTTAATTCTTTTGGTTTCAGAATTTTAGAGTTAGAGATGGCCACAAACGAAAGCTTTGAAATCGGGGTGCAAATTTCGTCAAACCCGACCCATCGCCATGTTCACGCCACCATCGATGCGTGTTGACAAATATCTCAAAATATTTTCGATTTTCCGAAACCAAAAGAATTAATCTTAATAATATAGATACTTGGCTTGTTAATTCTTTTGGTTTCAGAATTTTAGAGTTAGAGATGGCCACAAACGAAAGCTTTGAAATCGGGGTGCAAATTTCGGCAAAACCGATATTCAAAATGGCGGAGGGTAACCTAGCCAATGTAAAAAATACGTGAATGAACACGTAAGTAAAATAGTACAAAGAGAAATACAAATAGCCGCTCATTGGTTAATAAACCGCGGGAAAGAGTACCACGTGGTGTGACGGTGAGGCAGTGAGACCGCTCATTGGATAATTCACCAGAGACAAACCACGTGGTGCTGTCACGTGATTAGCCGATCGCAGAAAAGTATGTTTTTTGTGTGAAATGCACATCAATGCCCTAATCTCGCTATATCAAAAAAATCAACTTCCGGTTGTAGCGAAAAGCTATTTTTTCGCTTCCAACCTGAAGTTGAATTAAAAAAATGATTGAATCAGATAGATGAGGATCTCATCTATCCAGGTAGGTAGTCATATTGTGATCGGGGGGAGATAGCTTGATGAAATTGACAGGAATCGGCGAGGTACCATTGAGAATGTACTAATCGCCGTGGTCAACACGCCACCATCGATGCGTGTTGACAAATATCTCAAAATATTTTCGATTTTCCGAAACCAAAAGAATTAATCTTAATAATATAGATACTTGGCTTGTTAATTCTTTTGGTTTCAGAATTTTAGAGTTAGAGATGGCCACAAACGAAAGCTTTGAAATCGGGGTGCAAATTTCGTCAAACCCGACCCATCGCCATGTTCACGCCACCATCGATGCGTGTTGACAAATATCTCAAAATATTTTCGATTTTCCGAAACCAAAAGAATTAATCTTAATAATATAGATACTTGGCTTGTTAATTCTTTTGGTTTCAGAATTTTAGAGTTAGAGATGGCCACAAACGAAAGCTTTGAAAACGGGGTGCAAATTTCGGCAAAACCGATATTCAAAACGGCGGAGGGTAACCTAGCCAATGTAAAAAATACGTGAATGAACACGTGAGTAAAATAGTAGTAAGAGGGATACAAATAGCCGCTCATTGGTTAATAAACCGCGGGAAAGAGTACCACGTGGTGTGACGGTGAGGCAGTGAGACCGCTCATTGGATAATTCACCAGAGACAAACCACGTGGTGCTGTCACGTGATTAGCCGATCGCATTAAATATGCAGAAAACCCACGCATGCGCATCCACCCACGCATGCGCATCCAACGGCCGCCCCACCAGACCAGACGCGCTACAGAATCGTATTGGAGTGAAGAAAACGTAATGTATAAACACGTAAAAATCCACCAAAAAAAAACTAGGCAACCCACAGAAACAATGAAACAAACTCTATAAACTACACACCCAACTCTAACAGAAACATTAAACAAAACGACCCCACCACACCCCACTCTCCAGATCATTCGCCTAGAATTTTCCAAAAATGCCATGTAAGACAACATAGGGAAAATGCATCAACCAGCTCCCAGGACCCCCCCCGGGAATGCAAGACAACAAAAGCGAACTGAATATAGGTTGTTGTTTGTACAACAACCTCTAAAAATGCAGGTTGGTGCGTTTTCGCCATGTTGGTGCATTTTGCATGCAGGTTGAGTCGTTTTCAGTTAGGTTGCATGGTTTTTGGTCATATGGCGTTCCAAAGTCCAGTATGCATAATTGAAATATGCACCGAAGTCAACTGCCTGCCGAGCACATTATGTTAAATATGCAAACTTATCACGATATACAGTACATGATATTGAAAAAATCTGGACCAGATATCAGACTGAAATTTGTTCTGGTCTCAGCTTGACCCCTAGAGTACTATTTTTTCCATTCAGGCGACCAGATCTTTCCCGGACCATTTTTGCAGAGTCAGTAGGGAGGTAAATAAAAATAAAATAAAAATCCTGTTTTTTTCTGACCCCAAGCATTATTGAGTCAGGAAATAAAACAAAACTATTATTTCAAGTTAGACAAGTACGGTTGTTGATGCAAAGCATCAATAGTCAAAAGGCGGGGCTCAGTTATTTATGAACTTGTGAGGGAACCGGATGTAAAAAGAACATTAACATTATAGAGGAAAATAATTTATAATGACTAGATTTGTATCATTTTTGTAGAAATGAAACAAATATCGAAATTCTATATACATAGTAATTTTTTTTCATTAGTAATTTTCCCTCCTATACTGAAAAATATACTTTATGTCCGCTTAAAATATTCTATATATTTGAAAACTTCATACTAAATTAAAATAAGGAAGGCACGATTTTCCGCGGCAAAGGTAGTAGTATGGGCGTGAGGTGGGACGGTGGTCCAACCGGGGGTGTTTTGGGTTCGCACCTGCATTCTGTGCACTCTGATTGGTTAATGGAACCCGAACCCTTAATCCACGGTTCGATCGCGGTTCGGGGGTACTCGGTTCAGTTCGGCGAGGTTGATTTTGATTGGTCAAGGGAACCGAACTGTATGGGGTGTATTTATTGATGGGTTCATCTGTGTTCACCTGGGTTTGTCATCAAGGCAGGGTTCACTGATTGTGAACCTTGACCTAATTAGTGTCAGTAAGGTTTGTTTGGGTTTGTGTGGGGGTGTGTGTATGCAACCTGTCTGTCACCTTAATCCTCTTAATGGGGGAATGAACTTAATCCTGCGCCCCCCTCCCCCCTCCCTCACTATGAACCTTAAGCTATTTAGGGTTTGAACCCTGTCTATTTGGGTAGAGTATTAAGTATATAGATCTGAACCCTGTTCATTTGGGGTATGCCCAATGAACTTGACATAGTAACTTTAACCCTTTAATGACTTGAACCTTCAGGTGAACTTGATTGTTTGGGTATGGGTGTGCAAGTGGGATGTATCATAATCCCCTTAATTGGCTATGGTGAACCCATAGGGCACCGGTGCTTTATGGATGTGTGTGTGTGTGTAACCTGATCCCTAGGCTATCAGATAGTGGGGCACTTGTATATGTCTAGCCATCTTTCCCTTCTTCACATGAGCATGGTTGTTATGGAAATAAATATTGTTTTTTAAACCAGGGGTTTGTAGGTACTGTGTATAGAGCACATGTACATATTCATAAATCATATTTCATATATTTTTTAAAAATATTTTTTTTATTTTTTTGTTTTGTTTTGTTTTTGAAGTCAGGGGTTTGTGGGTACTTGTGTATAGTGCACATGTACATATTCATAAATCATAATTCATATTTCAAAAAAAAAAAAAAATTATTTTTTTGTTTTGTTTTGTTTTTGAAGTCAGGGGTTTGTGGGTACTTGTGTATAGTGCACATGTACATATTCATAAATCATATTTCATATTTTTTTAAAATATTTTTTAAATTTTTTTTGTTTTGTTTTGTTTTTAAGTCAGGGGTTTGTGGGTACTTGTGTATAGTGCACATGTATATTTTTCATACGGGCAGAGACTTGTACATTTTATTGTATTTTATCTAGGGTTGACGACTGTCAGCCTTAGATGTTATTGCTGTATTTATGCTTTAATTGGAGTGTATTTTATCGAGGGTTGACGACTGTCAACCTTAGATGTTATTGCTGTATTTATGCTTTAATTGGAGATTGAGAATGTTATTGTGACTTGTACTCTAGCTTTCAGATAGAGACTAGGGGAGCGTTTTAGGTATGGTTTAAGGTGGGTAGCATCATTATATGTATTTACTTTTTAACTCTCCGGGTCACATCCCCCCACATTTATGGTAAAGTATATGGCTCTCCCCACATGTTGGGATGATGCGCTCTTACTGTCGGGGTGATGCTCTTCTCTACGTTTGAATGATGCTCTCCAGTCAGTGAGGTGATGCTCTCCCGCTTGTTTTTGCCATATACACTAAGTAATATAAATAAACATGCCTCTCTTGTAATTTCTGACAGGTTCTGTTTGAGCTCTCTGTGCAAAACGGCATCGCCGAGTCGTGCCCGAATTCCTGTTAAAGGGTTGTTTGGCTGTTAGTTAAGTGGGGTGCTAATGCTGATATTGTGGAGCCGTGAGGGTGCAAGGTGCAAATGCAATATCAGTGCCCCACGAAATGCTATACGAAGAACTGTATACCTGTACCACGACGGCCACTCAACTTGTCCGGTGTCCAATCCACACAGACAGGAAGTACAGTTGTTGTTCTTACAGACCGGGCACCCTGGTGCCTGAGCTTCCATCAAATGGAAGAAACTTGTCAATAACTCCTTCTAAATAACTGTAAGGTGAAATTTACACCACAGCCTAGGGGTTTGTGGGTACTTGTGTATTTCTTCTCCAGGGTTAATTTTACCTGTCAAAGAGTAATCTTAATACCACCACCCTTGTCACACTAGCTTAGAGAAGCCAACCTACTTGATGGATTCATACCCCTCATGCCGCTTGGGTAAAAGGTGGGAGGATTTTAATAGGTTAAATCAAAACATACAATCTTCTTTTTAATGGGTAAATCATTTATTTTCAACATTATCTTCTTTTACATTCTATTACAAAACATTTTAATCTACTATATACTACTACTACTACTTGGTCATTAAGCTGATCATGTCCTGTTCAATCCTAGCCAGTCTCGTCATATCCAAGAGAAGTTGCTCCTTGTGTATCACAGGGGATGCTATCCATATCAGTGGTGGTCATCATTTCAAGGAAGCCGCACTTTTTACCCCATCTTTTATGTTCACCCAAGGCCTCATCAGTTGGACGCCAATCTTTCAAACGCACACCACAATAGAAACAAAATACAATATCAGAACATCCTGTATAAACAAACCCTGCCTCTGCAAGTTCTTTTGGCTGTGGGTTAATATACTTGGGCCATGTTCTAAAAGAGCATACCCTGTCTTTACAAGACATGAAGTTTTTATACTGGGGTGTAAATTCCTTCCTTTCTTATTTTCGGGGAGGCTTTGACTATTGTTAATACGGGGCTACTGTCACTGCATGTGGTAGCATTTGCTGAATGTTAATAAATGTCACACATGAGACTTTTATATGGGGTTGACTACATCTCAGAACCAAACCCTACCACTCAAATGGGGCTACATCTGGACATGAGTCCAGTTTGTTTGTTTTACATGCACTAATCCTGTGTTGGTCACCGCCCTAAGAACCCCAATAAAGTTTACTCCTTTCCTGAACCTAAACTGAACTTTGTATTTACAATAATTAGCACTATACCCGAACCTGAACCTAAGGAACTTAATAGGATTAAGACTTCCCTATAAAAGCAACTCCACCTTGAACCTACAGAATTCTGTATCAGCCACAGACCTGCAAGCTCTTGGTGTTGGTGAGTACAGACAGAATCATCCAAAACCTATCGAATTTCTTGCTTACTTAAACTCATTCTATTTCAAGATATTGATCACCTATACTTTCAGTGATTAGTATTTTTTCTTCTTGTAGAAAGTATGGCAAGTACAAAAGATCAAACCAAAAGCAAAGTAGCTCAAAAAAGAGTGGCTAACATTGTTGATCTATCAGATCGCCATCCTTTAGGGGGGAAGAAAAATCGCTTTGTCTACGTTTCTCAATTTTATAGCTCTAAATTTGCAAAAACATACATTAACGTGGATGTTAGAGAGTACGATCTAAGAGATTGTGAAAATAATACCGGTAAGCCAACCATCAAAGGTGTGGCCTTCAATAAGGAAGAGTTTGAAGAGTTCTGTCGTCTCATTCCTACTCTTAAAGAGGAATTGAACTCCAAACTAGATCTCCTGGAACTATCTGAGCCCATCCCAGAAACAGAATTTCAAACTTCTCTTAAAAGAGACCACGAAGGAAAACATAAATTTACATTTTCTTCCAATCCTACATCTTACTATCAACCAGGAAAAAAGTGGTAGATAATCTAGACTTCAAGTGACACCAAGTCTTATCATACCGTTTAGATAAGTAGGTTGTCAGGGTATCAGATTACCATCAGACCTTTTCTAGCTAGTTTTAGAGGTAGCTCTACATCCCTGTAACTAATTACAAGTTCATTATAGCCCAGACAAGTAAGAAGTGTAGTTATTAGGGTTAGGTTTTAGAGTTTTTGTTTTGTATTGTGTAGACCAAGCGATTAATTCTTCCTCCCCAATCAATATGGCTGGAACCGGTAGACCATTGAAGAGGAAACACGACGCCATAACAGCCCTCTTAAATGTTTTCTCTGAATGTATGACACAACTAAATCAGGCCATGGATCAATTTAAGGAGCAAGTGGTGAGTACAATTTCACATACATTCTTATATCTCATAGTGAAATGTATACTATTCTAGTGTTTTGTTGTCGCACTAAGGATGTCTTTAATCCACTTGTTTAACATGCATATAGTTATCTTACGTTTGTTCAAAGGTAAGTATCACCCTTAAATGTAATTACTATTTTGATATATGTATTGGTGTGTATTCAATGATGACATTTTAACTATGTCTCGAGGTATTAAGGTAAGTATTACTAATCGCTGTCTATTTCAGATTTTCAAACCATCTCTATCCTGTGAACGATATACGGTAGGTACTATGTTGGTTGAACAAAATGTGATTATGTTTCTTTTTTCTTTCAGGCTGAACCGCCAGTCCATGAAGAACCTCCTGTCCCTGAAGAACCTCCCCAACATGTTTCACCCCCCAAAAAGAAGAGGCTAGATTGTGGAGAACCTACTCAAAGCGAAGGCAAGAAGAGGGCGAAATGTCATAGATGTCCACAATCTTTTGTCAACAAATCAAGTCTTCGACGTCATTTAAAGAACATCCACAGAAGTAAGTTACTTTTGGTTACATAGATATAGTGCAAGCTGAGGCGTGACAAATCTAATGCCTACACTACACATATTATACACTGTCTTATGCTAGCATTTCTACTCTGATTACAGCATCTACAGTCACCAAATCTTCAGACAGACCTAGATCTCTACCCCTGACTGACATCACGAACCAACAGAGCATTCTGGTGTACTGCCCCCCTGCCACAAACCCACCTGTCCAGAGTCAAGGCCCTTCAACATCAACTGCCGCCTCTGCTAGTCAGCCAAATGACGACATACCCAAAACACTGCAAGACTACCTCGATGAGTTGACTGAACGCGCTGCCTCCGTCCCTACCCCGTCGTTAGATCCTGAGACGATGAAGTTTTTTCAAGATACAGGTCGTCAGAGCCAGGAATTTCCCCACCTTAGTTTTGGTGATGAACTAGGTAATTCTTTTCACTTTTTCCCACCCACACAGCCAGAACCCTCTCTCCAAGTTGAGCAGTGGGATGTAAACGATTTTGCATTACATTTTGAAGAGTTGGTTGAACAACATGGTAGAGGTAAACCCCAGCCAGCAACCCCTTTGGAGGAAAACTCGAACTCTGTTGATGACGATGATAGTCAGGATGAGTTACAAGAAAAAATTCAGCAAAAAATTAACCAGAGGCAAACTCAAATAGGTGCGTTTACTGACCGTAGGGGTAGAGTCACCTATTACAATTATGACGTTTCAGACTTAGAATATGGCCCTACACCTGACACATTCACACTCCACTTAAAGGAAATTCTTAAAAAACAATCAAAAGCTTTTAAAATTAATGTCTCTCTGGGATTGATATTAATGAATAAAGAAACCGGTGAACTCAGATATTTTTCTCCAGGACCAAATCTGTTAAGTCATGACCGTCCCGTATTAATTCACGATAGCTCAACATTTGAGGCTTTTGTGGAAGACATGAGATCTCGTGATTTAAGTCAATGGGCAACTCTGAGTAGACCTAGCACAAAATATCAGGTGGTAAAAATTACTAATATCCTCTACGAGGTGACTCGTCTTTCACGACTCATAGGTGGGAATACTGACCTCTCTAGTGAGGTATTCAAACCATTCTCATTGGATAGAACATTTACAGCTTTTCTGAAAGATCTTTCCATTAAAGAGAGCAAAAGGGTGTTTTTTAAAGATAATCTCTGTTTTTTTAGATGTTTAGCTAAAGTGTTTGGTCATAACCATAAAAAGTCAAATTTTGAGAAAGAGGTTTATAGGCTATTTCAGGAATATATGAGACGAAAGAGTGTACCACTTTTTACACAATTACAGTCAACATTTAAAGGTGTTTGCCTAACAGATTTACCTGGTTTGGAAGAAATCTTTCATATATCTATATTTGTGTATGATGTGTCAGATGTAGATAACCCTGAAAATATCGTCAAGTCTGAAACGGCATACCCTAAAAAAATGCACCTGGCCTTATTTCATAGCCATTTCATGTTGATCAATAATTTTCAAAACTTTGCTGGGAAATATGTGTGTGAGCAATGTCAGGGGGTTTACGATAGGGTTGATAATTTTAAAAGACATCTCCGTAATTGTCCTGGTAGAGTGACAGCATGCCGCTTAACGTTTGAAGGGCAAGCTTATCGTCCAAAACCAACTATATTTGAAGAATTGGAAGATATGTATGATATTGTTGTCCGGCACAACGATCGATTCCACCCCTATTATATGGTTTTCGACTTTGAGAGTGTACTAGGGACCCCACATCCCACAGAGAAGCGTGATAATACAGATAAGTTGTCCTACGATAGGGTGCACCGTCCAATATCGGTGGCTATAGCATCTAACATCCAACCCTACACAGATTACAAATTCATACAAGACAATGACCCTGCCCAGCTTATTGATAAATTTGTTGAATATCTGTTGGAAGTATCTGAAGCTAGTGAAGAACTTCTAAGAATACGGTATGGGTGGGTTATTCAGGAACTCGAGCAGGTGTTGATAGAGTCAGAAATGTATGATGGATCAGTTCCTGTTAAAGACATATTAAAAATGATGGCCAGATTTGATAATTGGCTTTCTGCTACACCGGTGGTGGGTTTTAATTCAGCTGCTTACGACTTAAAGCTATGTAGGAAATATCTGATTCAAACTTTACACGAAATGGAGGGTGAAGAGCCGTTGGTTATCAAAAAGGGTGACTCTTACACAGCTATCAAAACAAAACATTTGAAATTTGTGGATGTGATCAACTATCTAGCTCCCGGGTTTAGTTATGATCAATTTCTCAAAGCCTTTAAAGCCTCTCAGACCAAGGCTTTTTTCCCTTACGAATTCTTAGATGATCCAGCAAAATTGGAGATGGATCACTTACCGAGTCACGAGGAATTCTATAGCAGCCTTAAAGATTCAAATATTACCGAGACTGAATATCGCTATTGTCAACAAATATGGAGTGAGAATAATATGACATCAATGCTTGATTTCTTAGAGTTTTATAACGCTAGAGATTGTGTGCCATTTGTCGAGGCTTTGGGTAATATGATTAAATTTTACAATGAAAAAGGTCTTGATCCATTCATAAACGCTGTATCTCTACCGGGGATTGTGGAACAGTATACCTATAAAACTTTACCACCCGACATATACTTTCGAAGTATGCAGACGGAAGATATCTATAATCTCTTCAGAAATAATATATGTGGGGGTCCCAGCATTGTATTTCACAGACACCACACAGCAGGAAAAACCAAATTGCGAGAGATAGAGTATGGTGAGGATGCTAAAACATGTCAGAAGATTGTGGGTTTTGATGCCAATAGTTTATACTTGTGGGCTATTGCTCAAGAGCTCCCGACAGGTCCCTACGTGATTCGAAATAGTGAAACAAATTTCAAACCTGAGTACATCTACAACGATGGCATAGCTACTGCGTACTTAGAGTATATTTCCGAAAAAAGGGGTGTTTATATTCAACACGCCTTAAACGGTGGGGAGAGAGTAGTAGATTACTGGAAATTAGATGGTTTCGTACCATCAACAAAAGGCGTGATAGAAGTAAATGGTTGCTACTTTCACGGGTGTAGAAAATGTACAAATCATTCATCTCTCCACCCAACCATGAAAGGAAAGACGTTTGGGGATCTCTATTCTGCAACAGTTAAACGTAATTCCTACCTCAGAGCACGATTTACCGTGGTAGAGGAGTTTTGGGAGTGTGATATCATGAAAGATAGTCACTTTCAAGAATTTTTAAAACGTCATAGATATAACGAACGTAAATTCCAAACGTTAACCACAGGTCAGATTTTAGCGAGGGTATTAAACGGCTCACTATTTGGATGTGTTGAGTGCGATATCCACGTCCCCTCACATTTAACACATAAATTTCATGAATTTTGTCCCATTTTTAAAACGGTTGATATTCCTTTCAGGTTGGTTGGAGAGCATATGAAAACCTACGCCAGACAGATGGGACTCAGTGAGAAATCGACTAAAAGTTTGGTGTCCTCGAACATAGGGGAACGTCAATTCATAGCCACACCTCTTCTACGATGGTATCTACAACACGGACTTGAAGTGAGTAAGGTATACAAAGTGGTCCAGTTTACACCCAGGAAAGCATTTGGTGACTTTGCAAAGGAAGTAAGCGCTGCAAGACTTGCAGGAGCTCGAGATCCTGATAAGGAGATATTAGCAAACACTTTCAAACTGTGGGGCAATTCGGCCTATGGTCGTACCGTAATGCGAAAAGATAAACACAATTCTATAAAGTATTCGGATGAGTCAAAAGTGGAAAACTACATTCTAAACCCTCTATTTAAAAAGGTGGAACTGCTGCAAGATGATTTCTATGAAGTTGAAATGATTAAACCTTCAAGTAAATTTGAATTGCCAATACAAATAGGGTTTTTTGTGTACCAATATGCTAAATTGAAGATGCTTGCTTTTTATCATGATTTTATTGATAAGTATGTAGATCGTAAAGATTACCAACTCATGTACATGGATACCGATTCAGGTTATTTTGCTTTCTCGGGTGATTGTATAGATGATATTGTAAAACCCGAGATGCGAGATGAATACTTGAAAATTAAACACGAGTGGCTACCTAGGGACGATTGCCCAGAGCGTTCACTCATTGATAAGTACACTCCCGGACTCTTTAAAGTTGAATTTGTAGGTACCGAGATGATATGTCTCAACTCAAAAACCTACTTTTGCTCAAATGACGAGTCAGGAGCTGCAAAATATTCTTGCAAAGGGGTGTCAAAGAGGTTAAATAAAGTGAAGAAGGAGTTGTATGCCGAAGTTTTGCGTACCCAAAAATCAAAAAGTGGTACAAATAAAGGCTTTCGTTTGGTAGATGGAAATATGTGGACCTATACACAAACGCGAAGTGCCTTTACATACTACTATATCAAACGTGAGGTGTTAGAAGACGGGGTCAGCACAAGGCCTCTATGTATATAAATTACTTGTATCCACGCAACAGAGTGTAATTAGCTGTCTACACATACAATTCTATAATGTTTGTATTGAATAGAGTAAAGATTGAGACGTGTGTAAGATTATTAGGATTTTATTGTAACATTTTTCAGAATACATGTTTTATGGTGAATAAATAGATGAATAAAACAAACTTGGATTCCATTGTCTTTCATTGCAAACTAAGATCCTACAGTAAGCCAAAGAGATTTTGGTTTTTTAGTGCGAGGGGTTGCAGGGTATGGAGAGGTGCGAACTTTAATTTTCTTCTTCTTTCCTGCTTTTAATGCTGGTAATGCTATATCTCTGGTGGGGGTAAAAGCATTCTTTTCTACTGTCTGGTTGTCCATCTCTGATCCAGCAGGTTCTTTTTCACCATCTTTAAATGTTTTACTCAGTAAACCTCTAGGAACATTCATGTCACCTAATGCTTTAGAAAATATAGAGATACCCGTTGCCCCTCCTCGTACCTTTGGAACAACGGCACTTTTAACCAGATCTGCAATATGGGAACTTTTGATAATGTCTCCCTTATATATAATTTCTCCTTTATCGTTCCATTTTAGTAAGTCTGGCTGTTTCTCAATCAAACTTAATAAAGCCTCGCCCTTCCTTTTAAATTTTTGGGGTAGGGTTGTAAGGATATCTTCGTTTGGGTATAGTCGCGAGTCAGCCGCTTTAATAGAGATACTTCCTTCTGTGTTAGCGGGTGGTACCCCGTTTTGCTCCGGTGTTGTTTGGTATGAAGAGAGATCCTTAAATGACTGCCCCCCTTTTTGTTGATGTGTCAAGAATTGTTGTAGTAACTTAGCATATTCAACCGATTTTTCATATTCGGTAAGATTTTTATCACGTAAAAGTTTTCCAATTTGCTCATCAAGATTGAAGCTTTTCACAGTGTCGTCGGGGAGTTTACTTTCTTCCATTTTTCGGAGCCTCGATAGATCGTTTTCTGACACTAACATCATCTTTCTAGCCATAACTGAATCAGAGTAATAGAGTCGCCAGTTCTCGTAAGATAGGTCTCAACAGCAAACCTAAAAAGGCACCCCCTTTCTGAACAAGCAATTTACGTTTTGTGTTTAGCCCAGATCTTTTGTTGATTACTTTCTTGATAGTCTTTTTATGGTGGGCAAGCTTTTTTTGTTCAGACGGGGTCAATCTTACAGATCCTTTTAAGATATTTAGGTGACAATCCTGGAGAGTTCTTAAAATATCGTCACTAGCTCCTTCGATGAGTGCCGGGATATGATTCGGTCTTGCTTTACACAAAATACGGAGGAACCCCTGACTCTTCCGCAGTCGTCGGGACATGACAATGAAATGACCAGTTTTCTTGTTCTACAGATTTATATATCCCGCTCTCTATTCACAAATACATATGGGGTTTCTTGCGGCAGTAGGCCGGTTCTGAGTCGATATGGTTCTAAACAGTTTGGTTTACAGTCGAATATCAAGTAACCATATGGTAACGCTGTAGCCTGAATAAAGGCAGACTTGATAAATTGTGATTGCCCCGGAAACATCTGCGATCCTAATCTTGTGACCTGACCTCTGTCCCTAGGGTTCGTGAAGCATATAGTGTAGTGCGAATTCAAACACATGGTTCTATTAGCCGCACTTCTCTGATACAAGTTTTGTGTCAGAAAAATTACGGTCAGATTAGCATGATGGGACGAAACCGTAAATAAATTTGTAATTCTTGAATCCTTTCCTACTTGATCTAACAAATCATCTAAAATGATAAGATTGTTTTCGTTAGGATTGAAAAAATCTGGATCTCCTATATCGTTTGGAAGACCTGTAACTAGAGTTAAATTTGGAATGTTTTTCTCCAATTCTTTATGAAGTGGTTGGGAGTGACCATGACTCCAGATAATTCTATCAAACTTAGTTGAAAACACATGCTCCTGAGTCTGGAGACATTTTGAAATCAACCAACTCTTGCCACATTGCGAAGGACCAGCAACATAAATAGTGCAGGGGTGTTGGAAACGTGTATCCATATCGATGGTGTGACAGCGGCATAGGTCTTATTTAAAATGGGGCGAATGTGAGCTACATCTCTTATTTATTGGTTCTGTAAAAAAAAAAAAAAAAAAAAAAAACACAAGACAACACTGAAAACTCATTTCTCGAATCAATTTTATTTCTACTCGATAATACATAACAAGACACTTCAATGTAATTTCAATATCTTTTTAGATGGTCTGGCCGATTGACCAAAACCAGTATCACCAACTGGGTGTCTCGATTGCTTCAACAGGTGTTTAACATAAGTAGACACCAACTTGTCATTCTGCGCAACATCTTTACTAAAAACTTTTAAGACTTCTTCAAATGTAAGACCTCTAGCTCTAGACGAGACAAAGAAAATGCAGAAGGGACCACACACCGAGGATAGGGTATCTTGCAGTTGGACTTTTGAGTACAAATATGACACAGAGTGACGTTTTAAGAAATAACGAAAAGTTTCTGCATAGAATTCGGGTGGAAAGCCATAACTATCAAAAAATTCCCCCTTCCTTTCGGCTGTAAAATACATACAAACCCAATGTTCTCCAGGGGAATCTGCTTTGTCTGTGTTAGCCACTAAGCAGCACGGATATTTCAATTTTACAGGTAATAGATCAGATGGATATACACCAGCAAAAATATCAGAAACAAATGGATCAATGGCTAAAATGTTTTGGATCTGTGAGGTATTCATCATTTACATGTAGTCTAGTAAGACAGCTCGATTCTTGTTTATCTCAACCACAGCATCAAACTCTGCATACACTATCACCGTAACCGACTCGGGTAAGGCTTTAGCAAAGTGGAGATCCAGCTTCACGGTGCCTGTATTTTTGACGTTAAAGTGAGTGCCGTCGGAGTGGTCCGGGGAAAGATTCAAACAGGTTAGAAAATTCCCTTTGGGGTAGTCCTCCCTCGAAAGATTTCCTTCGTTCCTGTTCAGGCGTCCAGTGTTGGCGAATAGTGTGGTGTAACCTCTTATGTACTGGTCTTTATCAAAATTAAAAGTGAGTGGTTGCGACGGAATGGTTCTACCGTTGAGCGATACAGCCATGTAGCTTGTATCAAAATGTGCAAACTCGAAAGGATTCGTTTCTTTATTACCGGCAAAAGCTTTGTTGCTTACGAGACCAACAATTAGACGACGGGGTAGATAACCTATGAATAAGTTATCTTTGCTGCTGGTTAGACTACCGCTGGGTATGGTATATGCTGTGACCTGGCTCCGACGTAAAGAATACTTGGCAGGCGTTTTTTCCAGTGCTTGGGCATGTCCTAGCACCACGGGAGGGGCTACGCTTACACTCTTGACGTACAAAAATGCCTCTTGGATGGTTATTTTAAGTTCGGGGGACCCTGCAGAAGTCATAAGTACAAAATCATCTCTCGCCCTGGTAAGTCTTAGTTTCAGATTAACCCCGGGAAGAAGTAATTTGTGTTGAAAGAAGAAATTACAGTGAGGTCTTCCTATCAACTCCACAGATGCCCCGTTTTTGATGAGATTAAACCGTTTCTTAGCTCCTTCATTCTCTCCTGCAGGATCGGCCACGTTAAATTTCCCGGCGGAATCCAAATACCACCCAGAACCGGTCAGTTGACTAGTTTGTGCCGCCTCGTCGTAATTAAGCAATGTCTCGATGTATGATTTATAACCATAAGTAGATATGGAGGGGTCTATTATTCTATCGTTAAGAAAAATGTCCGCCTGGGCGAAAAGAGTGTGCAGTAGGTTATTTGCAGTGGTACTCTTCGCCGCCTCGTCAATACCGCTCCCGTCCCTTTTGGTAACTTTACATTTGATGTACAGTCGAGTTGATGACACGTCTAAATATTTATCACTCGAGCCGGCGTAAAAGAACTCAATGGGTCCAGCTGTCAGATCTGTTGTTGTTGAACTTAATTCTATATCAGAGGTATCTGTAATGGCTGTTTGTGTTGGCTCCACTGTAAATAGATCCAACTCCTCTTTAAGGCTTGGTGGTGATTTTTCGTGCACAAGTTCCATGTTGTTGGCCAGCTTAGAAAGCGTCGGGTCGTTGCACTATACGTCTTTTCTTGACAGCTGTCGTTCGCAAAGTGGTGGGTGGAGTGGTTCTCTTTTTCCTTTTATGTCCAGTTTTCATACCATTTCCCAACACTTTTTTGAACACATCCAGACCCACAGCTTTACCGGTGGCTAGTCCGCGACTCTTCACGGCTCTACCTAAATGTTGTCCAGATAAAACGTCTCCCACAACGTTTCTACCCATCTTGATCGCGTGGGGAGCGGCAATACCTAGTCCTGCCTTGATGAGCGGTACCGCCCCTCTTATCAGACTTGAGAAGAAACCACCCAAACCACCCCCTCTCTGTACGCGTAGACCTCTAAATTTTGATATCCCGCTCCCGGCTTGATCCAAATAGTAAGCTGTGTGAGGGTCGTGAGATGTCTTGCCCTTCATAATGAAACTTTCAAAGTGTGGAAAGATCTTTATATCTGACGAAGTGTAGTTTCGCAATCAATTTCCCGCTCTGGAATGACAGCTGTTGTCCGTTGCTGTAGCTTATATCTATTTCAATGTCTTCAAATTCAGATGAGGCAACCGGTAGATAATGGACATTTTGGAAATTTTCAGATACAGCTTCCCCATACCCACCCCGAAGAGGGAGAATTCTCAAGAGTGGGGTTAAAACATCTCCAACTAAAACCGGTGAGGCTATATTTGAATAGACATACATAGATTGTCTACCCCCTGTCAAATCGGCAGGGTACGGTCCAGTCGTCGTTTCCGAAATTATTTTTTCAGCTGGAAACCCTAAGATAGTAGCCAATTCTTCCGGAAAATAAATTGAAGCACCCTCTAAGACTCTGAATGTGAACTTCTGAGAAATGTTATCGTAGGAGCATTGAACGCGATCGTGAAAATCTGTACCGCTACCTTCAATGTCGTTGTTTATGGCTTGAGCTATATCAAAAGGGTCAGACCAACGCCCCGACCGCAGGGTTCCGTTGCGGTAAAATTTTTCCCCAAACTCGTTAAGGTCGTAATAGAAAAAACCGTTCTCCACATTATAAACGGTATTAATATAATCAATCTGGCTGAGTCCTACATACCAGTCACCACCGCTTAACTTTACACGTTGTGGAAGGCGTATTCTAAAATTGCTGGCTTTGTTATCAGGGAAAATGTCTATGCAGGCATTGCTAGGCAAGACCATGTAAAATGATCGTTCTTTTTCCATGGTGAACTGGCATCAAAATGAAACGTTTTTGGGTGGTAGTGTCGTTTTATTCGGGGATGTTCAGATCTCACGCAATTGATTTTATGTCAGTGTCTTTCACCCAGGAATTAAATTTCTTAGGATACCCCACCCATTTTACAAGGCTGTATCTCACCCCTCTAAGCTTTTTTTTCTTAAGCACCTTTTCAATTTTATAAAAGCTGTCTGGAGATTTCTGAACTTTAGTCATTTCCCAGGGGTAAAATGTCCCAGCAATAGCCTCACTGAGCATATCTTCAATTCTGTACACGGGGATGGGTCTGCGTGGAACGAGTTCGGTCACTTTAAAAACCTCCTCTGTCCAGTTTGGGTAGTAGCCCTTCTCAAACAATGCTTTATCTTTCGATATTCTAACAGTATCCCCCACTTTAAATTTGGGTAGTTTATCCGGTTTGACTGTCCACTTATTTGTACCCCAAGTACCACCGTACAGTTTACTCCATACCAGGTCCTCATTTTCTTTATTTACTCCAGATGGTGTGGTCCCTATAGACCGATGATACGAATTATTAATAGACTTCACAATAGCTTGTAGGTTATCTATATATCTAAGGGTGTTCTTTTCAGTCATGTATCTATACAGACGTGTTTTAAGTGTCCGTTGAACACGCTCTACAACAACAGCTTTGTGGGAATTATTCTCTGTCACATAGAAACCAACTCCTTCCCGCTTTAAAAAGTTTTGGACAGATTTATTCAAAAATTCACTTCCTTTATCTGTTTGAAAAAGCTTGGGTTTCCCAGCATCTCTCAAAATTATTCTAAGGGCCTTAAGTGTAGACTGACCAGTTTTGGATTTCATGGGCTGAACATATAGACATTTGCTAAATACATCAATAACACAGCATAACCAATTCACACCGTTGTTAAAGTTTGATAAGCTGGACACGTCACTGAGATCCCCTTGATACACGTGTCTTATACCCCTTACCACCACTCTATTGCGAGGAAATTTCTTAATGGCAGATTTGTGGGTGGTGTATGAATCTTGTTGCTGCAACCATTTCCTTATACGACGTACCCCTATTTTGTGCAACCCATCCTTGAGGACTTGCCTATGTAACTCTTTGATACCACCATAGGCTGAGGGATTCTTGGTATCTGTATAGAGCTTATGCAAGTAGGAGGCCTCCTCAACCGACAATGAAGTACCTCTTCTGTTCTCCATAATGCTGATAAAGAAATGAGAGGTCCTTTGTAGTCCCCAGGGCTTTTATGACTATCCCACCCATTAGCTTTTAAGTTATGCAATTTCTAGGTGTGCTGCTAACCATGTGGGGTTAACAGTGCACATTTGACGCAGGGACACCAGACAAGAAACATGACCTATTCCAGTCTCTTCATGCTACTCCTTATACATTCAAGTATAGGTATACCCATCTGCACTATCTGTAGATGTCAGGTTCTACTTCAACTCATTGATTGCAGAAATTTAGACTTGTTGGGGATGCCTGACTTCACCCAAGAAGACGGTCAGCTATATAGATTCCTGGATATCAGAGGAAATCCAAACCTATGCTTCAAACCCATTCCTACATGGTTTAGGAGAGTTGACAAAGATGATTGTCCTGAAGGTATGTATTGTTTACTTTCTTCATGAATAGCTCTTTAATTGAAAAGGGTGATGATGTAATGAATGTAGCTATGGAATAATTCATTTAAGTTGAATTTCTTATAAGGGAACAAATGTACTAATACCTATTTCCTCTCTACATACAGGACCAGCACATTCACCCACCCCCAGCAGTACCGCCACGTCCCAAGATGTCACTGAAACCAGCGCCCAATTCACCTCTGGTCAAACCCAAACAAGGAATTATCCATCTACAAAATCATCCCAGCCAACAGATTCTACACCATCAAGTATTCAAACTACTTCTAGCTCTACCATGGATATACAAACTTCCCTCACTACCAGAGGCACAACCAAGGATATGTTCAGAGAAAACATTACAACCCAACCACCCTCATCTTTGACAACTTCAGGAAACTTTACAACCAATGAACTAACCAAGATTGTGACAACTACAAACATTCTAGGTTTGAATGGATCTACCTCAACAGAAATGACCACCCCTCATGATCAGATTGTAAAAACTTCCAAGAGTACCCTAACAATAGCCAGTCCCAATATAGCTACAAAATTGGATGAACTTCTTACCCCAATATTGACAGGGATATTTATTGTTGCCCTATTCATAGGCCTCACTATTGCTGTATTAGTGTGGAAGAAATGCAGGTTCACTGTAGACCCCATACCTTATGATATACCCTTAAATGTTGTGGATGGGTCTGAAAGTAGTGAAATTATATACGAACGGTCAACCACCCTGTGAAAAGATAGGGACATGTATGACATACAACATTCTTTTTTTTTTTAAATATAATATTTATTGTTTCTAAGTACAAATACAAATTATTAATACAGTTGCAGTAGAATAGTGTTACAATAATAATAATAATATCATTCGATATCACACCCTCTCCATATAAACACACTCAAAGGTGCATTACACTCCATTATCAAGGATATATTGATATCCATAGTGTTCAAAAGTCATTTGATATATATATCTATATATCTATAGCGTTCATGCACGTGAGATCCAGCGGGTCTCAAAGAGGGCGTGCTCCCTCACCACCTGTTTGAAGGTGTTATTATATAGACTGTACTGACCGCTGGTGGTGTAATAAAACTTTTCATCATCTGTGAGAGGACATTTTGTGGCCTCGAGGACCTTGTCCTCCCACACGCTCCAGACATGTCCGGAGCTAATACGATTTTTGGCCGAGTCGAAGTACTGGCAGACGGCTTCTACCCACGGTTCTGTAATACAGGAGTGCTCTGCGGGGCTGATGCTCGGCGTCATGTGTCTCGCCAGATCAAACACATCGATGGGGTGACATCCGAAGCAGTTCTCCTGGCTGAGGAGTCCTGAAGACAAAAATAAAAGAATTGTTAAGTTCACTGATCGTTACTATACAGGAAAGCATGATAAATGTCCCAAATATTGTTTGCAAGATGTGGATTTCTTTCGCACACATCTTCCGTAAACCATTTAACAACTTTAAGATGGGACTGTGTTACACGACCACCATTAAAGTAGTGTGTCAATATATTTCTATAACTTTGGGTGTTATGAACAACACCCAGACAAAAGTCCCAATCTGAAGAAAGCTGTATATCATTTTTAACTGTTTTATAGATATGATTATACATGGAGAATAGTGCTAGTAAAGAAATCATGCTTTCAATGAGGTGTACACTATAATAATGATTATTTTTTCTTATGTAGATAGATTAGGAGAAATAGTATGGGATTGTTCAATATTTATAACCTAACCTGAAATTTCAATAAAGAGCTATACACCAAACCTGAACTGTTTTATTGTTACCTACACAATGTAAACATGAAAATTGTACTTACTTATGTGCTCGCAGACGACATCCACAAATGCCTTGGTCAGCAACGCCTCCACCGTCATGTATCGAACCCTGGTGTGCAGAACCTGCGAGGAGTTCGGTGTTGGTTGCGGCCAGGTAGCGGTTAAATCAGCCAAGTCGTTGCTGTAATACGCCGGCGGAGTAGTCCCGATGGTTGAAGGCGGACTGTATACAGGGCTGTACACAGGATTGTACCCACGAGGTGCTGCAGGTGTTTGGTTTGACGTCGATGTGGATGGTTTTGGTGATGGAGGCGCTGCTGTCGACGTCGATGGCCTAGGGGACGGTGGCGGTGGTGGCGGTGATGGGGACGCTGGACTCCTCTCCCAGCATGGCGATCTCGTGGCTGGAGAAGCTGGATTGCTGAGATAGCTTGGCGAAGGAGGTGGTGATGGGGACGCAGGACTCCTCTCGTCACATGGCGATCTCGTGGCTGCAGAAGCTGGATTGCTGAGATATCTTGGCGAAGGAGGTGGTGAAGGTGAAGCTGGCGTGTCAGCAATCACCCTGTTCCTTCTCTCTGAGGGGATAGAGAAGGGTAAAGCCCTCCTCGCCTTACTATTGGACCTAGACTTAGGTGTAGGTCCATTCAGTGGTTCCAACATCTTAAAATTATCACCCTCATCATCCGATATGGCAATTGTATCGGCAGATGCTTGCCCATCCTCATCTATGATTATGGGAAGCTCCTCCTCATCAACAATAATGATGGTTTGGTTTGCTTTGGATTTCATGATGACTGGCATAGTGGTATGCATCCGGTGGATAAGTAAAACTGGGGGTTTACCTCTATATAACCCCCAAATTCTTTAGATCAGCACACATTCCCATTGGCTACACGAACCCTTGGGTGGCTGCATGATGACACCCACATCCACTACACTGAAGGAGATAAGTTGATAAAACAGTTGTGGCTTCATTTTGTCAATGTGAGTTGGCAGCGGGATTAAATCTGCCAGGAACTAATTAGCCTCACAGTAAATGCTAAGATGAAATGAATGAGATTCTTTCACTACATGATTGGGAAATAAAACCAAAGTAGTTTTAACTGTTTTAAGTGTTTCCAAATGGATATATAAATATATATATATATATATATATATATATATATAAATATGTATATATAGAGAGACAGATAATTTTTTTTTAATTTACATCTAGGTAAAGATTGTAGATTGTTAGTATAGGCTGTGGTGGAAATTTCACCTTACAGTTATTTAGAAGGAGTTATTGACAAGTTTCTTCCATTTGATGGAAGCTCAGGCACCAGGGTGCCCGGTCTGTAAGAACAACAACTGTACTTCCTGTCTGTGTGGATTGGACACCGGACAAGTTGAGTGGCCGTCGTGGTACAGGTATACAGTTCTTCGTATAGCATTTCGTGGGGCACTGATATTGCATTTGCACCCTCACGGCTCCACAATATCAGCATTAGCACCCCACTTAACTAACAGCCAAACAACCCTTTAACAGGAATTCGGGCACGACTCGGCGATGCCGTTTTGCACAGAGAGCTCAAACAGAACCTGTCAGAAATTACAAGAGAGGCATGTTTATTTATATTACTTAGTGTATATGGCAAAAACAAGCGGGAGAGCATCACCTCACTGACTGGAGAGCATCATTCAAACGTAGAGAAGAGCATCACCCCGACAGTAAGAGCGCATCATCCCAACATGTGGGGAGAGCCATATACTTTACCATAAATGTGGGGGGATGTGACCCGGAGAGTTAAAAAGTAAATACATATAATGATGCTACCCACCTTAAACCATACCTAAAACGCTCCCCTAGTCTCTATCTGAAAGCTAGAGTACAAGTCACAATAACATTCTCAATCTCCAATTAAAGCATAAATACAGCAATAACATCTAAGGTTGACAGTCGTCAACCCTCGATAAAATACATTCCAATTAAAGCATAAATACAGCAATAACATCTAAGGCTGACAGTCGTCAACCCTAGATAAAATACAATAAAATGTACAAGTCTCTGCCCGTATGAAAAATATACATGTGCACTATACACAAGTACCCACAAACCCCTGACTTAAAAACAAAACAAAACAAAAAAAATTAAAAAAATATTTTAAAAAAATATGAAATATGATTTATGAATATGTACATGTGCACTATACACAAGTACCCACAAACCCCTGACTTCAAAAACAAAACAAAACAAAAAAATAATTTTTTTTTTTTTTTTGAAATATGAATTATGATTTATGAATATGTACATGTGCACTATACACAAGTACCCACAAACCCCTGACTTCAAAAACAAAACAAAACAAAAAAATAAAAAAAATATTTTTAAAAAATATATGAAATATGATTTATGAATATGTACATGTGCTCTATACACAGTACCTACAAACCCCTGGTTTAAAAAACAATATTTATTTCCATAACAACCATGCTCATGTGAAGAAGGGAAAGATGGCTAGACATATACAAGTGCCCCACTATCTGATAGCCTAGGGATCAGGTTACACACACACACACACATCCATAAAGCACCGGTGCCCTATGGGTTCACCATAGCTAATTAAGGGGATTATGATACATCCCACTTGCACACCCATACCCAAACAATCAAGTTCACCTGAAGGTTCAAGTCATTAAAGGGTCAAAGTTACTATGTCAAGTTCATTGGGCATACCCCAAATGAACAGGGTTCAGATCTATATACTTAATACTCTACCCAAATAGACAGGGTTCAAACCCTAAATAGCTTAAGGTTCATAGTGAGGGAGGGGGGAGGGGGGCGCAGGATTAAGTTCATTCCCCCATTAAGAGGATTAAGGTGACAGACAGGTTGCATACACACACCCCCACACAAACCCAAACAAACCTTACTGACACTAATTAGGTCAAGGTTCACAATCAGTGAACCCTGCCTTGATGACAAACCCAGGTGAACACAGATGAACCCATCAATAAATACACCCCATACAGTTCGGTTCCCTTGACCAATCAAAATCAACCTCGCCGAACTGAACCGAGTACCCCCGAACCGCGATCGAACCGTGGATTAAGGGTTCGGGTTCCATTAACCAATCAGAGTGCACAGAATGCAGGTGCGAACCCAAAACACCCCCGGTTGGACCACCGTCCCACCTCACGCCCATACTACTAAAGGTAATATATATAGCTGTTCTATTGACAGCTGTACCGGGCCAACATTTATATTATATCCAATCAGAATAGAGAATTATATTCAGTCCGGCCTAAGGATTTCCAACATGGCCGTCCGGACTATGAACATTTCAAAACAGCTTCCTATATAGGCGTGGCCTGAGGGCCCCACCAATAACTAAACATATTCTTTTCATGGTCACCTGGTTTATTTTATTTCTGTTTATTTTTTATTAATATTTAACTTGTTAAGATAAATTAAGAGTGATTTTTATTTTCGAGTGGGTTATTTTTAGTTCGGCGGATCAGGGAAACCACAATTCAATTACGGGTCGCCTCATTTTGTTACCTTACTGCTAATGTCTAATAGTTGCACCAACAGCCTGCTTAGAGGCTATTAACAGGCCAAAATGGCCGCCACCAGTGCATCTATATTGTGTTTATTAGGAGGTGTTTAAACAGCAGTATACTTCTTGTATGAAGGTTGGCACTGGTGGGAACTTGGGTTTAAGTAGAGAATACCATAAGAAACTATTTGGGCCTCTGTTTTATACATGGTGGAATTGTCCTTTAAGTATAAACTCAGCATTACTCTCTTTTCAGCTGTACAAGGCAGTGCAAACTTAGCATTCGAAAAGCCAACTTATCAGAGTTCAAAACATAGAAACCACTTTTCAAGTCGTGCAGTGGATGGTAACCTAAATACAGACATTGCATACTGTACACACACCCGCGATAATAACCCTGACACCTGGTGGATGGTGGACCTACAACAGGTCCATCTAGTAACAACAGTCAAGATAACCAATCGTGGAGACTGCTGTGGTGCGTGCTGCTATGTATTTGTAGTAACTGAACTGTGACCTCATCATTGTTAGAGAGATACCCTGTGATAAACATTTATTGCTTTCAATGATTCATTTATTGTTTACAATAAAGAAATATCCGTAAACAATAAACGAATTTCTGTAAACAATAAATCAGTATGGCAAGCATTCAATGCACATATTGATTATCTATTTAGTAAATTCATTTAGCATTTACAATAAATGAATTTCCGTAAATGATTAATCGTTTTCCATAATTCCTTTTTTGTTTTTGGAAAATCATTTTTCATTGATAAAAAATGAGATCTATTCTCTGCAATTGATGAATGATTTTTTGTAAACGATAAATGAATCATTTTCATGATTCATTATTTGTTCAGGATAAATGAATTTCCGCGAATGATAAATGATTTTCCATCTATTGAAAATAGTGAATAAATGCATTGAATACTTGCCATATTTATCGTTTATGAAAAATCAATTATCATTAACAGAGTTATAGGACATAAAAACGATGAATTAATTTTTAACTTTGGAAAACGATAAAAGATTTTTTCATAAACACAAAGTAGAATGAATTGTAGTTTGTGGCAAATGATTTTGAATCTCATTAAACAATAAATCAATCATGGAAAGTGATAAATGATTTCTGTAATTAATTAATGAATTTCCATTTACGGAAAATAGTGAAATATTTTATCCTTTAAATAAAGATTGAAGAAAAAGACTAAATTTTACATTAATAGAATAGCCACATATGAATCACATTGGTACCTCAATACTGCTAGTTTGAAAGCTCTCACACCTCTTAGAGTAATGATATCAAGAAAAACATTTTGATTGTACTCCTCATAGAAATATAAACAGTTTTACAATGTCATACCTGTTATTTCAATAACAAAATACATTTGAACCCTTTGTAATAGTTTAGAAAAAGTCTACTAATCTAAAGGGGATAGGAAGGTATTAAATGAAGTACAAGTATCAGTGTATATTGATATAAAACCTTTATATTGTTTTGAGTCGATAATATCTTTGAATAATGAATCCTTCTATTGTAAGAAGTTGGATATTGACATTTTGACTATCACATATACACGAAACAAAAGAAGTGTCTCAATTAAAATTGATCATAAGTACACTGATTTAAAATGTTTTTGAATACAGGTACTAAACTGCAAAATTTTGAAGTGCTGGTTGGTTCGGGAATGTCCCTGGATGATGCAAAACAGGGGAAAAACATGCAGCGCTGCTACCATCACCCTGGGGAGGTGTCTACAGGTGCCACTATCACTCTGACCTGTGATAAGATCTATCCTACTCGTTATGTACTGATTGATAAAGCACCAAATACAATGTCTCTTACCCTCTGTGAAGTAGAAGTTTATGCTGAGCCAACAGCAAATGGTAAGTATAATATTTTTGACTGTTATCATCCATATTTATTAAAACACAGTTTTCTTATTTTTTAGGATGAAATGGCTTCATATCTGAATCCTGATAGCCTCCAAAGAATAAACCCCTATGGGACAATTAACAAGTCCTTAGCTAACAAGTTGGCTGGTCATTCTCTGGAAACCCGAGAGATTGAAAATTTATCATACATTAACATATCCAGATGTTTTTCTTATTAGTGGACTAAAAAATGTCCACGAAAGCAAATGATTGGCCAATTTATTTTAAGTCAATCATATCTCGGTTGTAGTTTTGTGAAGTAAAGTATTTGTCACCTGAATAGCAGTTTCACTAAACTTGAACAGATATTTTTCATGCTTGCCTAGTTGGGAAATCCAGTTACAAAGTTCTAATCACAGCTTTATCTGACAGTTTATAGGACAATGTTTTTGGTTTCATTTAAAACTATGTATATCTCCTTATTTGCTAGCTTAATTAAGACTGGAACAACAAATGCTTATTGTATCATAAAAATAACATATTCAAATATCATGACAATAAAGCTGCATGCAATATACACTAAGTACAGCACCCTTCAACATGTCCCATATTACTGTCAAATGGCTATCACAGCACTAGGCGTATAATAACATGCTAGCAATTCAATTCATCCACTAGAAGCCATGTAATCTTTGAACTGGTAGTATCAGATTTCATAAAGAGAAGGAAATATGACACATAGATGAAATCAGTTTAACCCATCCAGGCACATATTCTCCTTCACAAAACAATATCTTGAAACTCTAATATGTATTATTAAATATTTAGAATTAGATAAGCATAACAAATAGAAAAATATACCTTTAGAAGAGAAGAAGCTGTTAGTTCCCTTATTGTGGGAACCACTGCTCCATCGCATTCACACATGTAAGCTATGTTAAGATTTTGCTCTTCACACAGAAATGATGATTCAACCCACAGAAATGATGATTCAACCAACTGGTAAGGACAAGGATTTAATTGGCCCCATAATAGCACAAAAAACATTCAAACAAGCCATCCGTTGCACTGGTTTCTGCCTTTTGCATCACTCCTGTGCACAGTATGTCTTCTCAGAGGTCTCTGGACTTTGCAAGTTGTACAGAGGTGATGCAACCATGACAGGACCCTCTATTGGAAACTCTATTTATGCAGTTATTTCGAAGAAATAAAACCTCATCAAGCCATTCCAGAGAATGCCTATCAATCATCAGAGAAGTGGATAACAGTAACATCAACAAGGAACTTACACTTATTTCACCAAACAAGTTTAAGAACGATTAATATCATTGATACCAAAAGAAGGATGGTTATGTCCTTTTTTACACCAAAATATTAAAATGTGTGCTAGTGTATTTCAGATAACTCATATCATGATATATCCAGTGTGAAATCACAGTTCTAGTATAATGTCCTATGACTGATCAGAATCGGCATACATAGCAATATGTTTGGAACCGTAATCATAAGATTATCTTGGATTTTGCACCAAACAAACGTAGCACATTGTTGTGAGGTGAGTTTTCTTCATTTATTACTTTTTTCTCATAGCCCTCAAACTGCACTGGTCATACATCTCTTTAAGATAGTATATATGGTCACACTCATATACAGTAGAAACATATTATCATATTCTATCATATAGTGCAAATGAAAGTTCTACATGGAGAGTTGGCCAATGTTCAAACATCAGTGCCACCATTGTCTTGTGCATGGACCACTCTGTGGGATAGTGATGCTTCCCCCTGGAAAGGGTGTCCGCCAAGACGTTCCTGACCACTGCAATATGGCTGGTTACTGGGAAGATCTGATGCTCCCTGCACAATTTCCACATTCAAAGTGCCAGTTTACATAAGGAGGGTGACTGAGTCCCGCCCTCTTTGTTGATGTATGCTACTGTCTTGGCATTGTCAGATAAGACGTCTATTAGAAGGCTATTAGCAGCCTTATCCTATGAACGTCTGAAGGGCCTTTCCATTAGGATAGACCTTCAAATAGAGCCTCCCGCTTTGGGTTCAGGAGCAAGCTCCGCGAGATAGCTTCTAATGTGAGCAGGTAGGGATTTAGAAATAAAAGTGTGCTATATATATACGTTTTGTTAAATAAGGTTGGTTTGCATATATTCATATGGTAATTATCATGGTGTCCAATGTTGGGTTGCATGACCAATCCTAGTTGGGACGGCAGCAATTGTCATGGTTCACCAAAGTCTTATTCACCCAATCACAAACATCTTACATATTTAAAGCAGTTATTCAACAACTCTGAAGTAGCTTTTTTAAAACTTGAAGTGGAATCTAAATGTTAACTGATTGGCCAATTTTCATCATGACTGTTGGACCAGCATGCTTCTGATAGGCCAAAATGGAATCAAATCCGCTTCTGATTGTCTTGTCATAAGCGTAAAAACTCATTGTGATTTAACCCTTAAGCTGCAGGTGGCTTAATTGGCCAATACAAAATAATGCAAAAATCCAGGAGAAATCATTTGAACCCTGGCATATGGTACTCATCTGAGAGTACTCAATGAGAGCTATCTAATGAATACCAACATGACAAGGTTTAGATGGTTTTTAAAAATCTTTGCATCCTTGTGATTTGGATTAAAGTAGCCTCAGCATTGAAAGGCTTAAACAAAGACGGCATATTCAAGTGCACAGGTTTTCTTAATGTAACTTTGTGGCTGTACACTTGCAATGCAAGATCATTTTAACTGTGTGGTATTCTTAAATTCCCATTATCTGTTTTCTTACATAATGTAGAATGGCTAATTTTTCTGTGTGACAATTTTCCCTAATTTCTCATTTTTGGGTGTTTCCCTTTCTAATATTTCCGAAAAGAGGACATATGTTTTTTCCGTTTTTAATTTTCCCGTTTTATGTAGACCTTTAATTTTAGTATACCAGAGAGTAAATATTAATGGGTACCTGCACGTGCAGGGCTTTAATTGCAGCAGCGCACGTGGCGTTGGGACTATAACCAGTCTAGAGAGGCGTCCAGAAATAGATCAATGGCGTTGTAATCTGTGAAGTGGCACATAGTTGAGCAGCAGTCACAGCATGATCAGTGGTCATCCAGTGCAATTAGCGATTGTTCCCTGCCACATGTAGATTCCAATGAGTGATGACTGCTACCACTCTGAGTAAACGCTGGTCAGACACTTCAGAGATAAAGCTGGGCCAGTCTATTTAACTAAGGTCACAATTTTTCGTGTTTATTAAGTCCGGACATGAACTGTATGGATTTTTCCTGTGTTAATTATTACTGTTTGATAGCATTCGGAAAAAAAAAACGGGAAAATAAAACACGGAAAAATTAGCCATTCTACAGTATATCCTACTTGTAATGTTGTGTTATGATTCTTGTAAGCATAGTGGACACCTGGTTCTCTTTTGACCATGTCAATGTTTCTTTGTATATTCCTTTGTAGTTTGCAAATAAAAGAAAATCAGTTGTTAGCAACTTGCATGAAATGTGTTTGTTTTGTTTCAAGTTATGTGTTCCTTTGTAGCTACTGAGGCATGTAGCTCAGCTATCATTAGATAACCTAAATTTGATTTGGTAAGTCAGCTTTGATTTATCCCTTCCAATGCTGAGGCTTATTTCTTCTGAAGCACAAGAATGCAAATATTTTTGAAAATCCTCTAAGCCCTGTCATGTTGGTATTCATTGGATAGCTCTCACTGAGTACTTTCAGATGAGTACCAACATGCCAGGGTTTCAGTTATTTAAAAAAAATAAAAAAATTCCATCATTTTGATTTCGCCAAATTAGCCACCAGTTTAAATGGTTTGCAAAAATCTTTGCGTCCTTCTGCTTTGGACAAAAGTAGCCTCAGCATTAGAAGGGTTAACAACTTTGCCTGATTTATGTGGATCATAAAAGACAACACAGAGAGATCTTAGTAAATTATATTTGGAAAAACAAAACTTCTGTGAAAATAACCAAAACATTTACGCTCATCGTTAGAGTGTTATAAATATACACACTTCGGTTGCATTATTGTCAGGCAACTAGGGTGCTCCAGGCATATAAGAGTTAAAACTTAACAACTGTTGAGACCTATGAACATTACAGTGTGCACAGGCAACATTAGGTTAATGCAACGTGACAGTGGAAAATAATTTTACATATATATATATATATATATATATATATATATATATATATATATATATATATATATATATATATATATATATATATATATATATATATATATATGTATATATATATATATACATACACACGCAGGACTGGTTTGGTCGAAATTCCGGTTTCTTCGACTACGTTTTGGCTGGAGATGTCTGTTACATTTGAACACTGTAATATGTTCATATTTGATTACTGTTTCGATACTCATAACTCATCCCCCCAGCACTGTAATTGCGGCAAATATGTTCATATTTGATTAGTTTCGATACCTATTACTCTTTGCCCCCAGCACTGTGATAGTGGCAAACATGTTCATAGTTAATGATGTTTCAACAGTAATCATAACACTCAAAACACTTGTCATAGAAATGTAACTGTGGCAAATAGTTTCCATATTTGATCGATGATCCAGCATTCGTAACACTTGTCAGTGCACACATGTCCAAACACAAAGAAACAGGCCGCCCTTAGAACCAATACTGATAGAAAAGATAGTTTATACATCACAGAAAATTAAATAATTACAACCTTAAAATCACCTTGGCAAGAAATTTCCTTCTTTACAGCAGTATCAGCAGGCTGAGACAAGGACTCATTCTATTATTCCATTCTATTATCTCACAATATATAATATATAATAGTCTACTTGGAAACTTCACCCACTCACCTCACTATTTGAGGGATATCTTTCAAAATAAAGGCATCAAATGGAAAATACTTGGTGTCATATTACTAATCATTAAGAATATAGGTTATAACCTGGCCAAATAAATAATTTGTTCGAGAGGAACAAAGGCTCCATTTATTTTCATTTGTTATATCATTTTCTTATATCATTTGCAAGATTTACAGTTTGAGATCTTGCTTTAGCAAATATACACATATGTTACCTGAACCATTAGAACTTTAAAAAGTTGAACGCTAAAGGCGCTTATTTTGCAAGATACTCTCAAGGCTGTTTTTTAAAAATATATATTATCCTTTTGATTGGCCAGAATGTCATCTCATTTTTAATTCAAATTCTGAAATGAATTGGATCGTGGTCATCTTCAACCCATCAATCCCCCCCTTACCACAAGCCCCCCCCCCCCCCCAGGTCCCCCCCCCCCCCAAAAAAAAAAAAGAAAAAAGAAAAATAATTTTAATTTTTACACAGCCCTTTCATTCTTTCTTTGCTGTCTTCCCTTTTTGTATGACAGTAGAAATGGAATCGAAGCGCAAATAAGTATCGTGAATCCCAGTAGGGGGCGATAGCGTATCCATCCGAGGGCGATGACGGTCAGAGAGAGGCTGATGGAGAGAGACAGGTTGAGCAGCGAGACTCCTATTCCAACAAGGGTCCTGACCAACGGAATCCAATCAACTGCAAAAACAAATGAATGAAATCGTAGAAATAGTGAGTTCAAAATAAAGACTGATTTCGATTTAATTAACATAAATTAAGAATTCATAGAAATGATGGATTTTTTATAAAAGGTAATAAAAATCAAGAACTGATGAATCTAGAAATGGTGAATCTTGAAATAACGGTTAATTCAAAATTGAACACTTGAAAATAAAACTTTAATAAAAACTAATTAAAAATTCATATTATGATGAATTCTCAATTAAAGGTAATATAAATCAAGAAATGATAATGATGAATCTAGATATGATGAATAGTGAAATAATAGTTAATTAAATATCAAATCTTACATAATAATTAGATGATTAGAATTTAATGTACATAAATTAAGAATTCATAGAATAGTGAATTCTCGATTTAACATGATATCAATCTAGAAATCACAGAAATGATGAATCTTGCAATAATTATTAATTCAAAGATAAAGGTTACACATCTTTTGTTTGTCACTCAAACTATATTACATGCAAATATTGATATTTTCAATGTTTCCAACACCACATAACAATGCCATTAAGCCATTCATACCCAAGGCCACCAAAAAATGCCTGAGTATTTTCCTGATACCTCACCAACAAAAGCCTATTTCAGAAAATATTTGAAAGAGAAATGTTGATAGGAACCTAGCCTACAACTCTCCTTGAAATATTTTGTGAATTTATGCTTTATTCCTTAAATATTTTCAAAAATAATACAGCGGCAGACAACTCTATCAATGAGCAGCCTAGGCATGAATGGGTTAATCTGTTCACACCCAGTGTATCGTGACACTGACATAACAACTGATTTCACCCTTAACCCTTTCATGCCCTGAGTAACTGAAGATAAAGGTCATCTGGATGCCATAACATTAACGGAAATAACTTATGAATTTAAAATATGCATGACTTGGAAAGATATTTAGAGATGATTCTATGTTATTTTCAGATTAACATTTTTCCTCCAAACTTTTTAAATAATATAATTTACTTAGGAAGATATAACTAGAATTGCCAGGCCTCATTTGGCTGCTTCGGGCACTAACGAGTTAGAAACACCACTGAGTGGTTGTCTGCAGGAATCAAAACATCATTTAGTGCTTGGCTTGTTGTAAGAGAGTGCCACCAGGTGGCAGCACCTACCAAGAGTTGTGAGAAGACTTGTGAGGCAGCCGAAACCAATCCACATGAGGAACCAGCTCCCAAAACGAATCCCCCAGGTCAGCAGGGAGTTGGCAGCATGCTCCTGGTCAAAGATTTGCTGAAAACAAAGAAGTAATATTATATATATGGAATATACATATATTTATATAAATATATATATATATATATATATATATATATATATATATATATATATATATATATATATATATATTTATATATATTTATTTACATGAAGGAGAATTGTAGATAGAGTTCTGAAGAACAATTGGTTGATATGAAATGAATATGAAATTCTTCAAAGTAATCTCTATAATTGGGCTAGAGCCTATAAGGAGTTAGAAATGAAGGTTTTTGGTGATTGCTCTATCTATAGAGGAATCGAACCCCTACAAGCCCGGCATGGGATTAAACTGTGGCAGTGAGGCTGAAAATCTAGCCAATTCACCATTGAGTCATTGTAACCCCGAGACCCTTAGGCTTGTAAACATGCCAGAGGGCCTCAGGGAGGATCCTTACCATTGGACTGAGATACCCTCTTTAATAAAGATGATCATCATTATCATTATTATTATTATAATTATCATTATTATTATTATTATTATTATTATTATTATTATTATTATTATTATTATTATTATTATCATCATCATCATCATCCTTATTATTATAATGAATATTACTAGTACGACTATTATTATTATTATTATTATTATTAATTATTATTATCATTATCATTATTACTACTATTATTATCATTATCACTACCTTGGCAGTTAGTTCTCCAGGATAAAGTATCTCCAGCTCATCACCTGCATCTGTCTGGTACTTCGTTAGCTGATTACCTGCCTGACGAGCAATAATGCTCACCTGGAAAATATCAATAAACAGCCATCAGAAACATAAACACGCCTTATGAAATACTAATTAATGGAAATCAGAAATACACCAATGTGATTGATTATTAAGAAAAGTCTTATGAAAGAAAGGCCTTAAGAAAGGTATATGTTATTGAGTTTTTCCTAGCAACTAACATTAACAAAATAAGAATGTCAAGGTTTAGGAATAATTGAAAAATCTGAATGCTAAACTAATGATTTTCAAAGTGAAGTTTTCCAGGAAAAATCTAAGCAAACAGGTTGAAAGGTCACCAAGCAAATCATGAAGTGATGCAAACTTTGAAAGTTATAGACATTTAAAAATGGTGAAAGTCATATGAACTTTAAATATAACTGATCTTGAAAAATAAAATTCCACACAACAAAAAATCTTACTCTTTCTGGTGATCCAAGTGGAGCGTTCTCCTTGCCGCTTAGTCCAGAGTACTCAAATGAGACTTTTAAATCTCCAACCTGCAATGGAGGCCAAGGAAACAAATTGGAATACAGTACAGTAATTCAACCCATTCATGCCTGGAGATGTAATTGACCAATGTTGTCTTGACCTGTCATACTTTTAAAAAGAATATCGGAATGAGGCATAAAATTTGCAAACGTTTTGACAGAAAGTTGTAGATGAACAATTCTTCTTTAAGTATTTCCTAAACATTGCTTTTGCATAAATTTGCAAAATCTTCTTTAGAAGGCAGCTGGCAGTGTTGAGTTCAACCCTTCTAATGCCTTATACAAATACATATGTGTATATGAACATTAACGTAAAGAGCCAAGCACGCCTATATGCTTGCAAGGTGATCAAATCAAATCAGCTGTCAGAATGTTGCCAAAGATATGGGGTCCATTTTGGTATGTCACATGATTATGGTAAATCAATTTTTATTTCTTATATTCTTTTTAGTCAAACATTAACAAGCTGGTTCTTGGTTTTGGTCAACCTCCCATTTCAATGACAGATGCCCCATCTGGTCAGAGAGACAAATGTCTCACACAAACATTATGGAAATATACTATTCACTCAAATACTGTCTACCCTGCTAATTTTGCACATATAAAGTAATGTGCTGGGCAGGCAGCTTCCTTTGATGTGCAGTTGAATTTTTGCATATGGTTGTTGAATGACAAGCTATCATGTCAGCATGTTGTGCGCTACTAGCATAGGGATCGGACGTCCAAATAATGGTGCACAGGTTAATAAATGCGTCGAGGGGTGGGCAAAGTATGCATCATTAACTACACTGCCGCAATATTAACACGGCATACAGTTACAAGAATAAGAAGATTTAATAGATTTAAAAGATTAAAAGACACTAATTTTTAAGAATTTACATAGAGACCTACCTCAGGTTGCTGTGGGTTTTTGCCGTGATAAAAGACCCCCATCGCAAGTTGTACGTTAGGAAGGCTGGCTGGAACTTTTGTAGGTGTAAGTTTCTTGTAAGAGCTGACACTGTTGATGAGATTCTGGGACAGGTAGAAGTTGCCAACTTGGACATTTTCAGCAACGGCTATCTGGGGCTGGACCAGCATGGAACTGAATTAAATAAGCAATCATGATTCACAATAAATACCCATTCATGACTGTAGCAGCCAAATCTGTTACTTTGGTAATATCTATCTCACTGCGAATATACAAATATTAACCCACTTACACCTAGAGAGGTCTAAAAATCATAGAAGAAACGTGATGATAAATCAACATTATGAGAAATATTTGACCGGAATATGTGGTTCTTGTTTGGTTTCACAACTCCTCTTCAAATTTTTATCAAATATCACTTTACCTGATATTAGTGCGTAGCTTTTGTTTGCCCTCAGGATGCAAATCAGGGATGGATAACTCTAAAAATGAAGTGGTACAGTATGGTATCCGTACCAATGAAATGGTACAGTATTTTAACAGTACTGTTAACAGTACATTATTAACTTATACATTATGTTGTAAAAAGTCATTTTTAGAATCCTGGACAATTTAAAATAAATGACAACTTCACAGCGTTTAGTATGAATATGAGTACCTGTAAGGCAAGAAACAGTACAATTGGATATTTTTGGTTTTGAAACAATACTGGTATCAGTATCGTTACCTCTTAATGGTATCCAACCCTATGCAAATGAGCAGATAAACTTACTTTGGATTATGGTGGTTGGTAGGGTTATGGAAAGATGTACTCCTGACAACATCGGAACGCCATTCTGTAGCTGAGGACAGATGGAAGAAAGAGAGAAGTCAATCAATGACAAAAAGACCATACATGAAAGCTTACAGTTACAGATTAAAAAAGGTAGGTAGATTTTAATAAATTTTCATTCTGAATATCGTTCAGCAAAGAAGAAAAAAATATATTAGAGTGAAGAAAAAAGTTTTCAATTATTCAAAAAAGAAACTAGGAAATCTAAGTCTGAAGGCTAAAGTACCTTATTGCATGAATGTGAAAGACAAGAAATATGCAGATTCCCTTCCGAAGTATTCCTGTAAGAATCATCAAAATGGTTTTAACCCATTAATGTTCACAACAGCCAAAAGCAGTCCAATCATTTTGATGACATCTTGTAAGCAAAAGCATAGTTAGAAAAATATTTGATGGAGAAAAGTTAATCAAAACATTATCAAAAACCTTCCTTCAAATATTCTGTAAAATAATTCTCAATTTCCTGGTTATTGTCAAAAGTATCTTAGATCCAGACGACATTTTCTGTAGGAACTCTTAACCATTAATGGGTTAAATGCTGGTGTGTTACTTAACAGGTGCTCTATTGAGCAGGTTGGAATGTATGCCACATAAAATCAAATTACACAATCGTCAAAGAACATTAAATTTTCTTAAGATGTTTTCCTGATGACTATAACAGTTACTCACAGTATGAATAAGTAGTTTCTGTTCTCACACCATCACCCTCTTGGTATTCCCTGAAACAAAATACAAACTGCAGGTTTAGAAGAATATCTATAGTATTTTCTTTGGATTTCAATAAATTCTAAACCACCTAGAATATTAATAAAAATGATTAAAAAAGACACATAGCACACGCACACACATGCATGCATGTATTGCAAGTGGTGCCTGCTAGTAAAGTGATGAAAGTTTAAAACTCTATGATTAATAAATTGTTTTAATAAGAAATATTGCCATATACACACACATATATGCATGCATGTAGTGTGTGCTTAAAGAAAGGTAACCTACCTCTTATGTTCTGTCTCTACCCACTGATACATCTCTACATTTCTCTTCAGCTTCACTGCATTCACAGCCACTCCGTATTGTTCATCATTTAATACCTGCGCAAATAATATAGGAGAACCAAAATAAATGAAAGCCGGCACATACAATTAAAGAACAAGGCTGGATGAAATTACCAGTGGATGAAATTTATATTGTTCTTTGTGGGAACTGAAAACAGTTGACATTCTAGCAGTGCCTCATAACTGCTATGAGAGCTAAAATGGCAATCACTATCTTTTGTATCACCATGTTTCTAGTGGTTAAAATAAGTTGGGTCTTCAAAAGCATAAGAAAGAATTCATCTTCACACATAACTGCTAGAGAGTTTATGATGCTAATAACCTCTAACAGTGTACTTGTATCCAACAATTTGCAAATTAATAACCTTCCAACTGTGTTCTTGTATCCAATGCTTGCCAAAATAATAACCTTTAATTGTGTTCTTGTATCCATCAATTGCATGACTGATATCCTTTAACTGTGTTCTTGTATCCAACAATTGACAGATTAATAACATTAAAATGTATCCAAGGATAATCAAAACAATAATTTCTAGCTGTATTCTTGAATCTAATAGTTGCCAAGCTTATAACCTTTAACTGTGTATCCAACGATTGTCAAATCAATAACCTTTAATTGTGTTCTTGTATCCAACAATTGGCAAATTAATAACCTTTAACTGAGTAATTGTATCTAATAATTGCAAAATTAATTACATTTAAATGCCTTCTTGTATCCAAAAATAACTGAGCCAATAATTTTTAACTTTGTTCTTGTAGTCAACAATTGCCAAATCAATAACCATTAACCGTGTTCTTGTAGCCAACAACTGCCAAACTAATATCCTTTAACTGTGTTCTTGTACCCAACAATTGTAACCAATTTTGAACTGCCCAAATTCGATGAGAGGTGGGATATAGTGTATGATTCTTTGGGGCACTTGGATACTGATATATCTTCCCTTTTAATTGCTTTCAAAAGTTATCAGTATTTATATTGCCTTGTTTATTGTAGTTAACCTTATACATGCTTTGAGGATTATTTGATTACCTGTGGTTGAAATACAATTTAGGATGACGCATATGTACTTATAGATACAATAAAATCATCTCTTTGATAATTAAAGAATATCATAATAATCTTGAATAGTGTTCTTGTTTCCAACAATTGTCAAGCTAATAACCTTTAACTGTGTTCTTGTATCCAACAATACCCAAACTAATAACCTTAAACTGTTTTCTTGTATTCAACAATTGCCAAATTTATAACCTTTCACTGTGTTTTTGTATCTAGACATAGCTAAACTAATAATCTTTAACTGTGTTTTTATATCCAACAAGTGCCACATTCTCTGTTGTCCTGTATCTTTTGTATTTGACCAATTATCAATGTCATATTCTCTTTTCCTTTATATACCTCAACCATGCAACTGTTCAATTAAATCAATAAAATATTATGGATCATTTTCATCATTCCATTAAAAAAGCTGATTAGCATAATACTAATGGCCCAAACATCTGGTGCCATGGCAATCAACTACCGGGTAAAAACAATGAATCACCAGATCAAAAGTTAATTTGCTTTTTCATTTTGACAAATCTATACCATTAACCCCACAATGCACATTCTATTTATGAGGAGTAGATTTTTGAAATTTGCTTTTTCATGAGGAATATTTGCCAACTTGAATATGATGGGTGAATGGTTAGACTTTGACTTCCATGAGAATATATTTATTGATTTTCAGTATTGTATTGATTACTGGAGTATGATGTATTCCCTGGTTGTGACATTGAAACTAAAGGATGAAAACCATGTTGAAAATGAACGTTACTGATACGTGAAAAGGTAAGTTTTATCTGTCTAGTGGATGAAATTTGAATTTGGAATTTCAATATTTAGTCACTTTTTCTGACATATTGCACATAAGTTGTGAATAGTTATTGGTAAGTGTTGGAAGAAACCGGAGTACCCAGTGAAAAACACCAAAAATGGATTACACAGCAAAAACCACCGCCTGACCCCAAGTCACTGACAACTTTCTCACATGCCCTGACCAGGATTTGAAACCGGGCTGTGGTGAGACACAGATAGCAGTCAGTGGCAATGCCTAAGTCCACACAGCCATCAGAACAGGCCCCCTTTGATTTTGAATGAGGTCATATATCAGCATCCCACTTTGATAAATAGTGAAGTCAACTCCATTTCCACTAGTAGGAAGCCCTGTTATAGGGTAGTTTATCCCAACACATGCTGTATAATGATAGTCCTCTCCCCAGGCCCCTGTTCAACTCCTAATGCTAATCAGCATCAACACCTGGACATTAAAGCAATAGAGTTGCTATGCATGAGGGGTGATAACAGTTGTCATAACAACAGTTGTCAGATGATCACACATCAAAAGGCAATATATCAAAACAATCACAAGGAAAATGTGTTGTATTCACAAAGAATAGAAAGATGATGCAAAGGAAATGCATGTAGGTTTGAGAGGAACCAACTAAAATCTTAGGCCTGAAAAATATATTGTTTGTTTCTTGTAACACCCCACAGGGCTCGACGCTAACAGTGGTCCTATGGCCCCAGGCCAGTAAAAATTCCCAAAAATGGCTTCAGGCCAGTAAAGAAAGACTTCAACGGGTCCTACAGGGCCAGTGAACATTTGGGGGCATTCTTATTAACAAGTTTCCCCTCCAGAATATCCCTAGTGTTTTTTGAAATAAATGAAGAAAAAATAAATAAAAATAAATGTTGTCAGTGAATTTTATGCAATTTTCTTTTCTTTTAACAAAAATTTTTAAAAATTGTAGGACTAGTAAAGATTTTGCAGGACCAGTAGATCCTCGGTGTTACTTGTCCTACAGGGCCAGTACCATTTTTAGTTAAGTGTTGAGGCCTCCTCCAATAAAAACCAGGGTAGGTAGGTAGGAAAATCGTTTTATTATAAGAAATATTTTAAATTATAAACGGTTCATATTTTTCATTCGGAATAACGTCTTTTTGATTTAAAATGTCATAAAAAGTTTCAGGGTAGGGCTAAAGATAAGTGGGAGGTAGGATTACAGGAAACAAACAATTATTGTTTTAGGCCTTAGTCTGCTTTACCCATTAAGGTTATCCACATTTACACAGTAAACAGATGCAGTATATAGGTCTACAGTATACATATATTTCCTGTACCGCAGGAAACTATATGAAGGTAAGGAGAGATTCTATATATCTGATTATGAAGATCAACTTTCACTTAACTATTTTCTTGAAACTATTTGCAATCAAAAGACATATATCTTATTTATAGAGACCTAATTTTTGTAACATCCACTGTGATCACATTGTTGCTGAATGATAACCCCATTCATTTCTTCAACAATTACTTGTCTTATGATACACACCAAAACAATTAACTCAACAAGAATTGTAATGTAGTAAGTCAACAAGATATGTAACAAATCTGTGGCATTTATCAGTAGTGTTCACTTACCTTATCTGTTCTTAAAGGACCCGTTAAATGTACAAGTTTGTTTGTATTTTCTTGAAAAGCTACTTCTGTTGACCTGAGGGATATCACAGACCGGAGACCTTCATCAAGGGACTGAGCTGTCTGGACCGCTCTACCCTGAAAAATATACATATAATGAGATATAAATAGTGCATTGCAGTGCTTTTATACATGTACACACCATTCAAAAAGTTTATAATTAATAATAATTCCAGATAAAAAATGTATGTCAAAAAGAAACATCAATATATGATCCACTGCATCAGAGAGAGAGAGAGAGAGAGAGAGAGAGAGAGAGAGAGAGAGAGAGAGAGAGAGAGAGAGAGAGAGAGAGAGAGAGAGAGAGAGAGAGAGAGAGAGAGAGAGAGAGAGAGAGAGAGAGAGAGAGAGAGAGAGAGAGAGAGAGAGAGAGAGAGAGAGAGAGAGAGAGAGAGAGGGAGGGAGGGAGGGAGGGAGGGAGGGAGAGAGAAAGAGAGAGAGAGAGAGAGAGAGAGAGAGAGAGAGAGAGAGAGAGAGAGAGAGAGAGAGATGTATGGATTTCAATATAGTCCAACCTCACCAACAATAATGTTAATAACAAAGACAATGACCCACTTAACCAATCAGCTGCTTAAATTGGACAAGAATTGATGATAATTATATATAATTGTACATGCAATAGATGAGTCATAAAGGAATGTCCACCTTCGATGCCACATCATTAAGATGATTCACCAGAACATGGATATAAATGTAAACATAGATGCTGATATAGAATGTGTGATAACGCATTCTTAAAAAGAGTATGTAAGTAATCAACATGATTTTTTTTTCAATTTGAGAGCAATTATTTAAATCAAAGTTTGGGGAAGGTAGAAGCAAATTCAATTTTAATAAAGAATTTCTAAATTCAACGCAGAAATGCCAAAATTATCCCTGGAGAAATATTTTTGACCTGTTTTGAAAGTGGTCTTTCATACAACGAGTTTTGAGCGTATAAGCAAAATATTCATTGTAAATATGTTCCAGCATTTGAAAAGTTTACTGCAATTAAAGATAGTTGTAAAATTAAAGTAATTGTATTTGTTCATCCTTCAGTACACCTTAGGCCGGCAAATATCTTGAATCTTCGCTCTCTGAGGGTAAACTGGCAGCACAAAATATCATATGTGTGTGTGTGTGTGTGTGTGTTACATATAAACCTATAGCCTCACCCCAAGGCTTGTAAAGTGAATGTGTATAAGAATCTACTTGCTGTCACAGAGCTGACAGCTCCCAGGTAAGTATACAGCAACAACCACTAGATAGTTTTACTACAAATGCAAATGAAAGTGAAACTGGAAGAAATATGTCTGAAGTGTAATTCAGACCCACCTCATTCCAGAACTGCAGACAGCAAGCACCAACTATGATGGCAATCCCTATCAGTATCCCAGCACAGCTACTCTGCACCCTCTGCAACCATGACGAGTTCTGTCTGTAGCTGCTGGTCGTGAAAGTGTCACCCGGACCCCTTGGCATGTTGGGTGTGTTGTGCATCCCTGGATCATCAGGAAACTGAAATTGCGAAGTCGTAGACATGAATTTCCTGAACATCCTGATAAAACCTTCAATTCGATATAACTTCAGTAGAAAAGAACGCAGTCAGTGTGGGCCTAGCCTCTAGTACAACCTGACGCGCGTGTCAGTCTACGGTAAACACAACTTACTCGTTGTCTATACATGTTTTTATCCAACAAATGACAATCTGGCAATTCTCTGTTCCAGATGGCGGAAGTAAATTTGGCGTACTTTGATTGGTCGAGCAGGGGTCACATGATACAGGGGTTTCCTCAGCTAGGGGAATCCCCTAGATGACGTCATCCAAGCTGTCACTCGATCGATGGTCTGCGGTAACAGCCGCCCACATCACAGAAGTATGATGGTGCAAATGTGGCACGGATAATAAACTTCCAGATCAAAATTAATTTTAGAACTAAATGAAATTTCGGAATGTAAAAACAATGCACCACATAAGAACTTAATTTTTTTTAACATTCTGCCATTGTTATAACAAAAGAATTTGATTTAATTTTTCCACGTTTATGTGTCTTATGCTATGCACCATTGTGCGTTTCCCCGGAAGGTACCAATATTTAAGCTATCATGTTTTACTCTTCAAGATTTTTTTCGTTATGCGCAATCTTTCAGGCATTACATACTAAGTCCTCAGTCAATGCAAACCAATTTGTGGATACATGATTGGACATGGAAAGCCGTTCTTACAAAAACAGCAGTTGTCTCTGAGGATTCCGCACCGGTTTCATTTTAGTCCTCAAGATTTTTTAAATTTTTTTTGAATATTTCATACCCTATAGGACAAAACTAAAAAAAATGTAAAAAGGGAACGGGCTGTTTGAATGATTTTTTTGCTAGAGAATGATTTATGGTTTTCCAAATGAAGCCATTTTAGAGAAAAGAGGCTGCCAGGTTGCATATTTTTTTTATTTCCTTCTTATTTTGGGCTGCTCGTGCACATATTGATAAATTGGCAATCTTTATAAATGTAATTTTGCATGTAGGACAGGTAATGGAGTAGGTCTTCTCTCTGCTCGTACAAACCATTGAATTGAAGAGGTTGAATGGAAAATTAAAACTTTTTCTCAAAAAAAGGACACGATTATGGGGTGACTTATTACAGATAATGGATTGTAAAAAAAAGAAAGAAATAGTCCGGAGAATTAAAAAAAAATCTTTTATATTTTCTTGCCCTGTAAATTTGCATTCTTTATTCAAAAACATACATACATCTTTTTTTTGCTACAAAGCTAGCTAAAAGTGATAGGGTACGTGTTTTGCTTTTTTGCACATGAAATAGACGGTGACGCAGCCTTTGTTTCAATATTGTGGTGACAACAATGAGTGAAAATTCCTTTGTTGCAGTCATGTTGTATTTGCTAAGACGCGAATGTAGGGCGATATGTATTTCTGATTGTGCTTACTACATGTCATTATCCGTGAAATGATTAGGCTGTAATGGAAACATATACTATAGTTTTATAATTAAATTAAGCGCACATCTAAAACAATGTATAGCTACTTAAGGATGCCCGCACCATTTTTTTGCCCCTAGAATTTTGTAATTTTTGGATATGTTATACATTGTAGGACAAAACTATAGTCTGTCTGACTCAAGTTTGGCAATCACTTTTGCCACTTTTTTGTGACAAAACGTTCGAGTTTGCCATCCAAACTTGGCAAACCTCTTTAGAGCACTACTACGTGTATGTACAAACATACTTTTTGTCTCACCTCCGCAAAATGTTGATTTTGCTCATTAGTTCCTATTATAAAATGTGCACATTGCCGACACTACGATCTCGCGTGTTTGTTTGTTGCGAACAATACAAACACGCGAGATCGTATTGTTGGCAATGGACACATTTTACAATGGGACCTAATGAGCAAAATCAACATTTTGCAGAGTTGAAACAAAAAATATGATCATACATACACGTAGTAGTGCTCCTAACATGTTTGCCAAGTTTGGATGGAAAACACAAACGTTTTGTCACAAAAAAGTGGCAGAAGTGATTGCCAAACTCGAGTCAGACAGACTATAGAGGAAATGTAAAAAGAAATTGGCTGTTTGGGCGATTTTTTTCTAGAGACAAATTTGTGATTTTTGAAAAGTGGCCATTTGAGAGAAAAAGGGCTGCCAAGTCGCGCATTTTTTAATTTTCTGCTCATTCTGGGTTTTTCGTGCGCTAAAAAATAAATTAAACGTAAATTTGCATGTAGTTATTGGAGTAGATCCTCTTTCTGCTTGCGCAAACTGTATTTCAAACCCTACTATATCTTTTGCACAGTCTGAAGTTGAACTGGAGGGGTTGAAATAAAAATGAACAGTTTTTCCCTAAAAATGGACGCAAATATAGGGCAATTTATTGCAGGTAAAGAATTGATTTTTTTTGCTACAGGGCTAAGAGTGAAAGGGTACGTTTTTTGCTTTTTTTATGAATATGAAAAGACAATGACGCAGCCTTTGTTTCCCTATTGTTGTGGCAACAATAGGGGGAATCCCTTTGTCGGAGTCGTGTTAGGGTGCGTTTCCACTAGGCGGGACGGCGAGCGGGGCGGCAGCGTTTTTTTCTCTGATTACCGCCGCCCAAATCGCTCGCCTCTATTTTTCCTTTTGCCGTTTCCACTTGGCGGCGACGGGAGCGGGACGGTTTTCAAGGACAGCGGTTCCCGCCGCGGCAAGATCTGGACCGCTCACTTGAGCGATCCAAGCGGGAAACCGCCGCGGTTTTGGTATATCAACCAATCAAATTGATTAGCTGACTAATAAAGGGCATTACGTCACACAATGAATTGTAGAAAAAAAATTAGTCCAGAGAATTTTCTTATTTTTTGATATGTTCTTGATTTGTAAATTTGCTTTCAATATACCAAAAGAAAAGGGGGATGTACGAGTTACTTTTCTTGCTACAGAGCTACGAGTGATCTGGTACGTTTTATGGCTTTTTACAAATAAAATTGGTAATGTAATGTACAATTGACTGTACTCTTAGAATACAAAATAGCAATTTACTAAATATACAAAGTGTGCAAAAGAAAAAGCACTTTGCAGACACTCCACAACAACAAGCTTATGAAGTGAGCCCCCCCCCCCCCCAAAAAAAATAGTAATACAGTACTTCCTCCGTTTTCCCGATCCTTTAAACCGTTAACCGTTCATAGAGTTGAAATATAAATGGCAAACATTACAACACTGCAAAAAGACGTAATTTATCCCCCACTTTCATGCGTACATAGGGAAAAATAATTGCTAAATCGCTCAACAGTACGCTACGGCGGGATGAACCTCGCATCCATCCCTGACGTCCATGTCACCCATGCCTGACTCCCGTAATATACGCAACAATGGGACGCCTCCCAACAATCGAAAAAAACAACAACTGGTGCGGGCATCCTTAATTCACGAAGGGATCTTATAGCGATAATGTTGTTAGTTATAATGGAAATATGTTCAAATGCGCATCATACATAAGTCAATGGATATATTGAAATATTCATAAAACTTGAATCCATGACACTCCCCCAATAGCAATGATTTCATTATGTAAATTGTGCACACTATAAGTTCACTGCCATTCGTAACAGTTAACTTACAGGGCATTCGAGCGTTGCATTTCTGCACAGTTGTAACTGAAAGGACTGTAAATCCCCAGGGGATGTAAATCACAGTTTGGGAACACGAAACACTTATAAACAGCGCGGAAGCCATTTGAAATAGACTACCAACTTTAGGACAGTTTATTTCAGTTGTTTGTATTGGCGTGTAGATTACCCTGGTATTACACCCATTACCATAGGATCAGTATTCAATATTCAAATCCGAGTTTGAAAGTTGTAGAAAAAAAATTCGCAACGAATTTAGAGTGGGATCAAGTACACATATACAAATAAGGATGAAAATAACACGTAAAATAGGTTATGTCTACTAAAATGAAAAATGAAAACAATATCTATGAGTAGAATCCCATTAAATTTGAAACATGATTTGCTATGTCTTTGTTTCGTGCTTTCGATATTTTCTTTTTCATTTGATTGCCTTTCCTTAATAAATAAATCAAAAGAATTATGGCTTTAAGAAACGCGCCTGACACGGCTGTTGACGGTAGATGGCGCTGTACGGCTGATTACGTCACCGGGTTTATTGGCACGTGGCGTGTCTGTTGACATTGTTGTTGCGCTGTGTCACACGTGATATTTATAGACGAAGGTGTTTCCTCAAGACAAGTTCCTTGGTAAGTAAAGCATTCTAAATGCGTTTATGAAATTAAGTACTGAACCTGCTGAATGTGAGAAGAAGAGTCCGAGTGTGGCAAACCAATGCATACTTAATTTAATATCAAAAGTAATGTAAATGTGTAAATATATACATGTTGTGAGTTCGATTTATATTATTAACTCGTTTATGACTTCTGTCTGACTCGATTCTTTTGAATTATTTTGTGTCAAAACGTCAATTTGAGACGGACCCTTTGACTTGTGATATGACTTAGCACCAGTCATGAGAGCCATTCAATACATTTCCCTTCTGTGCTAGTCTAAATCTCAGACAGACACAGATAATTACAAGGTCAAACAGATAAATAAAGAAGTTATTCGTTATCCTTTTTCTATTTTCAAAGAATATATGTACTCCATAATTTTATTCACGTTTCACCAACATTTTCTAAGGTGACAGCACAATTATGTTTCACAATCATTGTGTATGCTGAATGGTAGATTAAAGACTACTTTTTTAAACTTTAACTGAAATACTGTAGATTATGGAGTGCCATTAATGCATTTGTTCACTATTTCTCTGTAAAGAAAAATCATTTTTCTTTAGAGAGAAATCATTTTTCTTTAAAGTAAAATGATTTTTCTTTAAAGAAAAATCCTTTCTCTTTAAGGAAAAATCATTTTTCGTTAAAGAGAAATCATTCTTCTTTAAAGAAAAATCCTTTCTCTTTAAGGAAAAATCATTTTTCGTTAAAGAGAAATCATTCTTCTTCAAAGAAAAATGATTTCTCATTAAAGGAAAATGATTTTTCTTTAAAAGAGAAATAGTGAATAAATGCATTAATGGCATTCCATAGTAAAAAGGTAAAATATTTTCTCAAATGGAGAGACAACCTGACTTTAATCATGTTGCACCCAATAGTTGTATGCTCAATATTGTTCTGTCACTAGATACTAAAGGAGTATCACATATTTACAAGATGATAGTGGGAAATAATAGATCAATTGTTAAAAAGGCCTGTGACAAGTGGAATGAAAAATTAACAACTAAAATTGAGACCTTTTCTGTCAGAAAGTCCTCTTCACGCATATCTATGTTTGATGATACATGCATATATCTTAGATATATACAATTCAAGACTTTGCATTGAAGTTTTTTCACAAATAACATTATATTCAAAATGAATAAAAAAAACTCAATATCATGTGATTTTTGCCACACAATTGAAGACTCATGTTGTTTCAATGTGAAGTGGTAAAAAAGGTCTAGATAGATCTAGAACAATGGATCTTGGAAATTGGAGTGATTGAATATGTTATTTATGAGAGAACAATACTATTGGGAGAGTTACAAAAGTCACATTGGCTCAATGCTATTATTTTAATTGCAAAGAAAACAATTTTAGTGCAAAAATATATATGTCTACTGACTCTACTCCCAATATGGATTGCATCAAAAGGGGTGTGAAACTATAGAGTCACGTTTCGTTGCACGTACCCGACCCAAATCACGTATCTCTCAAACATATAAGACTTGAAAACTTCACGACTTGTCCACATTAATGTTGCCTTATTTTAATGCAGATTTAGCATTTATAATAAGGCCTCCTCTTAAAGGTCAATGGGATGTAGCGGCCATTGCTTTTAGTTTATACATGTAATCAGGTAATTTACTGTAGTATTTAATGTTACCACTTATGGCCAGACACAAATTGGTTGGTTATCTAGCTTGAATCATAATTAATTACTGTCTTTTGATCTGACTAAGATTATAGGTTTTCTTTCATTCTTGTTTCCCTTCTCCAATTTCTGGAAGGCTGCACCAAATTTATTTAGCACCCATGATCCTAGATAAAGCTGGCTAGAAATCAAGTCAGACATAAGCCATGGTAGCTCTGCTATTGTATCTTTATACTCATATCTTCTTGTTATATTCTTCAGAAAAGAAGTACCAGACCAAACTGTAAAAGGAATTCACTGACAGTTCTAACTTAACTAATGGAATGGGATATCTAGCTCATATTGAGCTCCTTCTCACACTTTTGGTGCTGACAGTGGCGCCACCTATATATGCTACAGAATGGGCAGACATTGCCATCAACTCTACTCTTTGCGCCCCATGCGCATGTACGGAGGAGCACTCGGAGGAGTTGGAGAGATCTACGCGGATGGTGACATGCTCGGGTCTCGGGTTGAACGACATCCCGGCCCACCTGCCTACCGATCTGGAGAGCCTGGATCTCAGCAACAACAACCTCACTGACATCCGGAACTCATCCGCAAATCTCCACAGGTATCCCTTGCTGATGGACTTGAATCTAGCCGGTAATAACATCATCGAGTTGCCGGCAAATCTCTTCCAGAATGCATCCCTCCTCCAGTCTGTTGAGTTCACAGGGAATAAACTGCAGAATTTATCAAGTGGTATATTCAATGGTTTATTTCTGCTGAGGAAAATTCACGGGTTGAATGTGGATGAGATTCCCAAGGGGCTGTTCCATAATACAGCACGTCTGCGGGAACTCACAATTACAACAAATCAGACAACCTTAGCGTCGGAAACTCTGTTTGGATTGTCACTGACTCGAATCTCCTTAACTGCACCGATGATCCAGAGTATCCCAGCACTATTCTTTTGCAGCGGCACCATTTCATTTCGAGAAATCGTCATCATCGCCCGCAGTTTAAAGTTTCTCAATTCCACGCTTTTTCAAGGTCTTAATCTCCTCCAGAAAGTGCACATTGAAGCCTGCAGTCTTCCAACTCTACCAGAGAGTATCTTTACACGCACCATAGACTCTGAGACGCTCGATTTGGCCCTAGCAGAGCTGCCGGAGGATTTAAGGGAACAATGGCAAGATATGCTAAAGGCTATCAACCATTACAATCTGATAGAGGATATCACACTCATTGGTATCAACAATTTGCCAATGAATCTCTTTGACAAATTGGAACGACTAAAGAGACTCAGTCTGACAGAAATTGACGTCATCAGGCCAGAAGTATTCGAAGAACTTAATAATTTAGAGTACCTGAATTTGACCAGCAGTGAGCTTGGCTCACTAGCTGGCAATTGGTTTAAGGACCTTATGGAATTGGAGACATTGGATATTTCTAATAATGATCTTGTTATGATTGAGGACGATGCTTTTGTCGGGTTAGTTTCCCTCAAAAACCTTGATGCTTCAAATAACAATCTTCAGCAAATCGGAAGGTTTGCCTTCAAGCCTTTTTCAACGGATATTGAAAATCTTGATCTTAGTGACAACCACCTTGAGACGCTGCAAGAAGGACTGTTTAGTCATCTTTGGTCCCTTAAGGTCCTCAACCTACAAAGTAACGATATTGTATCCCTCCCAAGTAAAATATTTGAGGATCTAGAATTGCTGAGGGAGCTCCATCTCCAAGACAATAATCTCATAGAAATACCTGCAGATCTCTTTGTAGGCCTCACCGACCTTGTCTCATTAGAGTTACAGGATAATGACCTCCGGACAATACCTAAAGACCTCTTGACCAGCAGTACATCACTGACCAACCTGGATATCTCAAACAACAGAATCTCATTTATGCCCCCAGGTTTACTCTCTGCTCATCGCTTATTGGACTCTGTGGTCATGGAGTCCAACCCACTGCACTGCGATTGTGGTCTTTTCTATCTCATAGAGAGTGCGGAACGATCGGACACTGCGCTAAATGGAGTGTGTACATCACCTCTCGTATTTGCAGGGCGCAATGTGAGCAGCTTAACTAATTCGGAGGTATGCCCCTTGGGTATTCGCCCTGGAGACTATTATCGTAGACCAATCCTAGAAAATAACTCTGAACCGGGACTGGAGGAGGTCGGAGCGGCAGATGCTGTGGCCGGAGAAAATGCCTCGTCTGCCGAGTCGATGAAAGTAGTGGGCGTGGTCGCTGCATGCGCCTTGCTGGTCGGTGCCGCACTTCTTACCAAGTACATCAGGAATAGTGTCAGGGATAGGACCTATACGGTAACGGATATTCACGAAGGGGGGAACCGTGTAGAGCAAGAGGAAGAGGATGTGTTGGCACCTGCTAGAACAAGCGAGGAAAACCAAATATAAAACTATCCATGTTCTTAACCTAGCAGGTTTCTTGTTGAAGTTGATCTGCTATAAATTAAGAAAATCTCATATATGAATAATAGCCCTGACCAATTTTCGTATTTGTGAATATTCAATGAATAAATTAAATTTATTAACGTGATCATCACAGACTGAATTTTTCTTAATTTCATTATGATTAATGCATTTTTGGGAAAATATAAAGTTGAGTATGACTTGCATAAAGATAGATGTAAACCTTCTGCATTTCTTAACCTATCACCTCTCGACACAAAACTGTTGAGAATGAGGAAGAAACCACCAAGACTGGATTTCTTAATTAGATTTTTATAAAAAATTATGTGACTAAAGTGGTCTACTTAAGTGTATGAAAACCTTTCATAAAATGGGAATGTGGAGAATTAATGGCAAAGAAATCAATAAAGATATTTTTAGTATATAAAAAGTTTATTGCATTTCCATTTCCTGGATTCCATCTATGATGAAGTGTCGGCAGCAAGAAAAAAGTGCAAAAATATAAATCCCTATGAAGCATATCCCCGACCGATGTCTATATAGACCTCAGAATTAGCTGCTACTTGTGAAACTAAGCTGAATCAATGTGAGAATATTCAATGCAAATATTAGTGTCAGCTGATCTGACTTTAATAAAAGCAACTTGAGAAAAAGGAATGTAACTACATAAGTGTGAAATAAGATGATTAAAATGAAAGCTGTTTGTCCTTATCCAAGAAACACCCATTCGGGCATAGCCGTTAATAAATGCAATGTAATAAATGGCCATTCTGTAACAGCTCAAAGTGGCCCGACCCCTCTGGACATATTGTTTTGACATATAATAACCCTGGGAGTTATTGATCAGCTCATTGTAGCTCAATGTATATAACATTGGTTATGTGAAACATTTACAAACACGATGAACCCCAGTACAAAACTTCAATATACATATGAGTTTGTACCCAAATGGATACCAGAACCATATCTAGCATTAGAACAAATATATACATCTTGGTCTTTTCAAATATATATATATAAATATTGTATTCTATTAGATCTACGCCCTGTTTGAAAGTGCGGTTCATATCCCATGAGACGGAGCCGAATGAGATATGGATGACTGAGGGTGGATAGCAGGTCGGACCGCACTTACAAACAGGGTGTAACAAATTCATCACCTGCTCTTCCATGGTTAGTAAAAAAAGATCAAATACTACACATTGCTGGCTACCATGTGATATCAATTATGGCGTGTGATATTAAATTCAGATGTTTGATAATAAACATACCTAGTGTGAAAGGCTGCATGTCTGACACCTATTGACCAATCAGCATTGAGAATAACAGCAGAGCTGGTGATGAATGTACATATCTAAACTTAGATAATTTCTCTTGCCCTATTGAGCCATAATGATATCTTAGATTTGGTCTCTATGTACTTTGAACTCGTTTATTCATGCAGCCCCAAAAACTTAATACCATAATTTCTACAGAAAAATAAAGCTCTTCCACATATTACCATCAAACAGACACCATAATATCTAGGATAAGCTAATAAAATCTCAAGGTAGCGTTTCTGTATGGAAAATCCTGTTCATAACAAGATTGAAGATAGAAGGTTACCTCATCATATCTAATTTTGTCTGGGTTTTCTCAAATGGTGTTGGTTGCCCCTATTGCTGAGCAGTCTTAGGTATTCTGTGACAACTGTTAGACAAGTATTATTTCTCTGGCTGCCATGGAACTAAACTCCCGAGGAAGGATGCAGGAAAGCTCCCAGTGACTTTCAGTGATTTATTATCTTATGCTAGAGATTTCGGTTCCTTCACTGGTCACCTTTTAGCCTTGAAAGGCAGATCAGGTAAACATAACTCAATTTCATTCCATTCTTACAAATTGCAAATAGATTCTGAGATATGGAACAAAATGAAAGCTTACATTTTCACTCATATAAATTAAATATCCTTACATTATTACAGTATTTTGTGACCAAGAAGGACTATCTATCAGAGTAGAATGAAAGAGAGTTTAAGCTCTTGTTTAGGTCTGCAATAAGATCAGAATATTTATAATCAGACTAACTAGTTTAACAATTGTAAGTTTGTAACTAAATACTACATAACAACAGCACAAAGATACCAGTTGTGTACAAGATACTTTGAAACACTTATTATCCTGGTATTCCCATGTTAACATGGTCAAAAATGACAATATCACTAAAGTTCAGACTTAATTGGCAAACAGTATAAAATGGGAGGAATACAACTAAAACAGATAATTGCAGTTTGGCATTTATAAAAAATCCAAACTTTTCTCTCAAACAACAATATTTATTTCTTCGCCTCTACTTCTACTCTGTTTTCTGATTGGTCCCATTTGATGTTCCTATGGCAACAGAGTTCATATCAGATTCCTGAGCAGCATTATTTTCCTGTGTTGAAAGATACACCAAAGGTTATGAGCTGTAACTACCCCTCCCATACCCTCTAATTTACCCTGCCTTTGAAATTCGTAAAAAAATTTTGAAGCACAGAAAATTAGCGAATATCATTTCTGTAATCTAACGTGAAGAATCAATTATCACGTTACTTAAAGGAAACTCCCAAATGCATCTAAATTATTAACTACTTTCATATTGAGTGGGAGATATCATAAATAGACACACTTACATTATTGCTAATGTTTAAACACAATCATTTATCTAACCCTTCCAATGCTGAGGCTACTTTCGTTCAAAGCACAAGGATGCAAAGATTTTTGGAAAAAAACAACATCTAAACTCTGTCATGTTAGTATTTATTGGAAAGCTCTCGCTGAGTACTCTCAGACCCATTTGCCAGGTTTACAGCCAGGATTTTTGCATGATTTCGTATTGGCCAAAGTAGCCACCAGCAGCATAAGGGTTAAGAAAAGCAAGCAGAATATTTACTTTGATGTTAGGTTTGTTAATTTTTTATAAATTAAAGAATTCCCACATGAAATATCATGAAGCATTTAGAGGACAGCACTTGGCCAGTTATTACATACCTTTGCCCAAATTGTGCTTTCTACTACTAAGGTCAGAATTTGATGAGACAGAAACCTGGAACTGGGAAACATTTCCCTTCCATGTATGGAAAGTTCCAAGGTGCCTTTCAGTTGCAAAGGTACCATAGACAGCACTTCACAACGCCACACATTGTGTGGAAAGAGATTGCCCATTGTTGCCTATATTCTAACCTAACGCCCAACACATTACAAGCCTTCATTGAGCATGTGTACAAGAATATAGAGAATATTCTAGGCCTGGAATGACAATAATGGGGGCATTTCACAAAACTAAAATCAAAATAATTTGAAGGTTGGCGACAGGGTTGACCAGCCAGATGCTAGCCTGCACTTGTGCGATCCTAAAAGCTAGACTGTGACTGACAAAGCCGAAATACTAAAACTGTTTTTTCATGAAATCTATTTCAATGGCTGAACAACCAGCTATCACACTATTGTTTTGATAACAGAGAAAACTTCTACTTTATTACAATTTACGTTAAGCCATTTGCATCTGTAGTAGAGACACGGCCATACAACTTCAAATATGGCTCATCAAATTGAACATCATATCAAAAGTATTTGATGAGGGAGTGACAAAAAGAAAATTCCAACAAATGCTTTATAAAATATTGCTTTGTTATCAAGTTATTTCAATATTTCAGACTATGTAAAGACTATATTTCAGACATGACAGTTATGTGAAATACCCCCATTTGAAAGGCACTTTAACCCTTCCAATGCTGAATTTACTTTCGTCCAAAGCACAAGGATGCAAACGTTTGTGAAAACCGTCTAAACCCTGTCATGTTGGTATTCATTGGATAGCTCTTACAGAGTACTCTCAGATGAGTACCCATATGCCAGGGTTTCAATCATTTTTCAGGTTTTCTGCATCTTTTTGTATTGGCCAAATTTGCCACCAGCAACATAAGGGTTAAGGTGAGATATGGTTTAGTAGATTGGCTTGGCTCCCGGCTTGATCTGAGGAAACTCCTTGTTCCTCTTGGGTTTCCAGGTGGTAAGTTTGCCGTATTTCTTGAGCAGTTTAAACCAGTAACAGCTGACGTCCTCCATACGAAGGTGGTTCTCGATAAACGTCCTTCCCCTGAAACAAATAATGATCACAAAATGTAATAGCCCACTGAAGATACAGGGTTATAAGTATGGACTCTTATTGATGTTAACCTTTCCAATGCTAATACTTTCATCCAAGGCACAAGGACGCAAAGGTTTTTGAAAACCATTTAAAACCTGTCTTTTTGTTATCCATTAGATAGCTCTCGCTGAGTACTCTCAGATGAGTACCCATGTGCCAAGGTTTTAGTCATTTTTTTCCCCAGGCATTTCCATCATTTTGTATTGGCCTGGCTCGCTGATCTAAAGGACCCTTTAATAGCTTAAAAAGTAGGCAATCGTATCTTATAAAATCATCGAACATGAACAACCTGGTATCGCATTTTGGCCAATAACACCCATTACAATTTGGCTTCAGACATTTCTAGAGAATTTTACAGTTTTGACTCACAAGGGTTAATATGCCACCCTTAGCGCATCTGTTTAATGATGTTTAAAATATCATTCTGAATAAAATTTTATGTAGTCATTCCTTCTTTAGATATATAAGCTAATAGCAATACAGATTCAATATTGTTGTACATACCTCTCAGCTATAGACCTGGCAATGTCATCATTTGCTTTCACAAACTCAATTAACTCTCTGAAAAAAGATGGAATTGAATGAAACAAAGATATTTTCATTATTAATTGAGTAAGCGTAAATTGCTCAAATTACATTTGTTGGAACAAATCTCAAACCATAGGTAAGAATAGAAGTCTCACAAATGAAAAAATGTGTGTGAAACATCTTGGAAGATCTAAATAGAGGAAATATCTGTCTGTCTGCCTGATAAAGAAAATCAAATCAAAATAAGAATCTAGAATGATGCAGATGGAACACTTCAAATGAGGCAATGCAAATATGGCAATGCAGATGAGGTAATGCGAATATCGCAATGCGGATGAGGTAATGCAAATATGGCAATGCAGATGAGGTGATGCAAATATGGCAATGCAGATGAGGCAATGTAAATATGGCAATGCAGATGAGGTAATGCAAATATGGCAATGCAGATGAGGCAATGCAAATATGGCAATGCAGATGAGGTATTGCAAATATGGCAATGCAGATGAGGTAATGCAAATATGGCAATGCAGATGAGGCAATGCAAATATGGCAATGCAGATGAGGCAATGCAATTATGGCAATGCGGATGGGGTGATATGGATAGGGCAATACAAATGGGGAAAATAGGGCAATGAAGATAGAGCATTACAAACAGAGCATTGCAAATGGGGTAGTGCAGATAGGGTAAATAAAATAGGGCATCGTGGAAAGGGCATTGCTGGTTAGGTGATGCAAATAGGGCAATGCACACAGGGAGATATGGACGAGAGTTAGACCCAGACGAGAGGGAGACACAGACGAGGTGATTCAAACAGGGATATGCAGGTGATACAGGCAGGGAATGAGCGATACAGGCAGGGCAAAGCAGATCAAAAGTAATAGCACTGAATTTAATATTTCTTTTATGCAGCAAGTTACTCACTGAGCGTTCTGTAGGTTTTGCTGTACAGGTATGTAGTGGACCCAGGGTTTCATGGCGGGGTAGAAGAACTCGAGCCAGTCGAGCTTGGACTCCTCGGGGCCGACGTGGAACACCAGCGAATCACACAGGAACAGATGCTTGAAGCGAAAACTTGCGGCTACTCCACGAAAGTTAAACAAGTACCTGCAAAAAAAAGTATCTGTTACCTTCCCAATACGCTTTTAAAGAATCTACCTCTCATGGCATGCAAGTAATTTATTATCTAATATTTTAACATGCCCGTTTCAGCAAAATTTTAACAAAGTGGGCCTAAACATCAATAAGTCTCAGCCACTTATAATGAAATAAGCTGCCACTATATGAAGGTTAAACTAGTATCTGGGGAAAAAAAACGAAAATACATCCGATCAGGGGTAAATATTAACCTACAGTACAACCACAGGGAAAGAAACTTATTTCTTCTCTGAATTTTTGCACATAGAATGTGTTCCGGAGAGTCTAAAATTCCCTAAATTGTCAAATGTACAAGTTAAAGTAGAAACAGAAATATAAACAGGGTATATATGTTTACAAATACCATGCTGACCTACTTGTACTTTTTAATTTTCAAATCACTTTTTATTCAGCATTTGCACGTCATCAGCATACATATTATGATCAATTGTAACAAAAGTACAAATTAAAGTAGAAACAGAAATATAAACAGGGTATACATTGTTACGAATAACCATTGTACGATTCTGGATTGTTATATTGTGCAGGATTTTTATGTAATACCTATAAAATCTTCCAGTAATGAAGACCGTAGTTTCTCCAATATATGTATTTTGTTATCAAGTGTGTACCTACTTGTACTTGCAGTGGTCCTCTAGTTTGATCTCTGGGGCTGGAGGAGCATGGAGGGTATCCTAAAATAAACACAGAAAATCTCATCCACATGGTTGTTAACATTATAGTTACACAAAAAATCTAAATTATCCGATATACATGACAACTTAACTTTTCTATGACCCCATTATATTCATTACTTGCACTACTTACTATATTCTTCTGATTAACCGCACATCCCTATTTTTTACGGAAAGAGGGGGAACGGCCAGCGCAAGTGTAGAACTTCCCCCCAGAAGAAGTAAGAAAAGCAAAATCACCTTTCCTCTTGCCGTGTCTGGAAACCAGCATTGAGTTCTGCCATTTCTGCAGTTCCTTTGCGCTCTCGCTGTTCATATTTGGCGCATTATAGTGCTATTGACCAATCAACAATCTTGTTACATGCAGGGTTGCAGCGCCAAGCATCTAAGTAAGCTGAACAGCGAGAGCGAGAAGGTAAGATAATGGCCGATACACTATGACCGGCACTCATTGGGGTGTGCATTAAAACGCTAGTTTACCAGCACCCCATGTACAGAATCTTTCCCCAAAGTCCTCCCACACTGTGCGCTTAAGGCTGTGATGCTGGTGACACACTCAAAATAAGACAACTCCTAGTTCTCAACAAGGTAGAGACAGCCTGGCCATTGTGAGGGCCAGCCTGGCCATTGTGACCTACGTTTGTAGGTAGAAATTTCCACCAAAATTGTATGCTGTAAGGCACTATCTTGCAGGAACTCCAAATTTTCCATCCAGTTGCCCTAGCCTAGTATATCTAGCAGATATGTAGGGTATTTATAAATCAAATGTACCTTTATTGATCAAGAAAACCTCATTTGAGGTAAAACACTGTGAAATAGAAACTGTTTTTTATATCGAGGTCAGTTCAAGCAGCTAAGTTAAAGAAAACTTATATTTGAAACACCAAGACCCCAGGGATTACTATTGTTAGAAAGGGGACAGGAGTGCTAAACTAGGAGTTGTCTTCTTTAAGTGAGTCACCAGCATCACAGCCTTAATTGGAAGAATACAGTATGTTTCTCACATCTGACCTAAATTTTCACTTTGTGTTCATGTGATTTCTCATGTTACAAAATCAATAACAACCTCACACGACCCTAGTCCAGCTTTATCAAGTATGGTGGAAAAGCAGAAATATGAGCGAACTTTGCATTACATTGAACATTAAGATATGGTAGTTACAATCAAATATGCCAAGTTAACTAAATTTCATGGAACCTTGGATAATTGAAAAATAAGCTTTTTGTAGAGAATAAGTGTCATTAGATTTTTGAAAGCCATCTTAACAGTGTCATGTTGGTATTCATTAGAAAGCTCTCACTGAGTACACTCAGATGAGTTCCCATATGCAAGGGTTTTAGTCATTTTTTATGTTTTTTGCATCATTTTATATTGGCCAAATTATCCACTAGCAGCAGGAGGGTTAAGATATGGTAGTTACAATCAAAAATGCCAAGTTAACTAAATTTCATGGTTGGATAATATAATTTTTTTGTAGAGAATAAGTTTCATTAGATTGAGAAGTTTATCTGATTTAGAAAGAACAATCTTATTGCATAGTAAAAACAGATCACATACTGCGTCAGACTTCCAGGCCTGGTTTTTGGTGTACTGGGCGTCGACCAGCTCTGGTTGTTTCCTGGAGAGGAGAACGAGAGGGTCTCGCTCGGAACTTGTTCTTGATCCTCGGAAAAACGCCCTCTTGTCTTTCTTCTCCCACGGCCAAGACTTCGCAGCCCTAAAAAGGCAAAAAGATGTATTGATAAATCATTGATAATTTCAAGAAAATGGAAATATTTTCTACGTGCCAGGTACGAGAATATTTTTTTAGTGGCATGCATATGAACAGACATACAAAATCAGAAACTTTGGGGTTTTTTTCAAGTTCATCTATGTCATTGCTTGAATTAAGCTTTTATATCATCTTTGAAAAGTTTTCTAAATAATATTTCTTTTCATGAGAAAGATAAGTCAAAAATCTTAAAGACATTCTAGGATGTTCTGAGGTATTAATTGGTCGATTAGTCTCCATGCACAATTCAAAACAAGCCACACAGATAAAATGACGAACAACACAATTACACTATTTGAAAACATCTTGGAGCTTGAAAAGTGACTATCATCTAAATAACTAATTTTAAAAAGAACTTCTTACTACATAAATGGGGCACTAGAATATGTTAATTATAATGTGAACCTACTTGGGTATAATCTCTCTCTGTTCGTCCCAGCGCCCCAGGCCGGTAGGGTAGATGGGCCACACCGCCGGTCCACCCTCCCAGAAGGTCCAAGCAGGGTACATAATGTCATGGTTCTCTACTTGCTGAAAAATAGAAACAAGATGTGTAAGGCAAATGATAACTTTCACCATGAATGTTGATTAACTGATACGCAACTAGCAGATCTTGCCAAGGACACGTCCAGCCTATGTTTTGGACAAGTAGTTTCCTGAAACTCTCTTTTGATAAAGAATTTTCGATTTTAGCTTTTAGGGGTTAATAACCTAATATTTTCCTAACAAACTGCCTGACTATTTTGATAATCTCTCTTTAGCAAAAGCAGTATTGTGAAAATATTTGAAGAAGGTGTGTTTATCAAAACTCTATCTACAACTCTACTTCAAATATTTAGTGAAATAAAACTTTATTCCAAAGTTATTTACAAAAGTGTGAAAGGTCCAGACAATACTTTTCAAGTAAATCTCCAGGCATGAGTGGGTTAACCCTTTCATGCCTACAGTTCCTCTGAGCTCTTTAACACTCGCAGTGGCTAAAAGCAGTCTGACAACGTTGACTAAATATTGAAGGCAAAAGCATAATCAGGGAAACATTTGGCGGAGAAATATAAATCAGGCCATTGTCAACAACTCGCCTTCAAATAGTTTGTAAGATCTTTTTCAATTCCAAAATTATCGTCGAAACTGACAAATCCAGACACCATTTAAGAGGAACCACAAAGCATTAAAGGTTTAAACATTGCCATTCTATGTCTATGATTCTTTTAAAAATACCTTAGTTAAAAAGCATAACTCTGAAACTATTTGCAAGAGAACTATAAGTGTACTTAATACCTGATTGTAATTGGTATTTCATTTTCAAATCTTTTCCAAAAATGATTTCAAAAGATAGTTATCACTAAAACTGGTCCCTACAGGAATGGTTGGCTCAAACATGGTATTCTGGGTCTGTCAATAATTCCTGTCTACAAGATATGGCAAATAAATATACAATACAATACAAATGAAAAAATGTTAAAATGGCCTAGTAGGGCTAAGCAACAAAAACTACTCAAATCCACTCCATATTTACAGAAAAAATAAAGTTTACCTAGGCCTAAACAAAAAATATGTTCGTTTCCTATTACATGCTAGAAAAAAATAGGGTAGGTAGGTAGGGAATTTATTTTATTTTATCATATATTTTTTTCTCATCTCCATGCTGTATTAGATGTAAATGTAAAGCAAAATACCAACATTTAAAGTAGTGGGGTATCTTGATATATTTAAATCCACTGAACTAGTATTTTATGCTGATATTTGTTGTTTTCTTCTTTCTTTTTTCAATTTCTTTTTGATGCCATGCATGGAATATGAAGCAATTACAATCTTTAACCTTGCTTTTTAAAAATATATATATTTTGGGCAATAAAAAGATTAGGGTAGGGGCCAAAAATTAGGGTAGGTAGGGTAATAGGAAACGAAAAAATTTTTTTTAGGCCCTACCTACCTTCCCTACTTTAAAACTGTTACTGTGGAAACCAACATTTTTTAGGCCTAAGCCTGCAACTGCCTGCCCCATATCAGCAAACCATCCCTTAACTCCATCAGTACCCTTCACACCTTATAAAGTGCCAGATCCATCACAATTCACTCTGCCTAATGTCTACAATGAATAATAATCACCCCAGGGACTGCTGGGCCCTTATCTATTACCCTTTTCAACCTGGAAATTCTGGGGCATCAAATATTCTAGAGCAGACCATGATATCTTCAATTTACAACCATAAGGATACATGTTCTTATTAAGAAACTGAATATCATTACCTTTAACCTTATGCTGCTGGTGACTAATTTGAACAATACAAAAATCTGAAAAATGATTTAACCCTGGCACATCTGACATAAGCACTCATCTGAGAATACCCGGCGACAGCTATGCAATGAGTACCAACATGACAGGGTTTAGACGTTTTTCAAAAATCTTTATGTTCTTGTGCATTGGAAGAAAGCCTCAGCATTGGGAGGGCCAAGTAATGTCCTATAATTCACATTGAAGTGAAAGTTTCAAAATTATTTCCTTGAATTGTCTTTTCTAGAAATTCATCAGAAAAAGAAATTGAAGTATGTGGGATTTTTGAGGGTTTTGTTGTCCAAATCACCGGAGTACCCGGTGATAACCACCGCCTGACCCCAAGTCACTGCTAGCTCACTCACATACCCTGGCTGGGATTCGAACCAGGGCAGTGGTAAGAGACAGCTAGCAGTAGGTGGCAACACATTAGACCACACAGCCATCAGGGCAGACCCCAACATACTAAGATGAAATAACATGAAATTTAAGGAGTAAGAAATGCTGTCATAACTGATATCCACAATTTTTAGTAATGATTTGTTAAAAAGAGTGAAATATTTTCTCTTTGATATCAACATTTGAAATGGATATTCTATTCGAGTATTAAGAGCTTGAAATTCTACTGTGAGTAAAATGCCACTTATTCCTTCATGAATTATCCAGAAAGAATTGGTTGCTTAAATTGCGAATTTAGTCAATTTTGTCAGATTCTCGTGAGAATTTAATCAATGGGAAGCAAATGAGCAATAATCCAGATCCCCTCTTGAGGATAAGCCATCATTAATATTCTCAACCAGTTTTCTTGAGTGATGCATCATTGAACATCGCCTAGGCAACTGCATCCTTGCAATGTATTTCCTCTCGGATATTGATACAATATTCCTGAGGCTGGAAGAGGGAACATTATGAAATATTCTCCCCTCTTTATCAAACTCCATTTTCATAGAGAATGCGACATGTGGGAATACATCATGCTCAAAGTGATTGCAGAGGGACGCAGCCAAGTAAATAAATTCATAGAAAAATTCCCTCGGGAATAGAATAGACTCAGGAAACACTTCACAGCCTACAGCTGATAAGCAAAATCAATTTACAGTTCAAAGGGAAACATTAACTCAAACATCCTTCACGGGGAGATTAACCCATTCACACTCAGAGTTCCTGTAGAAAATATCGTCTGCTACTTTCATACTTTTGAAAATAACTTTGGAATAAAGGAAAAGTTCCCAAAATATTTGAAGGGGAGTTGTTGTTTGACCACTGGTTAACATTTCTCCTTCAAATATTTTCTAAAAAATGCTTTTGTTAGAAAAATATCTCCAAATTCGTCAGGCCTGTTTTGGGCGCTGTGAGCATTAATGGGTTAACCCATTCATGCTAGTACCACTCCAAAATGTCCTGACTATTTTGATCAAAGCTTTATTAGGGATTTGCACCTGAAATGGTGGACTGAAATATTCATGATACAATACGATATTGATTTTTTCTTGACAATTTCGATACCTTAAGGCCTAAAAAAAAAGTTGTTTGTTTCCTGTTACCCTACCCTAACAAGTTTTTATTCTAAAATATCCCTAACCGAAAGTTTATTCCACCCTTCCAACTCCCAATCAAAGTAAAACATGCATAAAACACACATTTTTGACCAAAAAAATAATGCAAATTTTTTTTTTCACCGACCTACCTACCCTATTTTTTTCCAGACTATTACAGGAAACAAAAAAAAAATTCTGCCCTAATGATATTTTTAATGATTGAGGCCTGCCTTCCAGTGACCTAATTATGTGAAATGAAGCACTGACTGTCAGCTTTGGAAATTTTGCTAATGAATACTGTACTTCCTTCATGCAGAGACATACAGGCAGCAATTAAGTATATTTTATTAGATTTCAACGCTTAAACGATATTATACGATCCTTAACTTTTTTTTCAATACAATATTTTTCCCATTCCAAACGGGTATTTAGTATATTGTATTGAGTACCGGTACCTATCCCTTATCCTTATCACCAGAGCAATTTTCAGAAAATACTTGTAGGACAGATGTTGATCTACACCCAGGCTGCATTTCTCCTCCAAATTAATTTTAAATTTGGGTTCAATTCCAGAGTCATTTCTAAAGGTAACATAGGTCCAGACGACATTTTTGACGGGCCACTCTGGCACATGCATGGTACTCTGGCACATACACATAACTCCAAAAAGAGAAAATGTGATAGATACCAGAATCGAAAGCAATATTTTTTTTTGCACAGAGCATCAATCTTTCAAATGTCTCAGTATTTGAAATACATAAAGACCTAAGTATCAAGAGGACACTTGACCACTCAATTTTATAAGCCTAACATGAAAATCAAAATATGAACTTCAGTAGAATTTTCAAGAAAGAATATGATACTCTAAACTTAATTTGTTTTTGAGGGGTGTCCATTTTCAAGAAAGAATATGGTACTCCAAACTCAAGGTGTTTATTAGGGGTGTACATTTTCAAGAAAGAATATGGTACTTCAAAGTTTAAACTCAATATGTTGTAGGGGTGTCCATTTTCAAGAAAGAATACTGTACTCCAAACTCAAGGTGTTTTTAGGGAATGTCCATTTTCAAGAATGAATTCTGTTCTCCAAACTCAAAGTGTTTTAAGGGGTGTCAATTTGCAAGAAAGAATATGGTACTCCAAACTTAAGATGCCTTTTGGAACCCAAGTCCTCAAAAATCACCCCTCAGGACACCCAGATTTTTTTGCGTAGTAATTTCTTAAAATGTCAATTTTAAGCATAAAATTGAAGTTTATAAACCTCAATATAACTCCCATGACATTGTGTAGGGACTTATTGCCTTTTTCCATGAATGAGTAGATGATTGTGGTTGTAATCTAAATATATTGTGGACTCCCTTGAAAAATTGGACGCCCAAAATTCTTACAATTGCCAATTTTGGGCACCATGTACCTAAATGCTGGCTAAGACTAGAGCTGCACTCACGGAGGGAGATCAACTCATGAGCTCACCACCCGTTTGACTCGTGAGCTCATGAGCTCACGGACGTTCTGATTTTCCAAAAAAATATTTATTTTCCAGCCCAGCTATTAAGAAATAAATATTTATTGGCAGACAATTATTAACATTGCCATGTTTATTTAATTTCAACACGTGCTGACGAGGTAAAAAGGTCAGTTTAACACTTAACACCGCTTGAATGTATACATTGGAGAATGTAATGAAGACATGACAGTGATAAGCAGTTATGTATGTTGATAATGTGTGTTATGTCCCCTGTGTTACGTTTGTGTTCCCAACATCGACGAGCTCACGATTTGAACATTTCAGCTCGAGCTCGGCGAGTTTGCTCCAGGGCTCGAGCCACTCGAGTTCGTGAGTGGTGAGTGCAGCTCTAGCTAAGACCCTGCAATACACCAACCTCTGGGTTAGTGATTTATGTTTCCTGAGTAGATCTCCGTGGCCAGGTTAAGCGTTAAGGCTGCACATAAACAGCTCCAGGTGATGGATGGCTCAGGGAGTGAGGGAGGGAGAGATACGAAACAACCATATTGAATGGGTAGAGAAAATAATGGGCCTCTAGGCAGTAATTAAGCTAAAGCACATTACGGCCAGAGCTGAGAAACACATTATCATCTCTCTTCTGTTTTCCCTCTCCAGCAGCAAGCAAGGCACCTCACTCGCCCCAACTCTTTAACCCTTCCAATGCTGAGGCTACTTTCATCCAAAGCAAAAGAAAGCAAAGATTTTTTGAAAACTATCAAAAACCCTGTCAGGATTGTATTCTTGGAAAGCACTCGCTGAGTACTCTCATATGAGTGTCCATGTGCCAGGGTTTCAGTCAATTTTAGTTGTTTTTTTCATCATTCTGTATTGGTCAAATTAGCCACCAGCACCATAGGTTTTAAAAATATTGATAGTGTTTTAGCGGGTGTGCGTTTTCAAGAAAAACTATGGTACTCCAAACTCAAGATGTTTTTTGAGGGGTGTGCTTTTCAATAAAGAATACTGTACTCCAAACTCAATGTGTTTTAGTGAGTGTCCATTGTCAAAATAGAGTATGGTTCTCCAATCTTAAGATATTTTGAGGGAGTGCCCATTTTCAAGAAAGAATATGGTACTCCAAACTCAGGCTGCTCTTTGAGGGAGTGCCCAATTTCAAGAAAGAATATGGTTATCCAAATTCAATGCTTTTATTAGGGAGAGTCAATTTTCAAGAAAGAATATGGTACTCCAAACTCGATATGTTTTTTGAGAAATATGCATTTTCTCAGATGAATACGGTACTCCAACCTCTAGGTTAGTGATTTATCTTTCGTGAGTAGATCTCCGTGGCCAGGTTAAGCGTTAAGACTGCATATAAACAGCTCCAGGTGATGGATGGCTCAGGGAGCGAGGGAGAGAGAGAGAGACGGAAAACCACCTTGAATGGGGAGAGAAAATAATGGGCCTCTAGGCAGTAATTAAGCTAAATCACATTACGGCCAGACCTGAGAAACACATTATCATCTCTCTGCTGTTCTCTCTCCAGCAGCAAGCAAGCCACCTCTACTCTTTAACCCCTTAATGCTCTCAGCGGCCAAAAGCAGCCTGACAATTTTGATGAAATATTGCAGGCAAAAGCATATTTATGAAAGTATTTGATGGAGATATGTTTATCAGAATATTACTAACAACTCTCCCTCAAATATTTCATAAAATTATTCTTAGTTCCAGAATTATAGTCAAAAGTATCAGAGATCCAGATGACAATTTCTGGAGAAACTCTTAATCATCAACAGGTTAAGACATCCATGCTTCACCGAACTCAAGGTGTTTTTAATGGTGCACATTATCAAGAAAGAATAAGGCACTCCAAACTCAGGATTGCTTGTGAGGGGTGTTCATTTTCAAGAAAGAATATGGTATTCCAAACTCAAGATGCTTTTTGAGGAATGTGTATGTTCTCAGAGGAATACGGCACTCCAACCAATGGGTTAGTGATATATCTTTTGTGAGTAGATCTCCGTGGCGAGGTTAAGCGTTAAGACTGCATATAAACAGCTCCAGGTGATGGATGGCTCAGGGAGGGAGGGAGAGAGAGAGAGATACGGAAAACCACCTTGAATGGGGAGAGAAAATAATGGGCCTCTAGGCAGTAATTAAGCTAAATCACATTACGGCCAGACCTGAGAAACACATTATCATCTCTCTTCTGTTTTCCCTCTCCAGCAGCAAGCAAGCCACCTCACTACCTCAACTCTTTAACCCTTCCATGCTGAGGCTACTTTCATCCAAAGCAAAAGAAAGCAAAGATTTTTGAAAACCATCAAAAACCCTGTCATGGTGGTATTCATTGGAAAGCACTCGCTGAGTACTCTCATATGAGTGCCCATGTGCCAGGGTTTCACTCATTTTTAGTTTTTTTTTCATCATTCTGTATTGGCCAAATTAGCCACCAGCACCATAGGAGTTAAAAATATTGATAGTGTTTTGCGGGGTGTGCGTTTTTAAGAAAAACTATGGTACTCTAAACTCAAGTATTTTTTGAGGGGTGTGCATTTTCAATAAAAAAATACTGCACTCCAAACTCAATGTGTTTAAATGAGTGTCCATTTTCAAAATAGAGTGTGGTACTCCAATCTTAAGATGTTTTGAGGTAGTGCCCATCTTCAAGAAAGAATATGGCACTCCAAACTCAGGATGCTTTTTGAGGGAGTGCCCATTTTCAAGAAAGAATATGGTAATCCAAATTCAATGCTTTTATTAGGGATAGTCCATTTTCAAGAAAGAATTTGGTACTCCAAACTCAATATGTTTTTTGAGAAATATGCATTTTCTCAGATGAATACGGTACTCCAACCCCTAGGTTAGTGATTTATCTTTCGTGAGTAGATCTCCATGGCCAGGTTAAGCGTTAAGACTGCACATAAACAGCTCCAGGTGATGGATGGCTCAGGGAGCGAGGGAGAGAGAGAGACAGAAAACCACCTTGAGTGGGGAGAGAAAATAATGGGCCTCTCGGCAGTAATTAAGCTAAATCACATTACGGCCAGACCTGAGAAACACATTATCATCTCTCTTCTGTTTTTCCTATCCAGCAGCAAGCAAGGCACCGCACTCAACCCAACTCCTTAAAAATATTGATAGTGTTTTGCGGGGTGTGTGTTTTCAAGAAAAACTATGGTACTCCAAACTCAAGATGTTTTTTGAGGGGTGTGCATTTTTTAATAAAGAATACTGTACTCCAAACTCAATGTGTTTTAGTGAGTGTCCATTTTCAAAATAGAGTATGGTACTCCAATCTTAAGATGTTTTCAGGGAGTGCCCATTTTCAAGAAAGAATATGGTACTCCAAACTCAAGATGCTTTTTGAGGGAGTGCCCATTTTCAAGAAAGAATATGGTAATCCAAATTCAATTCTTTTATTAGGGATAGTCCATTTTCAAGAAAGAATTTGGTACTCCAAACTCAATATGTTTTTGGAGAAATATGCATTTTCTCAGATGAATACTGTACTCCAACCTCTGGGTTAGTGATTTATCTTTCCTGAGTAGATCTCCGTGGCCAGGTTAAGCGTTAAGACTGCACATAAACAGCTCCAGGTGATGGATGGCTCAGGGAGCGAGGGAGAGAGAGAGACGGAAAACCACCTTGAGTGGGGAGAGAAAATAATGGGCCTCTAGGCAGTAATTAAGCTAAATCACATTACAGCCAGACCTGAGAAACGCATTATCATCTCTCTTCTGTTCTCTCTCCAGCAGCAAGCAAGGCACCTCACTCTTTAACCCTTCCAATGCTGAGGCTACTTTCATCCAAAGCAAAAGAAAGCAAAGATTTTTGAAAACTATAATGGAAAGCACTCGCTGAGTACTCTCATATGAGTGCCCATGTGCCAGGGTTTCAGTCATTTTTAGTTTTTTTGCATCATTCTGTATTGGCCAAATTAGCCACCAGCACCATAGGGGTTAAAAATATCGATAGTGTTTTGCGGGGTGTGCGTTTTCAAAAAAAACTATGGTACTCCAAACTCAAGATGTTTTTTGAGGGGTGTGCATTTTCAATAAAGAATACTGTACTCCAAACTCAATGTGTTTTAGTGAGTGTCCATTTTCAAAAAAGAGTATGGTACTCCAATCTTAAGATGTTTTGAGGTAGTGCCCATCTTCAAGAAAGAATATGGTACTCCAAACTCAGGATGCTTTTTGAGGGAGTGCCCATTTTCAAGAAAGAATATGGTTATCCAAATTCAATGCTTTTATTAGGGATAGTCCATTTTCAAGAAAGAATTTGGTACTCCAAACTCAATATGTTTTTGGAGAAATATGCATTTTCTCAGATGAATACTGTACTCCAACCTCTGGGTTAGTGATTTATCTTTCCTGAGTAGATCTCCGTGGCCAGGTTAAGCGTTAAGACTGCACATAAACAGCTCCAGGTGATGGATGGCTCAGGGAGCGAGGGAGGGAGAGAGACGGAAAACCACCTTGAGTGGGGAGAGAAAATAATGGGCCTCTAGGCAGTAACTAAGCTAAATCACATTATGGCCAGACCTGAGAAACACATTATCATCTCTCAAGCAAGACACCTCACTACCTCAACTCTTTAATCAATAAGGAAAGTGATAGCTTGCCAAAGGAGAATATGTAGACCAAATGACAAATGGACCTGGCAGACTCATATTTTCATTATGATACATAATAAATGAGAAAAGTGATAGTGCTTTTTAAAACTGGTGTGACACCAGAGACCACAGGCATATGACAAATTGATCTTGCCAACCTCATATTGTTATTATGATTTACACAGAGGGTCTTTTTATGTATCACAAAAAATATACCTATTACAAACCAACAAGCTTAATTCTTCCAATGCTAAGGCTTCCAAATCACAAGGAAGCAAGATTTTTGAAAACGATCTAAACCTTGTCATGTTGGTATTCATTAGATAGCTCTCACTGAGTACATGTACTCTCAGATGAGTACCCATACAGTTTCAGTCATTTTCAGCTCTTGCATCATTTTGTATTGCCAATATTAGCCACCACCAGCATGAGGGTTAAAGAAATACAACATTAGAAGACAAACTGATGCTGCTGGCCTTACACCATCATCATGATTTATAGAGCAAGGATTATTTCAGAATAAAGGGAGGAGTGATAGCCTTAGTACACACCAGCTTGATTGGTGAGAAATGGGCTGTTAGAAAACGGAACTTTTTATCCTCATACAATCATTATGATTCATTTCAGAAATGGTGCTATTTAGCCTTTATAGGGAAAGTGACAGCATTTGTACAAACTCAAATACCCATTGCAGACAATGGTTCTACTGGACACTTATATTTACAATTTTATTTATACTGCAATAAAGACCTTTGAGCTTCATCAAAGAAGAGTTGTACAAACCAGCTCTCTATGAGATAAATGGGTAGAAGATGAACATATCTGGCCAATGCTCATATCTTCATTATGGGTTATAGAATCAGAAAGACTTTTCAGCATTATTAAGTATCAGTGCTTGTACAAACCAGCTAGCCAACAAAGAAAAGGGAGAGAATATCCCAAATTTTCAGTAAAAGGATTGTGACACTATTTACGCAAAACAGCTTGCTAAAAGACACATTTTGATAAAAGAAAAAGCACATAGAATACAAATTACATTTGCCCAAGGTAAACCATTTTCATCTTTTATAAGCAAAGAGAGATTTCTTCAGCATCAAAGAAAGCGATAGTGCTTCTGTGCTTTTAGAGACGGAATATGCATGCTCCTGTCTAATTCAACACTCATATTTTATATTACTGTAATCTAAAGGACAAGAGATACTTCGGCATACAAACTAGCTTATATTGCTAAGAGAGAAAATGGATAGACAGCGAATATATCTAGTCAACATTAACATTTTCATTGTGATTTATAAGATGAGAGATTTTTCAACATTGTGGAAAGTGATAGGATTTGTACATACTTGCTTGCTACCAGAGAAAATGGATCATGATTTAGAAGATGAGGGATCTTTCAATATTGTGGAAAGTGATAGGGTTTGTACATACCGGCTTGCTACTAGAGAAAATGGATCATGATTTAGAAGATGAGGGATTTTTCAATATTGTGGAAAGTGATAGGATTTGTACATACTGGCTTGCTACTAGAGAAAATGGATCATGATTTAGAAGATGAGGGATTTTTCAATATTGTATAAAGTGACAGGGTGTGTACATACCGGCTTGCTAAAAGAGAACACAGGCAGAGGATGAATGGACCTGGCTGACACTTGGGGGTAGTCTTCCACATTTATTATCATTTCTACATCTGGAAGCTTCCCGGCTATGTTCAGAAGGAAATGCTCAATGCCCCGACACCTGCAAAGTGGGGGAGATGTAGCCCAGTGGTTTAGTAGTTACAGGGCCAAATACAAAAATGCCACACTGTACAGGGAGGTTATTGATAGCTGAGAGAAAGAACCAAGAGAGCAGAAGCAAGATAAACATTAGTAGTTACTTTCTAATCCCATTCATATATATATATATATATATATATATATATATATATATATATATATATATATATATATATATATATATATATATATATATATATATATATATATATATATATATATATGCTCCAGTTATATCTTGCCTTGTCCTTTGGGGTCATCATTCACCGAACAACAGTGATATATTTTTTTAATGAAAGACCTGCTTCTGCTCTCTGGTTCTTTCTCTCCTAAAGGTAGTAGCACAAAAGAAAGACTTGCCCTAGTTACATATTCTCACTTCTTTCTCTTGGCTTCATACCCACAATCAAGGCCTGATGACCTGTTTGTTTTTGCATACCTGCCATTCAAAAGGGAAGTATTACATGTCGACCTGTTTATTATCTGTGTTCCAATATTTTGAGAAGTCTGCTCTGTATTTTCTCTACAAGATACAGAGAGAAGACAGCTGTCCACAAATACACATAATCCAGCGAGCTTCATTAATGCTGATAAAAAATATGGTCATCTGCTGACGAAATAAGTTTGTTAAATTGTTTTGGCAGATAAACAGAATCAAACAATTCATCCTAGCCTATTTGCATAACAATGGTTAGTCCCGAAACACCCTGCAGGAGGGTACCGCTGTACCTACCACTTTGCTGAAGGAAAGAACGGGTAGCGGGGTGGTATAGGCCGGTGACTGAGGCCAGTCACGCGTGTTCAGAATAAACTCCATGTCCGGCAACTTCTTCATGACCTCAAGAATGAAGTGCTCCACTCCGCTACACCTACAAAACGGCAACGGAAATTAATAGGGGACGTAGAAGACTGGCGATAATTCATCAATTCAGAATTATATTTCCTTTTTTTCTTTGCATTTTACAATTACATTTTGATATTTAGATGAATAGGGGGAAGAATTACCAAAATCAATCCATGACTTTTTACAATCACATATTGATATTTACATAAATAGGGGGGAAGGGGGGGGGGGGGGGAAGAATTTCCCAAATTAATCATTTGATCATTTTGTTCTCTTGATAAGGGATGGAGAAGTATTCCAACAATTCAGAATTCTATTTTCTTATTCCTTTATATTTCATAATCACATATTAATATTTACATTAATAGGGGGGGGGGGGGGGGGGTGAGAGAGAATTACCCAAATTAAACCATTTGTTATTTCGTTCTCTTTTTTTTCAGTAGATTAATCTACTGTGAAAATGCATGTAGCACTGTTATTAAAGTAAAACTTTTGAATCATTCACCTGAAATTCGCATACTTTTAAAACATCTTTGACCAGAATGACAATCAGGTGTTCTTGGGTGTTTTTTGAAATGACAGACAGACACCCAACTGGCTTAAGGTATCATATGGGGTTAATTTGTGAATATAGTGTCAATTTAAGATTTGTATATACTTAAAGCCTATTTCCTTTTTCCCACAATCAGACCAACTGTAAATGTCTAAACCATCATTGAGCAAAGTGAGAGACAAATATCTCAGAACCTCCGATATATTTGCACACAAACAGGAACCGTTTTTGTCTCTATTCTAAATATTGAAATTCACCAAATGATAGTTGCTTCACACAAGCATTTTGGCTCAAATATCAACAGATTTCATTGAAATTTGGTATATATATTGATAGTTTAGAGTATTTTGGGCCTGCCCTTTAAAGCTGTAGGCAATCTGCCAGCTGGCAGGTTGTGATAGATTACCAGCATTACATGAAGGGACTCACGGCTGAGCCAGCGCTTTGTTTTCCTTGGAGGGAAATCAATACCTAGATTACATAGGGGAAAACCTGTGAGGGAAACATGGGCACCACTACTTTACACCCTCATGAACAGGCCCACTGCTTATTGTGATCAATACCTAGATTACTGGATAACCACAGCGAGAAGCACTGCTATTTACCTAAAACCATAGTGAGAAAAACATAGGTGCTGCAACCTTAATACAGACATATACACTCATATATACTTGAATCATATATATAGGCAGTCTATTCTACTTGCCATAGGGATATAATGCTTGCCAAACAATTCAACCTTTTCTCATTATCCAAATTGAATAATATCTGCTTTTTATCTTTTACAGTGAGGCAGGTTGGGTAGCGTTTTCACCTTCCTTTCAAGATAATTTCACTTAATTTACTGGCCCAAGGGAGTAGAACCATTTATACTATTAAGCCCTTGCACAGGAAGAACCCCTATTCCCCTTGGCAGCTTGACTTGTTATTGTCGGAGTTTTGATTTCTACAAAGGACATCAAATCCCTGTCTCTGTTTATAATAGGATTATGCAAATTCTCCTATGTAAACCAACCAATGGCTGCGAAAGGCCAAAAAGGCAAGCAGCTTCTCATCAATGTCCTAGTCAACCAAAAGCCTTTCAATCAAAGGCAGTGTTCCACATTTGTGGTAACCTGCTAGCCTGGGGTTAGTTCTTGCCAGGCTGGTATATAAGACACCCGTAGGAATAGCCCTGTGGGGCTAGGCGTCATCTTAACAGATAAGGCCAAAAACTACATGTAGTTTTGTGGAGGAAACAAAAAAAGGGCTGCTTCAGTTAGCCACACTTTCAACTGAAGCCATTGAGATTGTTAAGATCTCGTTGTAATTACAAACTTTCCATTAGGCTTAAAAAAATTAATTGTTTGTTTCCTGTAACGGTCCGAAAAAAAAATAGGGTAGGTAGGTCGGTAGGGTAGGGATTTTTTTGAATAAAAACATGTTCGGGTAGGGTTACAGGAAACAAACAACTTTTTTTTAAGGCCTTATGCGTTTTAAAATTTTGGGGAAGGCTAGGGCAACTTTTTGGCAAGGAGTAATGAGTGAAGGGCTACCATACCAGCCAGACTAGTAAGAGTTCTGATGAACCTGAAAGGTAAAAGAGTGTCGGTTTATGCTAGTTTGACCCACTCACTTCTAAAATACACTGTATAGCTTAAGTCACGCTTTGGCCTTTCTATGGCAAAAAAGGATGAAAAATCCAAATTCCTGGCACAAATTATCTTATGAAATGGAAACTCGGTTGAATCTTACCTGAATGGAAACATACAGGCAGTCTCCCTGTATAGCTTATGGTTGATGATCTGGTAGTGAGTGCCGCGCTCCTTGGCATTGTCGAAGTCCTGCTTACTGATGCCCTTCTTCCAGATAGACAGGTCATGGTCCATAACACTACAGAGAAAAAAACAGGTACCTTAGACAACATAATGGTCCATAACACTACAGAGAAAGGCAGGTACGATAGGCAACAGTATTGTTGTCGGTAACACTACAGAAAAAACAGGGACCTTAGAAAACATCATGGTGCATCACTCTACAGAGAAAAAACAGGGACCTTAGACAACATCATGGTGGCTTATCACACTACCTACAGGGAAAAAACAGGGACCTTAGAAAACATCATCATGGTCCATAACACTGCAGAGAAAAAACAGGGACCTTAGACAACAGCATCATCGTCCATCACACTACAGAGGAAAAACAGGTTCCTCAGACGACAGCTACCATTATTGTATAGAGTAAGTCTACTATCCCCTAACACTGAATATTTTCATTCCAATGAAAATGCACCGAAATATCTTCAAAATACTACTATTTTCTAAAACGAATAAATACATGTACGTTTTTTGTTGGCAGCAATATATTAAACATATTGTCTCCCTTGAAACAAGGACACTCAAAAGATTTATGACTGCTCATTTTGGGAATCCTTAGAAATCCTTGTCTGACTGATTGAAATATTAACCCATTCATGCTTGTAGCATTCAAAACCGCCTGTCTCTCTGAAAAAAAAAGCTATTTTCAGAAAATATTTGAAGGAGAAATGTTAATCACAAAATTGTCAAACAATTCTCCTTCAAATGTTTTTCCAATACACCCCTTATTCCAAAATTAATTTCAAAAGTATTAGAGATCCAGATGAAAATTGTCCCGAAGAGATGTGCAGGCATGAATGGATTAAGGTTAAAGTTTTTTTTAAAATCATTTATAACATATATATGACTAAATCAACAATGTTCATCAAAGACATAACACAACCGTATTTCATGAAAATGTGAACACAAGCAATTGATATTTCTTGTAGACACTGATTGTGGTGAACATTCTTGAATTCCCCAGACCTTGTAGAATAAAATCGCGCAGCTTAGGCTAATCAGGCTTTATGTAGGCCCTGCATTTGAAATCAGCATGGGAATAATAAAGAAGCAATTTAATATACCTGCACTTAGCTCAGTGCAGCTGGGACTACAGGACTCGAAATTAACCCTTGAGCTGCTGGTGGCGAATTTTGCCAATACAAAATGATGCAAAAAAGCTTAAAAAATGACTGAAACCCTGGCACATGGGTACTCTGAGAGTACTCAGCTAGTGCTTTCTATTTAAATGAATACCAATATTACAGGGTTCGGATGGTTATTAATAATCTTTGTATCCTTAAACTTTGGATGAAAGTAGCCAGAAGCGTTTATAATAGGGGGGTGCTGGGAGCCCCCAGCTCCCTTGAATTCCACTGCGGCTACCTCAAATTTCTGAAAAGAAGCCCATAGATGAACTGGTTTCTATACACAACACCTATAGGTATAGCTTTTAAAGATGCAATTGGGCTCCCTGAAAAACACACATGATTTCGAGCCCTAGACTAGCATGCTCATTTAACCCATTCATCCCCTCAGAAGCCAAAAGCAGCTAGACTATCCCGGTATAAATGTTGAGACAAAAGCACCTTCTGGAATATTAATGTGTAGGGGTAATGTCAATAATGACCCAGAGAACATAATTAAAATATTTTGCAAACGCATACTTTATTCTAAGTCATTTTCGAATGCTTTATTCAAGTACATTATAAGGTTACATTCAAAGAATGCATGGGTTAAGATTTTTTATTGCTATCTGGATACATCACACTGACAAGTGAAGAGGCATAATGGTGAATACACCATTACTGAATTCTTCTTAATTTGGGTAGAATTTAGATTGATGATCCATCACATTCCAGACTTTTGACCTCCTACAGGCATTTCTGAGCTAAGCTAATAAACTTGACATGTTTTGGAGAGAAATTTCCATAAGGTTTAGAAAAGGGTCATTTCTGTCTAGATTAATTACCAAGAGCTGAATGTTAAATAAATATCTGAGAAGAATATGTTAATCCAGATGAGTTGAAGATGGAGGGTTAGAAATTTACATTTACATGAACAAAAATCAATTCTACACGCCGAGTTTAAACATCTAACCTAGAAACTCTCTCATCCATAGAGTGCCCTGTCAAAGCCACTGGTGTTCTCTGGATCAAACTGCATGTATTATGTTTTTTGAATTAATTAAGTAGACATCAAAACTATGACGTTTGATTTCAAAAAAACATTTCTCTTCCAAATATTTTCTAAAAATTAAGTTTTCATTATAAATTTAAAGAAAATAGACAATTTCGGCTGCTAGTGGCATAGATGAGTTAATGATTATTAAGATAAATCCAATTAGGTGTGACACATCTGGTGCATTTATATACTCATTAACATACTCAAGCCCAGACAACCCAGATGATTTGCCAAATATTCCAATATATATTAATTGAACAAAAATAATTGTTGAAGATATGTTTATATAAATTGGAAGAAGAATTAGGATTTTTGAGGACCCTAGGCTTTTATTCCACCGAAGTCTTATTTTTATTTTTTAAATATACATGCGAAATCATCTGGCCATCATTTCACTTCCCATCTAGTTTAAATGGGGTTACAAACAAAACTTTTGAGTTACCTTTCATGGTATGAAAAATCGGAAAATGTTGTAGGAATTTAAAGTGATTCTACAACAAATTTTGAGAGTTTTAGGTAGTAATTTTACTAATTTAATCTTTTAATCAACATTCCTCCTTTCTCCCAATTATACTTTTGCTTGTCAGACTGTTCTTGGCTGCTGTGAGCATGAATGAGTTAAATATGCTAAACTAATATAATTGTTAACCTACCCTTCATGGCATGAGCAGTCATCTTGCGTACACTCTACATAATTCTTTAAAGCCTCATCTATCTTTGTCAGGTATTTTTGCCACCGGGGGTCTGCAAGAGAGAAAATGGAAATCAAAATCAGAAAATATCTGTTACACTTCTATACAAATAATAACCAATACATTCACATATCATTCTTATGGAGATAGAGGTTCCATCATGATGATGCCTGGCTCCCAAGTATGAGTTTGATGGTTCGAGTTTCTGCTTTCCCCATAAGCAGATTGGCCTGGTCGTTATATAAATATGCGGCATTGTAGAGCACCTAGCTGTTGTTGTCGCACCTGCAACTGAAAGACCCCTTGGAACAAATTAATGAAGAGAAAGAAATCTATTCCGGTTGCACCTTGCTATCTCATTGCGATATGACCTCATTAAGCTGTACATAGAAAGCGGCGTAGAAACCTATTCCTTCCTTCCATAATGACTGGATGGAAAAAGATGGAATCTTGTACTCTTGATTGATTTTGTGTCTTGGGATTCAGTTTCCCTTTTTCATCCACTAGTGATGGAACCTGTTTCTCCCATGAGCAGAATATACACATTTTACTGTGAATTTAGCTAGTTGAATTTAGTTCAACAGTGGCAATCTGCATCATTGTGACATGCACCGTTTGTTTTTCATAGAACCTGGCATCAGATCATCTACCTTCATGTCGAAGTGCATGCGCTGGCAGCTGCACTGTTTGGTCTACTGTTGGAGCAGCAGAAAATTGTCTGAACTTAAAGGGCAAATGCACCATCATGATGATTTAGGTTCAAAATGTGCCTATACGTGTCACCTTTCAAATAAGACCACCCGCAAGTCTGTCCTCCTCAGCACTCCTCAGATATGGCTTATGAAAGTTAGTAGAAAACTGGCCTGAGTCTGGGCAAAGAGGCTGTCATTACAGGGCAGGGCACAAATTTAAGCCCAATTTTGATTGGTCGAGAGATATCAGTGGCAGTCACTTCCAGCCACTGATATCTCTCAACCAATCAGAAGCAGGGCTGGCAGACACTTCCTGCCACTGATATCTCTCGACCAATCAAAATTGGGCTTAAATTTGTGCCCTGCCCTATAATGGCAGCCTCTTTGCCCAGACTCAGGCCAGTTTTCTACTAACTTTCATAAGCATGTATCTGAGGAGTGCTGAGGAGGACAGACTTGCGGGTGGTCTTATTTGAAAGGTTACACGTATAGGCACATTTTGAACCTAAATCATCATGATGGTGCATTTGCCCTTTAATGCCTTCAAAAGCACCTTTCAAAACAAGTCCATTGTTCATTTTTGGTATCATCTTTTAGGAAAACGCCTGAATATTATGGCATATGCATTGGTGATCAGATTCATGGATGTTTATTCTGACTTTAGCAGGTTTTAACATGACCTGAACAGTGAACCAATTGCCAAAAGATATCTTAGCAGATTATTCACACATAGTGCAAGCCTCTCGAGTGGGAGAATATTGTATCCTTTAACCCTTCAATGCTTTGAGTACCATTATAAAAGTATCTTCTTAAGTTTCAGGACCTTTCATACTTTTGCCATTGATATCTTTGGTAATAATTAATAAAGCATACACTAACAATTGATTTGGGAGGAGAGTTCTAGGCCGAGTTCTAATGAACTTCTTTGCTTCTGTAAATTCACTTAGTAGTGTTGGGAATCGTTAAATTTTTTGGGCTCGATTAATCGTCAATATCGCCGAGCGATTAATCGATTATAATCGAGCTTATCGGCCAGATTGCGACGTTGAAAAACATACAAAAAAAAACAAAAAAACTCACATAACAAAACACCAAAAAACAAGAGAATTCGCCGGTCAAGTACAGGCGCCATTTTGAGGCGCTGATCAATGAATAAATGGACGCAAAGTAGACGAAATGTACAGCTGATGAATCAGTATTTCACATTGTTCACATCGTTCGCTGTACTTTCACTTTGCCGTTCTAGCGAAGTGAAATGCCAATCTTCACCCAGACATTCGCCAGCCGATGGATCACCACTTGAAGATTGAAATCATGATTAGCGATTTCAATCTTCAAGTGGTGATCCATCGGCTGGCGAATGTCTGGGTGAAGATCGGCATTTCACTTCGCTAGAATGGCAAAGTGAAAGTACAGCGAACGATATGAACGATGTGAAATACTGCCCTGAAACAAGAAACAAAGTTACAACAACGTAACTACTATGTGCTACTTAGTATTACTCACCTTCTGCCTTGTTCTATGCGCGCGCTTCCGAAAATACGAACAAGCACGTGTCATGGATGCTTGGCCTATACTACGCTTTTATTTCAGGGCAAATTCAGGCTAATAGAGGCTGTTTATCGCGACATTCATCACGCAATTTTTCAAAAAATTTTCACACGCATCGATCTTTTGATGCGTTGTCAAGTTGTCCAAGTTTTAAATTCTTTTACCTGGATCGATTATTTCATTTCCAGCTCGAGCGCTCGGCAATCGCTCCAGTACGAGCCGAGTAGTCCAGCTTCCGATTAATCGACCCACCACTATCACTTAGTACTGTTTTTGTAGTGAAAAAGGTCTAGAAAGATTTTGATACATTTGTCTGTGTGAATATGTGTCAAAACAGCCTCAAAAAATCTGAGAAATGTTTGCTATAAGGGATGACGACTTAATGTTGGACCCTGCCTAAAAACACTTTTCACTATAGTAAACATTTTTCCATTTATGATTCATGATACATGAAATTATATTTGCATCCTCCTGTCACGCAAGCTGTTTATATTTTTCCCAGCTGATTATGTAGGTGACACTGACAGGCATGGATTGAATTTAACGCTTTAACATCTATCTCTGTCAAGGTTGACTAAGTACTGTCACTTTGTCCTGGGCACAAACCTAATTACTATGTTGACCACAAAAAAGCATAAATCACGTTGCTCAATTGATTTTGGTAAATGGTATAACATCCGTTTTGACCTGATACCGTTTGTAATATTAATGCAGTGCTGGCTTCCTGGCAATGCTAACATCATATTACTTGATCAAAGTAGTATATGAAATAATAGTGGGCCATCCATTACCTAGGACTAGGAGTCCTAGGGTAATGAATGGCCTTAGCCAGACCTGTCCAACCTATTTTTTGCACATGACAGGTAGTTTCCTGAAAACCTCTTTTCTGGAGAGGTAAAATTTTCTATGAAAAAATCTCAATTTTGAATTTCATGGGCCTTGATGGGGTAATAACCAAACTTTTCCTAACAAACCATCCTCTAGATAATGGATGAAGAGTAAATTTACCTTTTTGACATAACAGGCTATTAAATGAAGTTTGGTATATAATGATTCGAAGCAGTGGAATAGTTAAATATGGACAGGCAGAAATTTTGAAAATTACTGTTTAGGATAGGCACTTTTAAAATCCTGGCTAAGAGTAAGAGGTTGCCTAGGACAGGGACAAGACACATACCTCCAGCTTACATGAACCAACCCAGATAAACTTGCACACACTCCTTATGTACACCAATATAACTTCTACATATACCAGACTTAGGCCCCTCCCCTTTTTTTTTTTACAAAAGTTGCTCCACTTCCTTAAAGAAATATGCTAAATGAAACTTGTGGGACAAGCATAACAGTGCAGCTAGATGTGTGTTTGAATGGGGATAAACATTTGTTTACTTTGTAGGAGTAGGCATTATTTGAGTTGCTACGATGTGAACATTTTTAACCTTTCCAAAAACATGACCCCTCTTATTTACATGGTCACAACCCATGAAGAAATACCTTGCGCTGATGTGTCAGTCAGAGAAGCCATATATTTACTGTGCAACTTACCAACTTTGTATTTGTCTTTCCCATGCTCCAACTCCTCTGAATCATTGCATTTACCATCCTTTCCCTTTTCACAACTTTCTGTCGCTGTACTCAAAATAAATGACAATAAAAACACTACAAATGAGAGGAGGACCACCCGGCACGTTCGACGAGCAAGCGCCATTGCTCCCGTTTGTAACCTCCAATCACTGAAGATCTCGGGCTTAGTTCGTTTCAAAGATGCCATTTCAGCAAACGGTACAGCACTATATAGGGGGAGGGGAGGTCAATGTAAATCATAAATCCTAAAGTCTGCATAAGGATATAAGTATAGAAAATATATGCATGTGTACAGAGAATATGAACAATAATCTTATATCCCAACAGAAATCGGACTCTAATTCTTTGACAAACATACACACATATCTGTGACTTGTTTTTATATAAAGAAAAAACATGCAGTTTGGAATGACAAATATTGAAAATGCTTAATCATATTTTTATAAATGGAAATTCACAACATGTAGTGCACACATCTGTTTTGGGCTATATTTGGTAGATAAAAAGATAATTTCAAAATTGTCACATGCAAATATTTTTCTTTTGCTATAGCAGAGACATCTAAGTCACTGGTTACAGGCACACTCGGATATGACGGACCCAGTGGGACCAGAAAAATTGGTTCTTCATATGCAAAATCCATATTATATGCATATGACAGACTCAGTCTGTCATATTCAAGTGTGTATGCTATTGCATTGGTGACCTCATTTGATAGGTATAAAAGTCAAAACAGGAAAAGAATATGCCTGGTTGGACTTTTATTATCCATTTAATTGTCTGCTACAAACTACCAGACGTTGAGAACAGAGTGCTGTCTGGCAGAACGTACATGTAACTCAGCACACGTCTTAGTCTCGGCGTGAATAAGTCGACTGCTAGACACGTGTTTGTACGGCATACACAATGCTAATTACATCGTAAATAGCATTCGTGTGTGTTGGTCCGTGGTAGCCGAGTTCCGGCATACGGAATCCGTCCTATGCATGGTCCAATACACATACTTAATATGCATGGGACTGGGACCAAGCATATTGTGAGTCATAGCCCAAAAGACTGGTGTACAATGGGCCGGGAGTTCACCTGTATAGATTTTTTTTGATTTTTTCAAAACGTTTTTTTTATTTTCGTCACTCCTTGAAAACAGTGTGAATGCCTTTTCTTTATCAAAAATAATCGACCCATCTTAGCAACATGAAATGTGTGAGATTTTCACAAAGATACGCGGAGTGGTGCAGCCAACTCCAGCACCACGTTGGAAATACAGGTACATTCGGGATTTTGAATCGAGCTGAACTGCACATGAATTTTCCGTCTGCTTGTCCTTGTGTAACCTAAGGGACGAAGTGGCTTCATTTTCTCCTTCACATCGAACTTGAATGTGATCAGTATTCCTCGACTATATAGGAAATGTTGCCAACTTAAGGAAATGTATCTTAAAATGTACCTTCAGTAGTTGTTCATAACGCGGATGCAAAAAATTGTTCTGAGATTTACACAACAAGTTCTGAAATCACTCATTATCGCTCACTGCTAATGGATTGCAATGCTGCACAGTACAGCATTTCAAAGACTGCTTAATAGCTGGCCTGGTAAAAAGAGATTTGGTATATACAGATTTCTTCCAATATTCTTTGGACTTGGTGCTGCTTTGGAGTTTTCCATGATAAATTGGCAAGTTGGGGAGACAAACTTTTGTAAGTGCTGTGGTTCCTGAAATATAGATAGTGGTTCAATATTTTGTATGTAGCTGTTACTGGTGTTATAGTCTGGCTGACTCGAGCTTGGCAACCACTTTTGCCACTTTTTTGTGACAAAACATTCGAGTTTTCCATCCAAACTTGGCAAACATGTTAGGAGCACTACTACGTATATGTGTAAACATATGTTTTGTCTCAACTGCGCAAAATGTTGATTTTGCTCATTAGGTCCCATTGTAAAATGTGTCCATTGCCAACAATACGATCTCGCGTGTTTGTATTGTTCATAACAGACAAACACGCGAGATTGTAGTGTCGGCAATGTGCACATTTTACAATAGGAACTAATGAGCAAAATTAACATTTTGCAGAGCTGATACAAAAAGTATGTTTGTACATACACGTAGTAGTGCTCCAAAGAGGTTTGCCAAGTTTGGATAGCAAACTCGAATGTTTTGTCACAAAAAAGTGGCAAAAGTGATTGCCAAACTTGAGTCAGACAGACTATAGTATACAATACAGACATGCTATAAACAGGCGAACTTGGATATGACGGACCACTCTAAGACAGACTTATGTCTATGCAAACGATATGCTTGGTCCCAGACCCTTGCATATTATGTATGTGTCATATGTATATAAAATGACAGATTTTGCATATGACCAGAGAAATACATCCCCTTGATCCGCAACCCAATAGGCACAGCATGCTAGTACCTAGGGTATGTGCGCCTCAGATTACGCGGTGAAGCCTGGGGAGGTATTGATCACGTGATTTGTGCAGTAAGCAAGCAGCAGAGAGACTGACTGGCTGGCTGGGTATACAGACTGTCATCCTATCTAGGTCAGATAGGTTGCCGAGGCAGCGAAATTTGATGACGCATGCACAGTGCCCACTCCCTGTCTACTGCTCTCAGATATGACGGACCAATTTTCCTGGTCCCATTGAGTCAGTCATATCCAAGTTTGCCTATAGGAAGAATAAGAAAACTGAAGCTTTGAGTAACATTGTTTAGTTCCAAACTTCAGTATTCTGATAGCCACATTCCAATAATGGAGACCCCAACTGAGCAGTAGAAAAATTAAATTAAAATGGAGGAGTTCACATGTTTAACAAAATCTGCATAAAATCATAATTTGAATATATGTAAGACGCCCTACTGCCTATGCAGTCTAACAACTTCCTGAGTTTATGATTGTTGTCGCATGCTGGTGCAATAAGGCGAGAGTTGGACTCCCCTGATATTGGCTGGTCTAACTGGCCTAAATTATGATGGAGTGGAGAGTTAAACCAGAGATATGTAGAGACTACATAATAGCTCTGGTAATGAAACAAATGCAAATTTGGGTAATAAACAGAACAATGTGGTACACAGCTCCACAGAGATACGCACAGAGAGGAAAAAGAAACCCATTTTTCATTAGAATTAGATATGAACTATCTAGTGTACTCTTGGATGGATGGCTCACTGAGTAGCATGTTCTGTACACAATGATTTGGCAAGACATGAGCACAAACGAGGTTACATTCTTTCTGCAGTGACATCATTGAGACCTTATCAGTCTCTTGTCCAGCACAACAGTCCGTTGAGTGTGGCAAAAGAAGCCTGCAAACTTTGCCTGTCTCTATTTTGTGTATAAATCTCTCCCCATTCACACATGGAATATTCACTAACCTCAATACCTGTACTAATTATCAGAATTTCCGTTTCAGACAGAACCTATAAAAAGAGGCAAGCTGAACAGAAGGCTTTAGAACTTGTTAGAGAGGAGCAGGAACAACAAGAACCACATAAAATAGAAATTGAAAAGTCTTAGAAGATTCCCATTTCCCTGGAGGTGACTTTGGTCCATCCACATCTTGAGATTCCAGTATGCCAGCTGGTGTAACGTGGCCCGTGTACCTGCGCTTCTTTGCTGCGTCAATGCTGACAATGATGGCAGGAGCACAGACTGTGCATCTATTCTACAGACCATTAGAGGTAAAAGGCACATGTTTTGCTATTGATTTATTATCTTTTCTCTCATACATTCTACCCTATTTATGTCTACTCTTCCCTTAAAGCGTGGCACCAGGTACAACTGGCCATTCACAACTTAACCGTAATATGGCAGATAAAGTGACAAAAAATCTGAATTCCAAATTCCCTTTAAATATACTATCAGCTTCATAGCAATAATGCAGACCTCTCTCAGTCAATAGGTGGTATCAATGAATGGAGTTTACACGTTTTCTAGGTAAAATATGTATTTAAAAAATAAAACGTTTTACAGAGCCATTGGTTATGCTTCCCAAAAGATTCCTTGGTTAAACAGTGATTAATGAGTTTGTCATGTAGTGAGGCCTCTGTCTAACACTGATGCGACTGTTGAACACCCATGTGGGATGCAGGCAGCCACACCTTTGGCACTTAATTTCCTCTTGTTGCTGGTTACTCTGACTGACTAGTCTTACAAGTCCCTTTGTTTCTGGTTTTATGTATGAGTTGCCTTTTGTCAGTTTGCTTAACTAGTCTGGAAGACAATAAGCAAAAGCAAATTCATTAATTCACATTCCCACAAAATCTGGTTGAATTAATTTTGTCTTGTCATAGTTTCTTTCTTCTTTGAAAGAAATTGATTCTTTATTTTTAGTTCTGGTGACAACACAAGAACACTTGTTATATTGCTGACATCTAATGAAAAGATCTCAATTAATATATGTTTTCTTGTTATTTTTGAAGGATATGGAGGAATGGATAGAGAAGGAGAAAGTCAAGCTGGAGAAAGAAGTACAGAAGAGCACAGAAAATAGTTCAAGCTGACAGAGAAATCCTGACATGAACTTTTTGATGGGTATATAGATAAGAGAAAGATGAGGCTGATCTACTAGGTATATGCCTTGGTGCTTTGGTGATCTGAAATGCATGTAGTTATTTAAGATTATGAAAGGATGATCTATTATATACGCCTTGGCGCTCAGGTGATCTGAGACACAATAATGAAATTGTTGAAATGTGATTTGATACAAACAAGAACTTAGAACATTTCTCTTAGATAAGGTACTGAAAAATGTTTACATTTCTTTCAGACCAGCTTAAGATGTGGCACGTGAAAAATTTGGGGGAAGGCATTTGTAAATTAATAAGACAAAAGCAAAATTGCTTTCATTTTGTTCAGTATGGGTACCTGCTGAGTAGTTTGTAACATGAGATTGTAATAAAAATGGAACTAAGAATGTAATAAAATGTCTTGTTTTATATCTGCTTCCTTCTTCAGATTGTGAAAAAAATTAAAAATAACTAAGATGATTGGGTAATCAATACTAGTTATAAAGTGAGCTCTAACAATGTCTCCAGTCAGATGGAAGGTCAAGTTGAGGAAAGTACACATACTTCAGATGTCTTAAAACTTATATCACCTATTGAACATAAGGTGAGGATGTTGTAAAAGATTTACCTAGCGACACTTGAATTCAGCACTTCTAACATCCAAGACAGTTGTCATAAAGTAGCTTTGACGTTGGCTCCTGTTTCTGTATGAAGTAAACAAGTCATAAGTCTATAGTGTACACACTCGCACACATACATACATACATATATATATATATATATATATATATATATATATATATATATATATATATATATATATATATATATATATATAACATGTGTGTGTGTATTCAATCACTTCATGCCTGTAGCACTCAATACACCCCCATGATTATGGTAAGATCGTCGAGACCGAAGTACAATTCAGAAATCTTTTGAATGAGAAATGGTGGTCCAACTCCAACAAAAAAATCTCCATTAAATATCTTATGGGTTAGTGATTGATTTCAAAGATATTGTCTAAACTGTTGTAGGTTTAGAAGATGCTTGTCATGGAAATCTCTAGGCACCAATGGATTTAGGGAGTGACTTGGATGCTAAACTCAAGCAATTCTTGAGCCAAAACTTACATGCTCGTTATGTTTTGTTAGAATTTTACTATTTCCCAAACAGAGACTTAGCCAGGACCTGTCCAACCTGTTTTTTTGGACTGATACGTTCCTGAAAACTCTTTTTTGGACAGGCTTATCTTTTCATAAAGAATTTTCAATTTTGACCTTTTGGGGTAATAACTAACTTTTTTCCTTACAAACCATCCTCTATGATATAGCTGAAGTGTTAATTGCCCTTTTGACACAATAAGCTATTGCATCCAGTTGGTATAAGGATTTGAAGAAGTTGAGTAGCTATACGTGGATCATCAGGCAGAAATTTTGAAATCGCTGTTTTAGACAGGCATTTCAGAAATCATGGCTAAGTCCCTGTTCCAAGATATCTGGTGACATTTTTTATAATGCTCATGAGAATTTCCATTAGTTTTTGTAATGAGAGGATCTTACGCTGCTCTTTTCCTCAAACCCTGACTAAAAAAGAACCACACAAAGGAGTGATATGTGATTATTTATTATGATGAAAGATGATACAAATACAAAAGCAACTTGTAATAACAAAACATGAATTCTATTCCAATCTCAGTGTATATCCACCAATAAAGACGCAACCATGTCCATGCTGTTATAAAAAATAATAGTGTGATGTAATGTAAAACTCAAAACTCTAAATACCATTTCAAAAACAAATACCCATCCAATTTAAACTACCAATGCATGGACACATATTCACAAAAATCATCTTCAAAAAGACACAATATTGAAAAGATTTTAAGTACAAAGAACTTCGCAACCACTTTCCTTGGTTACTGAGGTAGAACTTAAATAAACCCAATCATCGTAGCATCAGTCAACTAAGGCCTAGCTTTGTATGAGTTTTGCATTTGGAGCACTGTAAGGTTAACACTTTTTAAACAAGATACTAGATACTTATGCCATATCGAATTGTCCCATCAAAGTCCAATTGTAATTGCTACTTAATGGTCCTTCAGGTTGTTTAAAAAAACAGAGGTAATCTCATATTCTGACAGAAATTTGTATTGTAATTTCTTTTAAAAAAGTACTTGAAATGTCAATCGAAACATAAATAAATAAATAAATATTGTCATTTGATATTGCGCCCTTTCCATATAAACATGCTCAAAGGCGCATTACATTCATTGTCAGAGGATAGATGTTGATATCCACATAGTTATTTGATAAATACATCTTTGAACAGATGTGTTTTCAATTGTCGTTTGAAGATTGCCACACTCCCAGCTGCCCGAATATTATTTGGGAGCTGATTCCATAGTTTTGGGGCACAGGCACTAAATGATCTGTCACCGTAGGTTTTCATGTTGGTTCTCGGCTCGTAGAGTAAGTTCTTGGATGTTGATCTCAGTGTCCGTGGTGGGACATACTCTTTCAGCATTTCCCTCAGGTAAGAGGGTGCAGTTCCATGCAAACACTTGTACGCCAGGAGAAGAATCTTGAATTCAAATCTCTTCCTGACTGGTAACCAGTGAAGTTCCTTTAGTACTGGAGTGATATGGTCATACTTCTTTGTGAGTGTGATCACCCTGGCGGCATTATTTTGTACTCTCTGGAGCTTACATATTAGCTCTTCAGGTATTCCACAGAGAAGTCCATTGCAGTAGTCGAATCTTGAGGTTACCAGGGATATGACAGCACCTTTAGTTGATTCTGCAGTCAAGTATTTTCTGATCCTTCCAATGTTTCGAAGGTGATAGTTTGCAGATTTGAAACATGATCTGCAGCTCTTTACATTTCAGAGTTACTGCACTGGCAGATAAGACAACATTTCACAGGTAATACATTGGAGAGAGATGACACTGTGTTTCATAGTTTCTCCACCTCAAACCAGTGTTTCTGATCTGTGGGTGGCTGTGGTTTCTCGTCCTGTCGATTTCTTGGCCATGACATCTCCATATCTCTGGCCTTCTTACTGGTGGAGGCCTCGCCCTCTTTCTCCTCCGTCTCCTTCTCCCTCTCCTCAGCACTCTGAAATAAAGAGGAGCATTGGTTTAAAAGATTTACTAATTATCAGCCTGCCTGAAAGCTGAATTAACAACCTATTTATCCCCAGGTCTGAGAAATGGGTAAAATGATCTATATGATGCTCCCCTTCATTTTAATATGAATATTAATGTTGATGATAGTTATGATCTTATGAATGATTACAGTCACGGTATTGCTAATACAAGTACTACTACTGTGAAATTTCATTTTTCCTCACTTTTTCTGCCATATTGCAGCTAAGTTGCGATAAGCCAGGCCTTAGACCACACAGATATCACTGCTACTACAAATACTACTACTACTACTACTACAAATACTAATACCACTTACCATGATTGTAATTGAACAAAGTTTAACAATAAAAAATAAAATAAAATGCAACTCACCTGCAGATTGAACCTTGCCTTGAGTCTTTGTTTGATCAGAATTCCCTTGATGAGTTTCTTCCAATTATCCAGAACTCGCTTTTCCCGTTTCTAAGAGAGAAAAATAAGAGGCATGAAGAATAGATTTTGGAATTTTTGGAATATTTTCTGCCATATAACAGCTATGTCGCAACTAGCCAGTTGAAGGTGGTAGAGGAAACCTGAGATTTGGCAAAAATCAATGCCCAACCACAAGTCACTGGCAACTTTCTTGCTTGCCCTGGCCGCGATTCCAGGGCAGTGGTGAGAGGCAGCTAGTAGTCAGCGGCAATGCCTAAGACCACACAGCCATCATTGCAAGCCCCATGTAGAATAGAATCATTCTGTCATATGACTAAGATTCATTAGTATTGCTACAAATCAGATTCACATTTCTTTCATAATCATATTTTTAACATGACACATACTGTGTTAATTTTGCGCATATGAAGTAATGCCCTAGGCAGGCAGATGCCTTTAAAGCACTGTTTAAGAGTGTTGAATGACATGCTATCATGTTAGTGTGTTGTACGTTACTAGCATAGGGATGGGATATCCAAATAATGGTGAGCAGTTCAATAAATGCGGACTCCAGGCAGCATCTTAGCCAGCAGGCCATCTGGGTGTCTTTTTGGACACCCAAACCCCTTAAAAAGCACTCCTCAGGACACCCATAAATTTTTGTGAAGAATTTCTTAAAATGTCAATCTCAGCATATAATTGAACATTTTCACCTCTATATAATTCCCATGCGTTGTATAAGGATATCATGCCTTATTTTGATAAACTCATACATGTAAATGGTTGAAATCTGAGTATATTGTGGTCCCCCTTAAATATTTGGACACCCAAAAATTTTACAATTGTCAATTTTGGGCACCCAGTTTCTAAATCTTGGCTAAGACCCTGACTCCAGGGGTGTGCAAAGTATGCATTAATTCAACTGTTGCAATATCAATACAATATACACTGCATCATATAGAACCACTGAGAGAACATCAGCACCTTAGTCTAAATATAAACAGCCTATGATCCTACATAGACTTCTGAGTTCAATGTTTATCTTGGAAATCATTTGAAGGAGAAATGTTCATCAAAAAGGTATTCGGGTTATAGTCTTGTATCCACTATAGTGCTCACGCGACCTTCCTCCCCTAGCAGGCCTGTACACATGGAAACCATTTCAATCCCCCGAGGGATATTACAGAGCAGTTGGCAGCATATAGCGCACAACCTCTAAGCACTGCCTTATTAATCAGAATACTGATAAAAACTTTCCTTCAAATATTTTGTAAAATCATTTTAATGCCCACGTTTTTAACCCTTCCAAAGATGAGGCAACTTTCGTTCAAAGCACAGGGACGCTAAGATTTTTGAAAACCACCTACACCCTATCATATTGGTATTCATTGGATAGCTCTCACAGAGTACTCTCAGATGAGAACCCATGTGCCAGGGTTTCAATCATTTTCAGGATTTTTGGATAATTTCATAGTAGCCAAATTAGCCAGCAGAAGCATAAGGGTTAAAAGAATATTGTACAGTAGATGAAGAAAAGAATTTCTAGAGGATCTCTCAAGCACTCTTACCTCTTCCTCCCTGGCCTTGATGATTTCCTGTTCCTCGTCCCAGGCAGCTAGCAGGATATCCTTGAATTCCTCGCATACAATAAAACCATCCAGCCTAAAACACAAATATGGGAATATCATTACCATGACGATAGCAAGGGAAAATGTGAAACACTTGATAAGATTCACATGCTTAGCCTGATAGTTCCACCATTATCATCTAGTGTATACACAACTTAGAACATAACTCATCGATTAGTTAAAAATTGGTACATATTATAAGAGGAATTAATCAACCTAAGAGAAATAACAATAATCAGAACAAATAAATACCAAAACTCAAATGTCTCATAAAATTCTAGATTAAGCATATTTTAGAAATTTTGTCACAAAAATCTGAAGATGAGAACTTAGATATATACACAAATAATTGGAGACAATGCAGGAAAGAGCTCTGATGTGTAGGTATAGTCACCTACTCACCTTTCAAAAAAGTTGTGATACAATACAATATCAATATTTCTTTACTGAAACAATATATTAATCATATTATTATCAATTTATTTTGTTGAATTTAGCACACAATCAACTTCAAAAAAATTTCTTATAAATTGTGAACTGCCTTTATGATTTGTAGTTATGTCAAGTTAATTCTATATAGTTAAGCAGTATAGGTATAATCTATCTTAACCCTTATGCTGCTTGTGGCTATTTTGACCAATAAAAAATGATGCAAAAACCTGACAGGATTTAGATGGTTTTCAAAAATCTTTGTGCCCTTGTGCTTTGGACGTAAGTAGCCTCGGCATTGGAAGGTGTAACGCTACAATACCTTTTCTTATTCAATATGGTATTTAGTATTGTATCGAGTACCAGTACCAATCCCTACGGAGGGCCAGTAACTTACACAGGGTGTGAGTATCCTCCATGCGAGTCCCAGCCTGTCATGGCTGCCACACAGTCAATATCCAACTTCTTAGCCACTCGGTTCAATCCTGGGACTGAAAGGGTAAGAAAACATTAGATGTTGATTAAAAAAATCCTATTTGGTTATAGCTTTAGGAAACATTCAAGGATAAGAGAGTACCTAATCATGTATAGCTTTATTGTGCGCCTATATTTCCTTCATGGGCTTCTATGAGTCAACTATACTTGAGAAAAAAGCTCTTGAATTGAGTAAGAAAATAAGCAAAGTTAAAGATAGAGAGTTGTTGGTTGTTTTTATGAACATCTCTCTCAAATATTTTTTTCAAGCAGTTACGACCTGAAGGATATCACCAAAACAGTCTAGATGGTTTTGGCCACGGCAGGCATGAATTGATAGCTTGGCATGGTGATACAGATGTATTCCATGGTAAGCTCAGAGAGTATTGTACATAGTTAATGATCTATTAGCAAGCACCAGCAAGCTGCACTAAATGCAGCGAGCATTCATGCAATACTTATATATGTAAATCATTCAAATGGATATATCCTATCTGAAAGAGTTTCAGTGAATTCTGGGAATTAGTAGCAAGTGGTGTCTACCTGCAACCTGGTGAACATGTAAATGTTATCTTCATTTTAAGTCGGTATATCAATTACGAGAAACACAAGCTACCAAGGCTCTTGACCGACTGGACCGCAGCTTAAAATGCCCTCCGAAGCACTGGTAAGCAGCAAGGAAATAAATTTCCTTTTTCCGCGCCCCCACCGGGAATCAAACCCTGGTCGTCTGCGCCTGAAGCCAAGCGTCTAACCACTAGACCAACACGGCATGTTAACTTCTTCTGCCGCTGCGCCCAATTCCTGGCAGTGCCAACATCCTATTGGATTCTTAAGTTGGTGATTTAGAGTATTTTACAGTAAAAGTTGCAGCTGAATCATATTTTTTGATATTCTATTGATATCTCATGTAAAAATGGGGCACTTACTTCTAAGGTGCACTGTGCCACCTGGTAACATACAGGGTTTGAACAGCTCCACATTACCGTACTCGTTTCGGGGAACTTTACCCTGGAACAAAAGAACACAGACTGTAAAACATATACATTTCTTAAGCTAAGCAGGTCATCAAAACTTTTAATTTGCAATCAATCAATTCATCCTAGCCCCTCCGGTTGTCAATGATGTAAACTACACACAACTTCAGTCGCAGTATAAGGGAGGTTATCAATGCTAAATGGGGCTTTTCTTAAAAAGGCAACATGATCCACTTAATTAATATGTCACATAGGACTATTCTAAAAAAGATTTTTCGCAGTTCTGTCAAAAAAGTTGCTTGTGTTTCTAGAATTATGAAATCTTTTTTTTATCATGCTCCACCTAGACCAAGGATATTTTAAATATGATATGATATAATGATAAAAATTCCATATCTGAAAACCAAATGTAGCTTCAACATTATTTATTTGGTAACACTACCTATTGGGTGTTGCTTGTACTTTTCTCACCTGGTACGCAGGAGGGGGCATGTACTCCTCTGTCTGCCATAGCCCAAACACCGGCAGATCGGGCTCATCCGGTTTACCCTCTTTGGGGCGCCGCCTACTGGGCCGAGACTTAACCATCTTGTACGGAATCTCGTTCACCCTGACTGCTCTCGCCTCCTTCAACCATGTCTGCTTCGAGTGGAGCGTATGAACACACTCGCGTGCGTAAACCGCCTCACCCCGAATAAACCCAACCGGGACGGACGATGGTGGGAAGATGGCTTGGAATTTCAACAGGTGTCTTTCTAAGGCGTAAAGTGGGTGATCCTTGAACTCGCCGATACTCGTAGGTAGCGGTTTATTGACCTGTTGGACCTTAAGCTGTAGGCTTTCCTCGTGGTCTCTCTCCTTGTTCTTCGGTTGGTAGGGCGCCAGGGTTTCCTGCCACCATTCAGAGTCCACTCGGATTTTTCTGGTGTGGGACATCCAGTTGGAGGCATAGCGCTGAGTGACATCCTTCACACAGTCATCTATTTGCAAACAATAGGAACAAAGGAATTAGAACAAAGAAGTCAATATCCAAACAATAGGAACAAAGGAATTAGAACAAAGAAGTGAGAAAAAGGCAGCCTTCTGATCATTAAGTGTTTAATCAATCTTGTTATCATCTATTTGCAAATAATTGAAACAAAGAAATTAGAAGTTGTAAGAAGGATTTTAGAAATGCCTGTCCAAAACAGCAATATTTCTGCCCAGATTTAGCTACTTATCTACTTAAAATCTTAATACCAACTATATTCAATAGTCTGTTGTGTCAAAAATTTACACATCTGCCATGAACTAGAAAATGATATAAGGAAAATACTTTATTATTACCCCCATAAAATCTAAAATGAAAAGATCTTTAGAGACATATTTGCCTGTTCTAATTGGAGGTTTTAAGGAAACTGCCTGTCTAAAAGACAGACTAAACAGCCCTGGCTAAGTCCCTGGAAGGCTGCCTTCTGACCTTCAAGTGTTTTTTATCTACCTTGTTATCTCCTCCTAAGGGTTAAGATAGAGACAAATTGAGTCCTTAGAGGTGTCATACTAATGAGTGTGCCAATGCAACAACATGCATGATGTGTTCAATTTAGGCTTCATAACAGAAACCCCTGATTCAATAGATACCTTCTAGAGTTTCTCTAGAAAGTATAGTCTGCTACTCTCGTACTTTTGAAAATAACTTGTGAATAAAGGGGAAGTTCACAAAATAGTTACAGGAAAGTTGTTGTTTGGCTTCTTATCAGCATTTCTCCTTCAAATATTTTCAAAAAAATGCTTTTGAAAGTAAAATATTTCTAAAATGATTAGGCCTATTTTGGCCTCCTTCAGAACAAAAATGGATTTTCATTCCATTGTTTGACACAGGCTTACGAGTTAGAAATAAAGTCAAAGATATTACCTGCACCAAAAGCTAGGACGTAAGAGATAGGTTGGGTGACAAGTTTCTCCATGCCTTCTGGTTTGTTTATGATACCACGGACGCAATCAACACCTGAAATCAGAGAAGAATTTATTTTTTATTTCATCATCCACATAATCAAAAAATAAAGCTTGTGCTTTAGAATATTCAAAGTAATAACCCACACTGTAGATTTATACAAAAGGAAAAGAATGAAAAATTCTGAAAAATTAAAATCATCCTTAATGAAGCACACACATGATCCGTAAAGAAATAGCAATATTTTGATAAAAAAAAGTTATTAACCCATCTTGAAACTGTTGTCTGTATCTATCATACTTTTGGCGATGACTTCAGAAATGTGAATGCTTTTACAAAATATTTGAAACAGAGTTGTCGGAAGAACCCTGATTTGAATATAAAAGATCTTTTGGCCGCTATGTGCATTAATGGATTAAATTGGTTAGTAATTCAAAGCTATTGATGATTCAATAATCTAGGAAAATACTCACTAATCCATTTCCGGTCTCCTTGGAAATAGCACTCCACCCAGTAGTCAGATCCTAAAGAGAAATGAGAGTTAAGGGTAAGTTAAAAACTTGACCTCACATCATCCCTACAATAGCATCATTTGGAAAACAAATAAAACAAAAGATAAATAAAATAGATAAAACAAATGCTAATTATAAACTGACTCCTCATTAAGATTTGATTTCTTATTCACACCTTGTATTTTCTGAAGTTAGACAGCATCCATGGTATGATTTTCAAGGGAGTCTGCACATGAATATATATTAAATGACATATGCATTGGTTAAGGCACATATGTCTAATCATGTTATATTTGCATGTCTCTTTCCAAACCAGTGTGAATTTACTTTACTATCATGCCTTGGATATCATTTATTATGTTTTTTTTCTTTAATAGGAACTGACATTGACAATTACAAGACCATTCCTTGTTGAGAATGGCTATCTTGCCTGCTGCTTCGTCTGTTGCACAACACATCTTCAAAATGATGATTTCGAATCAAATGATGAACATCTTTACAAATCTCTTCATTCTTTCAAATCCTCATATCTCAAATGTTTCTGTACTACTAACCTGTTTTTTTCTTCGATGAGCCGACAATCTGCACGTCGCTGTCTGAGTCAGAGGAGATCACACGCACCGGCCCGCTCTTTTTGGGTCGATTAGACGGGCTCTTCCTCCATCTTGTTGCCTGAGTTTCAAAATCCTCCTCAGAGCTGCATGAACAAAACATTAATATGATAATGTATATATGTACTTATATATATATGTATATGAATATATACATATATATGTCATGACACAGATTGAAATTGGTAACGATTTTAAATTGTGTCGACACAGATTAGAATTCTAATTTGTGTCGACACAAATCGCGATTTCAATTTGTTACCAGGTTTTAGCTGACACAGATTAGAATTTTGATTTGTTACCACCCAATTTTAAATTGTGTCAACACAGATCTAAATCCTAGCTATGAAGGGAAGCAAGGATTTCAATTTGTGTCGACACAAATCTAAATCCTACCTATGAAGGGAAGTAAGGATTTCAATTTGTGTCGACACAGATCTAAATCCGAGCTCAGTATCAATAGAGGGGTGGTAAGGATTTTAATTTGTGTCGACACAGATCTAAATCCTAGCTCAGTATTAATAGAGGAGTGGTAAGGATTTTAATTTGTGTCGACACAAATCTAAATCCTAGCTCAGTATTAAATTAATAGAGGGGAGGTAAGGATTTTAATTTGTGTCGACACAAATCTAAATCCTAGGGTTAGTATCAATGAAGGGGAGGTAAGATGAGGGAAATGAGCAGACTAAACCTCCTTTGGTAATTTTATAACAAAATAATCTTATTCTTTGTTGTGGCTGGCAGCTACTCTTTGTTCATGATTATTTAGTTAATTACTTGTAAGTTAAGTAATAACATGAAAGCTTTCTGTGATCACAGTCTCTATGCAATTATCAAATATATGTGTGAAAAATTGCCTCCTGTGTTTAACTTGCCTGAACAAAACTTTTCAGTATTGAGATGGTTTTCTGTATAAAACAAGCAGGTATAATCAATTGATTTTTATTATTTTTTTCATCGGTGCTAGTCTACGTGCCAACCCTGCTTTCCTATACTCTTGAATAATTCTTATATTGAATTCCTAATCTACCACTTAAATATGACCTGAGAGCATTCAAAATAATACCTATGTGACTTTATATATCTCCTATTTTATTAATGATATACTCTCATGATGAGAATATGTGAGCATATGTAGATCTTAAGGTGTGTGTGCATCATGGTCTTAGCCAGCAGGGCGTCTGGGTGCCTTTTTGGACACCCAAACCCTTAAAAAGAACCCCTCAGGACACCAAAATATTTTTGTGTGGAATTTATAAAAATCCCAATCTCAAGCTTATAATTGAATTTTTTCATCTCCTTACAATTCCAATGACATTGTTTAATGATACCATGCCTAATTTGGATGAATTTATACATGTTTATGGTTGAAAAATCAGTATATTGTGATCCCCCTTAAAAATCTGGACGCCCCAAAATTTTACAACTGCCAATTTTAGGCACCCACTTTCTAAATCCTGGCTAAGACATTGGTGTGCATGTATATAGATGCTAGTGTTAGTAGAAAAAAGACGTATTGTCTTTATTTTAACAAGAAACTGGTTATTAGTCTGAATAAAAATCTTTGTCTATAGTAGAAAAAAAGATGTACTATCTTTATGTTAACAAGAAACTGGTTATTAGTCTGAATAAAAATCTTTGTCTATACCCTATTCTTCTAGTATTTTGGTTATTACTCCCCCTCAATTTACATTGGCCTAGGATTTAAGTTTGTGTTGACACAAATTAAAATCCTTACCTCCCCTCTATTAATTTAATACTGAGCTAGGATTTAGATTTGTGTCGACACAAATTAAAATCCTTACCACTCCTCTATTAATACTGAGCTAGGATTTAGATCTGTGTCGACACAAATTAAAATCCTTACCACCCCTCTATTGATACTGAGCTCGGATTTAGATCTGTGTCGACACAAATTGAAATCCTTACTTCCCTTCATAGGTAGGATTTAGATTTGTGTCGACACAAATTGAAATCCTTGCTTCCCTTCATAGCTAGGATTTAGATCTGTGTTGACACAATTTAAAATTGGGTGGTAACAAATCAAAATTCTAATCTGTGTCAGCTAAAACCTGGTAACAAATTGAAATCGCGATTTGTGTCGACACAAATTAGAATTCTAATCTGTGTCGACACAATTTAAAATCGTTACCAATTTCAATCTGTGTCATGACATATATATATATATATATATATATATATATATATATATATATATATATATATATATAAATATATATATGTATATATATAAATATATATATATATATATATATATATATATATATATATATATATATATATATACATATACACACACATATATAATATAAATCATAATAATGTCTATCAAGTGTCCTTTGGTTGCAAATATCTCTCTCTCTCTCTCTTACAAGTTTCAATAAGGCTTCAGCTAGCAGTCAGTGTGGATGCCATTTGGATGCAAAAATACTTTATAACACATCAAAACATTCATACACTTCGGTCAGGAATTTTGATCTATGTCTAGTTAAAGCATAATATGTAGAAATTTCACTTGAAAGTGAATGTTGAGATGAAACTCAAAGATGTCATACATTTCACATATAGAGGAGATGCATGTTTACAATTGTTATCTGAATTAAATTGCTGACTTAGAAAAAATAAGACCCAAAACATTTGAAGCACATTTTTGGGCTCCCAGTTATAAAAGTCTTGCAGTACTTGACTTGGACCCTTTCGTATGACAGCATCCTCCTTGTCTTAGATTTGAGGGTTCAAAATAATATTTTGCTTTATCACTTACCTCACTTCAATAGCATTGTCTTCAGTTTGGTCCTCTTTCTTTTTCTTTGGTGTTCTTTTCTTTCGCTTTTTCTTATCTTCCTCCCATTCGTCTCCCGATGAGCTGATTTCCTCACTCACTGCTTCATAATCATCATTATCACGAGGGGCCTTTCTGGAGGCAGTTTTAGAAGCACATTTACGCTGTGTTGCATTCTTAGCCTTGGGAGTAGTTTTACTACTAGCAACCACCTTGGATTTTGAGGCAGAATCCTGACTTGTGCTTGCTTGGTCTGATCCTGAACTACTTTTCGATTTGTCATTTGATGAATTTGTTTCATTAGTGTTCTTAGACTGGCTGCCATCATTTGATTTTCTTCTTGGTGGGCCTTTTGTTTTTTCCTTTAGTGGTATCGGTTGTAAGGAGATAAGGAGCCTATTTTCTATCCCAAAACACCTGAGCACCATGAGGAAAATCTGCAAATGTAAATAAATACCATAATCATTTTTAGCCATATTCTAAAAAAAATAATTCATGCTCTGAGGTATCTCGTGAAAACGTCATATAAAGGTGTCATAACCTTTCATGGTATTGTTAGGATGAAAGCGTCTTTTGGAATACTTTTGAAAATGAACTGTTTATATAAATAACTCATGTGTCAAGTTACTCTCATGAAGCATCACCCACGGGGAATTCAGAGTATGGACAGGTAAAAATAAAAAATAACAATTGAATCAACTTACTAGCACCATTTCTTTCTCAGAAGACACAAATCTTGTATTTATTCCTCTACTTAACCTCTCCTCCTGAAAGGATAAGTCATATAATAAAAGATACTGTAAAATAGAGCCAAACAATGAAATGAAGCCAAACTATGTGCAGGCAGTGCAGCAGTACTCGTAACCTGCATTTATTGAAGACATCCAGTCTCAGGAATCCAAAATTATCAAAATACTCAGATGTAAGTGTCCATTGTACACTGTTAAGAAGTGTCCATTGTACAGTGTAAAGAAGTTCTGCAGGGGGGTGCAAAAACAGTTTAATGGAATATGTCGGTGAAAGGCCCTAAGCATAAAACTTAACACAGTGCTTGGGAGGTGCTTGAGGTTAAGACTACAGAGGCAAAGAACTTTCTAACCACAGGCACATTGCAAGCACTCTGCAAAGCTTCATACTTGGGCCCCGGAAGCCAGTCAACATATCTTCTTCAACTATTTTATGAATTAATGCTTGATTGTGCACAAGGTTATTTTCAAAAGTATAATCATCAAGTCCAGAGACCAGACAATATTTACTTAACAAGAAAATCTAAAAGAAGAATGGGTTAGTGCAAAACTATTTGTATAAAGAAATTTCACTACCGTAAATTCTCAGTAATTTGGGACACTTTTTAACAATAACAATTTTTATGGGTTGAGGGTCGCCAATGTTTTCTGAAAATACACACAAAGCTGAGTAATAGTGGCACAGATTTCCTTTAATGACGACCTGCGATAGATCAAGGGTGGCCCATATTTTCCTTTAATTATTTTGCACAATAATTTCAGTGGCCCAAATTCTTAGTGTGGTCTAAATTTCAGAGAATTTACGGTACTGGTTACTTGCAATATAATTGTAATGCTGATTACAATGTAATAGTATTACAATAAAAGATTATAATAATAAATGGATATAATGAATAAATAATAAATAAATAATGCAATAAATTACATTTCAATGAAGCGTCTTAGCCAGGAATTTGAAACTGGGTGTCCATTGGAATCTTTTTGGGCTTCCTATTTTTATAAGGAAACCACAATTTAGTCAGATTTAATCTGCTGCAATACAACTACAAACATGTATTTACCTATTGAATTAAGGCATGATATCCTTATACAATGTCATGGGATTGATTTTGGAGATAAAAATTCAATTATATATATGAAAAGGACATTTTGAGAAATTGCTCACAAAACATTAGGGTGTCCTGAGGGGTGCTTTTTGGGGTTTGGGTGTGCATAAGACACTCAGACGCCCTGCTGGCTAAGACTGTATAACGTCATGATGGATATACCCAGTAGGGGCAAGTTCTGCTTAATTGGGGGTCACCAGATGCAAAAAAAAGAAAAAATGTTCAACTTTTTTTTTTCAAAATGGCTTATTTCCTGTCGCTGGTGCTTGCAAGACAAGTAATTAAATTTGAGTGGCCTAATACATAAATCATAAAATAAATATAAAATATTTCAATAATTTACATTTGATTGTACATACATAATTGACCCTAGGTCTACTCACCAGTTTCATTTGCTCTGGCACTTTCAGTCTCTTGTCTACAGATATGTTTTCCTTGAACCACTTGGTGAGTCGTACGAGGAAGAAACTGGTGCGGCTTTTTACGTAGAGGTCATTGAGTTCAGTGCCGATGAGCGAGAGGACCAGAGCCTGCAGCAGGGGACTTTGACACACTTGGCTACAGTAGAAGCCATGGGCAACAAGGCACACAAGGTTAGCCTGGAATGAGAGAGACATGATAGCCAACATAGTAACAATGATAATTGGGATGATGATAAGAATAACAGTATATGTGATAGTCATGATAATGATGATAACCATAATAACAATAAGAACAAAAGTATGCAAGAATAATGATGATGATAATAATGATAATAGTAATGGTGATAATCAGAGGAAACTTCCAACCCTGCTAATATCATAATACATCATTGTAATCATCACATTATTATTATTGTTGTTATTTCTATAATTATTATTATTATCATCATTATTATCATCGCTAATTATATTATTGATATTGTTTTTTATTAAATAATATATTATCATTTTTATTATCATTATAATTATTATCATTATCATTATTAAAATTAATTTTATCAAATGTTACTATCTTAACCCCCCACAACAAATACCTTGTGAGTTTCGATCCTGAGTTCCTTCTTGTACCTATTTAGTTGCCTCTGTAAATACGCTGCCATATCAAATTCCTTTTTCTTCTTCTTCTTCATGATGTTTGGAGCCTCTAAGGTGATCTCAACAGGTTTATCTGGCACTTGGGATTTCTCAGGGAGATCTGAAAATAGGAAATAGTGCAATGAAGTAAATGCTTTGCTAGAAATTTAAAGGTCGATATTAGAAAATAATAATCATTTAAATTATGATTTCCCCTATTTAAAGTAAGACCATATAGCCAAATAACAACTATAAAATGTATCTACTCATGAAGAACATGCAAACTGTCTTTAAACTAAGTTCTTGCACTTACATGAAAGTAAAAGTCAACAACTTATAGCTTGAAATTGATACCTTGATTTAAACAATTGTTTACCATAACATACGAGTATCCTGATGTGAGACGTCTAAGGGCTTGAGTGCCAAGCAGGGTTTGAGCCAGGATTTAGACACTGGGTGCCCAAAATAGCTAATTGTAAAAGTTTTGGGCATTGTATTTATAAAGGGGGACCACAATATGCTCAGATTACAACTATAAACTATGTATTTACTAATTGAAATAAGGCATGATATCCTTAAATAATGTCATGGAATTTATAATAGAATGAGAAAATTAAATAAAATGTTTGAAAGTGACATTTTAAGAAATTTCTCACAAAAATATTTGGGGTGTTCTATCAGGTGATTTTTGAGGGTTTGGGTGTCCAAATGATGCCCAGACACACTGCTTGATAAGACTATGATGCCGAGTGACACCAAATCATCCTACCAGTTAGGGAACTATTCTCGATCAAATTAATAAATACTCACCCTCAACCTCTTCCCAATCAGATTCGCTCTCACTCCCACTGCTGTTCATCTCAGCTTTCTTCACTGGGGACATTTTCACAGGGGTAGCTGTTTTTTTCTTCGCCCTCCCTTTCGTTGGAGTACCAGTTTGTTCATGTTTAATAGCAGTTTTTTTCATGTTTGCCTTTGCTTTGGGCACAGTGTTTTTCTTTCCTTCCCCTTTAGATTCTGTCTTCTTTGGCACAGGTACTTTCTTTGTTCTTTTTACCGCTGCCTTTTTCTGAGCTATAGGAGACCTCATTTGACTCAACACTGGTTCAAAATCATGATCATCCACCTCAGATTTAACCGACTGTGTGATTCTTTCATCGGTCTTCTTGGGTTGAGGACTTTTACTCTGGCTGGAAGTTGCTGGCTTTAGTTTTATCTGCCTCTCTTGATTCGTAACGGCATTATCCAACTTCTTCTTTCGATGTTGCAGCATTTTTAGCTTTAAAAGTTTTTCATCATCTCCCGACATACTTTTGTCAGAGAAGTATTCAGATATTGCATCTTTGTCATCCAATTTCACTTTCTTTGCCATGGAAACTCTTCTTTCTTTAGTGTTGGTTTTATTTCCTCTTTTCACTTCATTTCCTTTATAATTTGGACTAGTAGGATTTTCTACAGGTATTTTCCCCTTAGGTTTTATCATTTGGATGTGTTGATCAGATATTTTCCTTTTAATTGTTTCTACTTTTTGACTGTGATGACCACCTCCAGGTCTATTGTTCGATCTACTCCTCATCTTAATGGGACTTCTAATGAAATCTTTGTTACTGGGAACTTTACCACTCTTCTCTGTATCATCAGTGCTCGAATTCTTGGCCATTTTTGATGGAGGCTTTTTCAGATTCATTTGTTTATCACTGTTGCCTAAGTCACTGTTGCTTTGAGAGAAATACTTGGAACACCCCTCACCTCCTTTTACCTTAATATCACTTGGGCATTTTTGTATTTTCAATATTGCATCCTTTTTCACCTTCACCTTGGCTGAGGCAGTTGCATGTTCCCTGACCTTTGACCCAGCTTTAGTCTGTGCGGAAATACTAGAATTTTTCGCAAGGGCAGTAGGATTTATATATTTTGTAGGTGTGGACTTTTTATCACTGATAGGTCCAGCAGACTTATAAATGTTATTGCCTAAGTTCTTTGCTGCTTGGATCTGTTTCAGCTGTGCATTTAGTTGGGTTTTGCCGCTCTTGGCTTCTTTAGCTGGAACTTTTCTGACCAGAGCTGGAGACTGAGACTTTTCTTTCACATTTCTAGGCCTTTTCGTAGCAGTTTCCCCACATATTGGTGAGGGGGTGGCCTTCCGTTTGGGTTTCTGGCCGACCATTTTCAACCTGAAATATAGATGGTCAAAACCTGGTTCATCAAATGCATACTGTATACATGGGTAATACAGATTCAGCAAATCAAATAACCCAGGACTTTATAAGTAACCTCCTTCACTTGTTTTTTTGTGAGGATTAATAAAAACCAGATCTAACTGTAGTATAGGTACTGCGGTCTCTGATAAAAACACATACTCATCATGTTTTACATGTACATGTAGTACCCATTAAATCAAAGCTCATGCAAAGAATTTAGAAAGGCTTGTCAAATTGACACTCATTAATCATTAGATTGATGAGAGGCCATTCTGCAATTATAAATGGTTAATCAAAGCCTTGGGTCATACATCATTTTGATTAACATTGATAAAACACCAATTCAAACAAAACTCATCATATGAGAGACTCGGAGAGACTCGGAGAGAGAGAGAGAGAGAGAGAGAGAGAGAGAGAGAGAGAGAGAGAGAGAGAGAGAGAGAGAGAGAGAGAGAGAGAGAGAGGCTCTAAACCTACATCACGATTTAAGTTAAAGAATGCACTGTACCGCGTGAACTTTTACCTTTTGAAAGTGTACGTTTATGACGTATTCAACCTATCTGCACTTTCTCTTCCTCATGCATGCTTTCAAAATTCAAGCAGCTCAATGGATGTTTACGTAAATTTAATACTCTCAAAACCTCCATCCCATTTACACCTTCGATTTTCCTTTGGAGGTTTGACTTTCCAATTTATCTGATATCAAAAGAAATAATATTAAATTTTAATTAATACAGTTACATTCATTAAGAGAATTTTGCTTTCAAAACGAAGAAACAACTATTAAATTCGTGAGCTTAAAGAGTATAGCCTTAATGACCTCTAGGTCAAAATATGACCTCTGACCTCCAAGTAGTTGTGTCGGTAGACTAGCGGCAGTCTCTAATCACGTCATAGTGCGCATGCAGTATCTGAGAGGACTGACACCAGTCTATTGTGACGGAAGTGACTTGTTTCCAAGCACTGACGCAGTTAGTTGTTCAGCTGATGTAAGTGTTATAGGTGGGGTAGATTGTCATCACCCCAACATATTTGCAAGTTGCTGACTGAGGAAAGAAGAACAACTGTTTCTTCCTGAGGACTTGATCTGATTGCTATTGAAGATGTGTCAGAGGATTACATGTGGTGAATGTGGGAAACCTTCCTACAGAGGTACGTGTAACGTGATTATGAATGATGACAATACTGACAATACTCTCATTTGAATAGGCCTAATTCAATTTGAATTTCAGAATGTTGATTATTGTCACTTTTCTGCCATATTGTTGCTAAGTCGTGACTAAAGCAACTAGAGATAGAGCATGTATTCACCAAACCGTCGTTCTCTCCGTTATATATATAAATATATATATATATATATATATATATATATATATATATATATATATATATATATATATATATATATATATATATATATATATATTATATATATACATACATACATACATACATACATACATATATATATATATATATATATATATATATATATATATATATATATATATATACAGGGACTTAGCCAGGATTTGGATAGTAGGGTGTCCAAAATGGACTTTGGAGGAGACAGGGTGTCCTGGTGAGCGAACGCAGCGCGTTCGATGCGGTCGCTCGAAGAGCGACCGCCTCTTACGGCCGGGGGTCTGGGGCCCGCTCAAGGGCCCCAGAAGCCAGAGGGTCTAGGTGCTCTGAAATGCATTCTCTGGCTTTTCCTGGCACTTATTTTCATTATTTTACATATTGAAATGTATGTTTTTTCAGTGTGAATTATACATTTCATAGATATTTTCCCAGGTATGTCAAATTTGAATAATTTTTCTATTGCTATACTACATACCAGGATGACCAGAAAGCAGGCACCGACATTAATTTCAAGGTCTTGAAATTCACTTTCCCGAAGCATATTGTCACTTGCCAGAAGAAAAGAAAACCTCCACAATTACCTATAAAAACCTGTATTTATACAGTGCTACTACTATTACCTGTTGTTTAAATGATTTTCTTCTCTTTTTCTAGGTATATGCTTGTGTCCTGACTCCTGTAGTTCTACTAGCATGCAGTTTCTTGCCGATCTGTAGATGACCTTCCCTTCCCTACCTGGCTTCTGGTGATCTCAACTGAATCCATGCCAGCCTGCAGCACTGGACTCTTAACAGCACTTATGCACACCTAATTTTCATACATAAATTGATATTGCTGCGACTTTGTAACCCTGCCTGCATCCTATGTAGCCTTAGTTCTCTGTACTTAGTTCACTTTTTGTCTGCTTCCTTTATTTCTACCTCTATGGTGGCCGGGTAATTTGTTCTCAATACTCACCCTTGATATAAAAATCCATGTATTAATGGAGTGATATTAAGCACAAGGAAAAATCTTATGTTTGGGGAACAAAAGCTAATTTCTGAGAGATTAATGATATTGGAGATTAGGCCACACTTGTATAGGGAAAAATACTAAACAGATGTCATGAGTAATATTTAATGGACAGGAGGGTATTGATCAGGTACCTTGGGCACAAAATTTTAAGTATAATGCTGTTTCTTGTACTTTTGAAAACACCAAAGCCTCGAGAGTCTTACTCTAAGTAAAATGGATGCTCAGAGGTGACACTGATTTTGAGAGAAAAAAAAGGATTTGCTATAAAATTATCCTAGAAAAAAAATATTCCTGAATCAACGTTTATAATTTTTGCATTATTATAAAAGTTATACAAAATAATGAGCACTCTGAGGTTGAATCAGTTAGGAAGACATGTGACAGATTATTTGAGTGCATGTCAGTTGGTGCAGGTATTTTGTGCATGCAGCTTGTAGATCTGCCTCTAGAGACATTCTGAACCCTGTTGTAACCCACCTCACCCTGTTAAGCATTTTAGAATGAATCATGTATATCTGTGACATTACTTATAGTGATGTCTGTGTCTGTCTTGTGTACGTCTAGTTTTTGTTGAATGAGTGAGATGATATGGGTGCACAATAAAATAGTTTTGTGTTCTATGTTACATGTGTGTTTTAAACGTTTTTTGTTGTTCAATAAGTCCCTCTAGTAGGATAGTGAGTCAGGTGTGTAAATCACATTCAAATGATATAAAAAGTTGTCAGTCCCAAAAGTTATTAGGATTCTATACTCCCTAAAAGGTGAGTTACAGTTGGATCAGCAGTATACACGGTAAGTGCAATGGAAATAAATCATACTGAGGTACACTCAACAGCGTCTGTGTCCTCAGAGGGCCCTTAAGAATAGGACTGGTTTGGTGAAGTAAAGTGCCATAAACAGTAAAGCTCTGTGATATGGTGAGTCATAGGCATAATAAAAGCATAGTAACTTAGATAGGATATATAGATATTATTAGACTATAGTCAAAGAAATTAGCCATACATTGTATAGGCCAAAACTAGAAAGATTGTCAAAATCTGACATCCTGTTGAGAGGGTAGTTTTCAATGTCTTCCTCATTAAAAGAGCTTTCAGGCAATACATGTATATATTTTGTATAGGCTGAATTGTCAAATAATTGCAGGATATAGGAAAAACAGAATCTAAGGAATTACGCCCCCACTTCATTTGCAATGCAGGAAAACACCTAACTAGCTGTGAGTCCAATATTAGCAGTAGGGGAAATCCCAGACAATTGTAAAAGATACATGTAGGCCTAGCTATCATCAATAAAAAAAGTAGTTCAATTGATTTTGACTTATGTTCAGAAAGCAGTAATAGTAATCATGTTAACAGGGGTAAATGTCTGGGTCAAAAATAACTAAGTTTTTTAACATGAAAAAAAAATTGGGCAGAACTCCGGTGTGTGTGACAGTAATCTCGTTCATAAGAATGAGATCCCATCACTTGTTAAGTTCATCCCCCCAATTCCCGCCACCTCTATTGTAGGACAGGGATAATAAACATGCATTTATTGTAACTTAAACCCATGTTAGGTAGAGAAAATCTATAGACCCCCCAGGTGGCATCCCAGGTTAGTGATATATTAAATAAGCTTACCTTTTGTCCTGTTCCAGATGACTGGGTTAGGCTTGAAGAACATTGTCAGATTGAGTCTCTTGTTTTGAAAATGTGAACACCATGAATCGCATTCGCTAATGCCACTATTTGCCCATGCCTGACAAACACACTAGGGTGTATACATTACATACTCAAAAGGCAAATTAAGTGACTAATATGTTGACTCCGTTGTTTGGGCTTATTTATGGCAACTGATACTCATGACCCCTGTTACTCAGCATACTGTGGCTACAGACTGGCCGCCGCCGGAGCACTATCTGACTATGTCAATATACTCAATTATCGCTCAAAGTATGCCTATGCTAAGAGACAGGAGTGTGATCCCTTATCTCTCCCAAGAGGGTTTTAAACGGAAATTGCCGGCAAAGCAGTGTGGCGATCTTATCTTTAATGTGCTCTCTTGGGGATCGAACCACTCCACATGTAAACAACAGGCCTTCTCATGCTTTTACGGCAGCTAGCAGCGTGGGTGGTTTGGGAGCAGCCGCCATTTGGTGATAACCTCTCATTTCCTCCCCCGTCTTTGAGAGTTACGTTTTGGCTAGGGTTAGCCCGCCTTTTATGGGGTTTTAGGAGGAGTACCCGTCAACCATTACATCGTAATTCAACCACTCTGCCCGCCGAAATGGCGGGTGGACGGGTCTCTGAAATAGCCGTTGTATATATATATATATATATATATATATATATATATATATATATATATATAATTACATATGCACCCACATGACTTCCGTGACATATTGAGAATTCCTATTGCCTTTTGTTATTGAAACGTGACTATGTCTAGTTGTTTGACCTAGCTCTTGGAGTCCTGGTGTTTTTCAACTGTGTCAACTGAAGCATAGATAACTAATTTATGCGATATCTGAAAACCGAAATACAGTTGAAGATTATGTGACATGTGTTACACCCTACAGCAATAACATATAAAAAAATATATTGCTTTGTTATCAAGATACATACATATGAGTCATACCTTATCTATGCCCCGATGTTTATCTTGTAAAAATATCGAGGGTTGTTGTTTACAACAGTATGTGTTTGCTGTTATAGTTGATCCTTAAGACTAAATTGTTCATCAATTGCTTACAATTTTAACGATGGGGTATTCAATTACCCATTCATGCCTGTAGCGGCTAAAACTGCCTGACAATTTGGGTGATTTCTTTCTAATAAAAGCAATATTTAGAAAATATTTGAAGGAGAATTTTTCAACCCAAATCCATCTAAAACTCTCCTTCAATTATTTTGCAAATTTATTCTTCATTCAAAAGTTATTTTCAAAAGTTTTGATAGGTCCAGACTACACTGGTCTTGAAAATAGATCTTCAAGGTACGAATGGATTTACTGTAGACTTGCCTTCCAAATCTGAGGGCTAGTTTCATCCAAATCCCAAGGATGCAGAATTTGTTGAAAACCATCAACACCCTGTTATCTTGGTATCAATTGGATAGCTCTCACCGAGTACTTTCAGATGAGTACTCATATGCCAGGGTTTCAGTCATTTTTCAGGTTTTTGCATCATTTTGTATTGGTCAAATTTGCCACCAGCAGCATAAAGGTTAATAGGTATTTCTCTTATTTTATTATTTCTCTCTTTGGTTTTGTAGGGTGTGGTAATCATGTGGAGCAGGTTTTGAAGGACGTCCCACCTGAGGAAAGATGCAAATGCCCTAAGAAAACATGTACAGTTCTTTAGATGGTAAACACAAATCTCTTTTCGAATGTAAATTATATAGTAATACCATTTTTTTGTACGTTTGGGGTGGGGGAGGGTTATACAGGTGTCAGGTCATACTTCATGAGATATCTTACAAAATAGTACTTAGGCCTAAAAAAACTTTTGTTTGTTTCCTGTAACCCTTCCTACCCTATTTTTTTGGCCCTACCCATAACCATTTTATGACATTTTGAATCAAAAACACGGTATTCCGAATGAAAAACATGAGCAGCTCAACTATGAGCCTACCATTTATCACTAAAAATATTTCTTAAAATAGAAACATTTTCCTACCTATCTACCCTAATTTTTCTTTGTGTATCTTCTGCTTTTCCATGTTAGATACTGCTTGTCACTATTTTGATATATGTTATACATGTTAACATTTATAGTTGCATGCTCAAAAACATTTTAATTATTTCAGCAGGTTTCTATGGAAGCACTGAAGGAAATTGAGCCATGACAATAGGATTTAGAACTGTGAACATACAGAGATGAACTGGAGATTTCACTGATGCTGTCTGCTGTGGATATTTGTATTGTTTGAACATATAAGTTATATTCATTCACATTCATCTATACGTCTCTTCATTATTTGAAACAGAATGGACTGTACATAGTATGCATAAACTGCTAAACTGTCATATATAGCAGCTATTTAACCCATTCATGCTTTAAGGTCTACTTAAAAAATGTCGTCTGGACCTAAGCTACTCTTGAAAATAACTTGGGAATTAATTATAAATTATAAAAAAACATTTGAAGGAAAGTTGTTAGTTGGATTCTATTCAACATTACTTGTTCAAATATTTTCTCGAAATTGCTTTTGTTTGGGAGATATCGCCAAATAAGTCAGGCGTTTTGGGCACTACAGGCATGAATGGGTTAATGTCAGAATTCTCATTGTGAGGAATGTATACATATCTCACCAGCACTATTTTCTTAGGAGTCAAGCTTTATGTGATAACTGCTTAGAGATTGGGACCGGTATATATATATATATGATTAGATACCAAAAATCAATATTGTGTTCTAAAGCTTAAGTAACAGAATTTGTTATATTGAAAGCATCATCTTGAAAATATCTAAAATAAAACATTATCAAGTGTGTGATTAGGTTTGTGCAATTATTTTTGATTTATTTAAACATCTGAGGGGAAATGTAATCCAAAAAGGTATCTCTTTTTTGATCAAATATTTTAACAGGAAGCTGGGTTTGTCTAGTCTTGTTATTATGTCTTTTAAAAACATTTCCAAATATGTTTTTTTGTCTATATGTTCTTAAGATTTATTCCTATTTACATACCCAGTTTAAAGCATTTTAATTCTTTTGGTTATGCCCTCTTTGCCTTTACTTGTATAAATTCATAATAATGACAGAAGTCTTGTTACAGTACTTTTGGGAACTCAGAAGATGGGTTATTGTATAATCCAAAATACTCAATAAATATAATTTTCTAATACCAGGTGTCATCTAACAATCTGATGTATGTGTCTTTGCTATTACACAATAGATATATTTTACACAATATTATGACAAAATATCTCAAATAACCTTTATTCAATATGGATGGTGATTAAAATCCATCCTTCAATGCATTTTTTTTATCAATAAAACTGCCTAACAAGCTCCATTCTGATTCATATTCATAACTTTGTTTTATAAAATTTGTCAAGGATCAGATTAAAGATGATCTATTCTCCATTATTACTTTGTTTTGAATTACAAAAAGCAAGTGTCAGGCTGTTTTTAAGAGAGGTGTGAATAAGGTCTGTCATAACTTATTTTGCATGTGTCTTTAAGAAATGTCTAAATAATGGAACAAGGAAAAGTAATCTCTTTTGAACTACATCCTTGTAACTATCCTGCGTTCTAAGTGACAATTTTCTTCCAAGAAGTTCATATTTATTGTCTGCTGATCTGTAAATGATAGGTCTAATATCACACATTGACTTGCCAATCAATTTTTAGTTTTGGTGAATAATGGTTGTCTATTTGGATTGCTTTTATGTATAAGTTTTCTGCAATGATATTTGTTTGTGATAAATAACCAAAGATAGATTCAAACAATAAAGTTGATTTTGAGAAATGTATGCCTCGTTTTTTGTTTATCACATGTTTTGCTTAGTTAATGAGTCAAACCTGCTGATGCCTGAGCCGCCCTCCTCTAGGATCAGTCAAAGAAGTCAGTTTTTGTAGATAGCACTTGGAGATTAGGTTAATTCAAGTGTAATTATTTCAATGGAATTTAAAGACCAGCCTTAGAGAATAAGTGATTACTTTTTGCTGATGCTCTCACAAGGACATATATAATCTCTTTTAATACTGTAGAACACGAAATTTCCGCGTGTGTTTATATATAGCGTACTTAGCGTGTGGTTCCGCTTCGCTATATATAAAACCGCTGTACCTTTTTATTACTGTACTGGCGCTGTCAGCGGCGACTACCGTCGCTAACATAAAGATACGTTATGATGCAAAACTCCCCAATACGCTGTACTTGGGACACGCGTGAATTTCGTGTTCTACAGTATTATGATCGAAATCTTTATTTGATATTTAATATTACTGAGTTGCAATTTTTGCAAACTTGAATTTCTTTTATCATTATGTAATCAATCATTCCAATATTATCATTACATTTGTACCCAAGCTATAGAAATGATGTTGAGTCCCATGGGATGACAGTTTTGTTGGCATCGTTAGCTGCATTGAATGCGATCCATTAGGTTTTGCAAACCCTAAAATAAAGATGAAATGGCTTGTGCATAAGCAATGTGTAGATTAGGCAATTTCCAGCTTATAAAAGAAATTCTATTATTAAATTTTAAAGTAGGGATAAATCATACCGAATGTGTGCTATGTAGTCAAGCCAGAGACGTATACACCTGAGTATTATAGTTCCCTGGTCAAACAAGCCACCTAGGGGCAATTTCTCTGAGGAATAAATAATGAAAACCAAAATAAACTTTGTAAGCAGTATCGAAAATTTATTGCTTCCTCGATGTATCCTTTACAAAAATATTTCACAATTCCCTAAGATATTCACATTTCATACAGGCCCTTTATACTGTACTCATAATACCATGTCTATATCATATCCTTGACTTATCTTATAATACATGCTCTTTTCCTGTACTACGCAATGCCATATGCTGGTTTCCAGTAACACCTAAATATCTCAGGCCCTGGAACCTGGATATGTATCACCTTAGATGAATACAACAATGGATAGGTAGCGAGAGACCAATTACCATATGTGCTAAAGTGAAGACCTGGCTATCCCAGTTTGACGTCACTAGGAGACCAAAGACCGATGAGGGCTCTCGTATCGTTTACATTACAGAGAGAGTTACGCACCAACATGCGCAGAACGCAACTTTTGGCCTATTCGCCACAGCCAGGTTGTTCAGGGAGACCTGCCAGTTGTGTATCCCGTGGATTTACATTTGTGGTATCTATTTCAGAATGTAAATTATGTCCATCAATCCCGAAAGATGTAAAACATATTACTCTCTCTGGCAGCACACTTGATTTGAACATGCCTACACCACCTAAGAGATTTCTAAAACCACCAACTCTATTCACAGTTCCCTATTCTTCATCATCATCATAAATAACAAGAATCAATCACCTCTCTTAGTATTGGACAGTGAAATATTTTTACTTTGTTTGAAGGAAAATTATTTCAAATTGTTCATAAAAAATGTCCAATCCTAGCAACTTGAAAGTTTTGATAAAGTTATCATTTGATATTCCAGTTAAAATCATTAAACAGCTATAAAACGAGATCATTACATTTTAGTTTAAAAATTTGAAAAGTGATGCGAAATAAATAGTTGAAAACTTGCAATAAAAGACAAAGTATGTAGGACGATTCTAATAGAATAATGGATTACACAAATAGCAGTTTGTGTAATTAGTAAACTTTTATTGTATTTTGGTGGACCAATACTCTCCTTCAATAAATTTTCTCAATGTTTTATCGCATAATGATAATGTTTGTCATAGGGATACCCCAAATCCAACTTGATACCCCAATTTCATCAAGAAATAATACATCAATGGGAAAAAAGAATTCATCCTCTGGTCAACCTTCTTCCTGAAGTCTCTATGTAAACCAGCTCAAATCAATAAGTAAGTATGAATGAATGGCATTTCATCTTATCTTAGAAGATTACAGAAATTGTTATTCCGACACAGAAGACACCCAAACCAAAAGAGATACTGACTCCCCTTGTTCTAGCAGTTGACCCTAGATTGCTAGAAGTCCAGAGTTGACTCTAGACTGCTAGAAGTCTAGCACCGCCTCAAGGCTGCTAAAGTCTAGAGCTAATTTAAGGCTGCTGAAGTATAGAGTTGATTCAAGGCTACTAGAAGTCTAGAGTTGACTTAAGGCTGCAAGAAGTCTAGAGATGACACTTGGCCAAGGTCAGTTAAAATTTGAAGAAAGAAGAACTCATCATTAGTATAGACTGGATAACTCCATAGACATGACATGTTTCTATCTATATAAACCCAGGTTAAAATGAGCGCCAATTATTTACAAATCAACCATTACCAATTCACCACATAATTATCTTTCAATTAAAATAGAGATACAACTTCATCAATAGCGTCGTCTGCAAAAAACAGATACATCTGTATGTCTAAAATCGTAAAATACAGAAGCCGACCATTTCTCTTACTTTAAACTAGGGCTCACATTAAAACGATTATAGATTCCATAACGAGACAATGAACTTCCATTACAATGTTATCCAAAATGATGAAAAGTTCATCTTTAACCTACACATTCCTTTTACCTGTTTAAACAGGTAATTGTAAAAAATCTCTTAACCCATTCATGCCTGTAGCAGCCAGAACCACCTGCCTCTTTTTGGTTATATCCTCTCTTACAAAAGCAGTGGTTGGAAAATATTTCAAGGAGAGTTGTTCATTAAAACTTCATCAACAACTCTATCGTCAAATAGTTTGCAAATTAATGCTTCATCCCGAAGTTATTTTCAAAAGTGTGACAGGTCCAGACGACACTTGTCAATAACGTCTTCAAGCATGAATGGGTTAATAAATATCTAGGGATTGGGTTTTCTCAGCCTACTATAAGCTGGAATTGTCCTAAAACTGGTTGTCATAAAAAATGGACATAAAAACAGCAGTAAATACCGACCATCACAGCTATCCATACCTCCCCCTATACAGTATATTTACATAAAATAACTGAACGGCAAATAGAAATATGGCTAAATACATTAGTTATAATATCCTTTCCCTATAGCCCATTAGTATCTGTACAAGTAAAATATAAATTGTGTAATAACTATGTATTCATCTATATAATTTCATTAGCAATGTTAATTATAACTCAAATTCTCCAGCCTCACAAAAAGATTGTCATGTGATCACACAAAAAAATAGTTCCCTCACTCACCCCTTCATTGAATAAATGGAAAGACAAAACAAAAGTTTTCTTAACCCTTCCAATGCTGAGGCTACTTTCTTCCAAAGCACAAGGACCCAAAGACTTTTGAAAACCATTTAAACCCTGTCATGTTGGTATTCATTGAATAACTCTCACTGACTACGTTCAGATGTTCCAGGGTTTCCATAATTTTTCAGATATTTGCATCATTTTGTAATGGTTAAATTAGCCACCAGCAGCATGAAGGTTAGGTATCAGGAAATCATATTGACAGTATTTTCAATGAAATTTCTATTTTGGAAATCCATATGGAAACTACTTCAAATATAGAAAGAGTTTGACTCTTGAATACAATTTATACCATCAAAGGCAGTATCACCATGACAACATGAGTGTGAAGGGGTTAATATTGAGATATAAAACAATAGCATAATATTAACAGTTGAACGCTCACAGATAACAATGCTCAGATAGGTTTCCATCTGTAAACCAACCACAATGGCTATAATAACAGTCCTTTTCAAGATTTTCCCTGTATGATTAGATGGCAACCACCTTGGTAGAAAATTCTCTGAAGAAGAAACATATGCCTTAAGTCTTTTATAACTGTATATTCCAATACAGGTTGTGATACCAACCAGTGTATTATCGTTAAAATGTGTTAACATCACGTGTAACTATTAGTTTCTTACAGATGTTAGTTAAACACCCCTTCTCCTTATTCTATCGTTTGGCAACGAATGCACTGATGAAACACAGAAGCTAGCAAATACTCAATTGTGAGGAAGTGCGCAGTACTTTCATTTGCCAGGAAACCTATAGTGTTTGTGACATAAAATACTCTAACACCTGAGATATTGAGCTGCGAATGCTCATTTGATCTTGGTTGCTTACGATGAAGACACACAACGGGTTATGACTTCTTGATTTAAATGGACCAATTGAAATGGGCCATCACTATTTTCGAAATGTTGATCTTGGCTCTTGTTCATTTGTCGTCAATATTTGCTGCTAAGTTTGTTCTTATGTCTATGTTGACATTTTATACCTAGTTTTTCACGTTTTACTTTCTCCCAGTCATGTCTCTAGCGTCCAAACACTTCCTGCCTCTTTTGATAATATCCATGTGCGAATAGCATTTTTTCTTAAAACAATTGAAGGAGAAATATTGACCAAAACTGAACCCACAAATTCTCCTTCATGAATTTGAGCGGTTTTAATTGAATCCAAAGTTTAAGTCAGAAGTAGGATAGGTCCAGATGCCGCTTGCCAAGATCTCCCGGCTTGAAATGAATGGGTACTTTGCAGCTCCTGCTACTGCTGCGGCTTCTACTCCTGCTTCTACTTCGGTTCCTGCTGCAGCTACGACTGCTCCTGTTGCTGCTACTACTGCTCCTGCTACTGCTACTACTGCTCCTGTAGCAGCTTCTACTGCTCCTGTTGCTGCTATTACCGCCCCTGCTGATTAAGGCACATTCATCCCATTCTCCATATATTCTATTGTGTGGCCATACCCCTCATATTTAGTGAGCACTAGATCTATATCTGAATGAGGAAATATTTTGATTTTGATAATCAAATCACTGAATAATATGGTGAGCACTTTTTATTTGTGAAATTCACAGCCTGTTTACATTACAAGGACTGCCTATTAGACGTTCAATGATTGTTTTATGGACTTGTTTAACCTTTACACCCCTCTAGAGCCTGAACTACCAATTTTCTGTAATGTCTTTGTGACAAGTGCTGCCACCTATGAAGATCGCAAGTGCTTCCACCTATCAGTACTTAGTGTAATTATGCCAATGATTATGCTCAATTGTGCACAGAAGTATTGGCACCTGATATGCTCAGAGTGTAAAGATCCCTACTTAGTGTACTTGTCTTCTATCTAGATAGTGTGCAGCCTTTTTATTTCACCAGGAAACCTACAATGTTTGTGCCATCACATTAGCTAACACCTGAGATATTGAGCTCCGGATGCTCATTTGATCTTGGTTGTTTTTGATCTCTTTTTCAGAAAAAAATACCACATTTTTGCTCAGTCACTCTTTTGCTGTTCCTCCTGGTCTCTTTTTTGGTAGGAATACGTTGTTTTTTTCACCCACTCTTTTGCTGCTCCTCCGACGAGTGCTGCCCCCTAGGCGTAGGCGAGGAGGACATTGCTCGGAAAAAGTCGTTTCTGAGTTTGTTATTCATGTTGGCAGTACCCCGGTACTCCACTACCCGTTTTGTGATGCCCTGAGGCATGGGCGTGTGCCCAGGGGGCGCTATTTCCCAGATGTCCTCGCCCATGTCAGACTCATAGTGCTGGATGCGCTGCATCGGCTGCGGACTGACATTATTTTCTCGCCTCACAGCACTTAGATGGGAACTTTCAACAGTAGATCTGTAAAAGGAATAGAACAAACATGAAATACCGGTACTGCATAACTGGTATTTTTTAAAGGCATTTAATTTTCACTATTATTGCGCTCTCCAAGATAGTGCCAAAATGACATCTTTCAAATTAATATCTATGTAGTAATGAATATATAGTTTGAGTGCTTGAATGCGCAAATTTAAAGTAGCGCCAATATGATAATACATTGGACTATAGGTAACAATCTATCACTTAGTCACAATGTCAATACAAACTTGGATGGAAGATAACATTGTATCACTAAATCACTATGTCAATACAAAATTTGATTATAAGACATTTTATATCCATAAGTTACTATGTCAATACAGCAGAGGATTATAAGAAACTTTGTATCACTAAGTCACTATATCAATACAAAATTGGATTAGAGTTTACATTGTATCACTAAATCACTATACCAATACAAAATTAAGTTATAGGAGACTTTGTATCACTAAGTCCCAATGTAAATGCAAAGATTCTACTAACGCAGGCATTGTGATAGTCGGTTGATCAGCCAATCGTCGCAGTGCCTCAGTACTGGGCCGCTTCATAGGGGTCAAATTGTTGGCGTCACTCTCATCAGAACTGTCAGCCGATGAGGAGGCAGAGGATGCTGGGCGAATCTTCCCCCTCATTTGAATATCCAGCTCGTTGCTGCCATGGAAGCTGGAAAGGTAGCGCTCCTTTTCTTGGCCCGTAAGTGGACAGCCGGAGACGATCGCTCGCTGCATGAGAACGTACAGGGCCGTGTTTGCGACCTTCTGTTGACCTTGAGATGCGGTGTCGCTTCCCGAGCCGCGTATCACGGCATCGCTGACAGAGGGCGCAATGGCATGATTCCACAGCAGACTCAACCACCTACAAGATAAAGATTGAATTCAAATTAACCAGGAATTGACTGTAAGTCGTTTAAAGGTAAATTTGCCCCCGAATCATGTGATTTTGCGACGAAATGTGAAATCATAGGAAACAAGTTCGCTAATGGACATAAAATTATCAACTGGAGCTCTTTGAGATTTTTTTTGTTTTTCAATTTTATATTACCTAATAGTGCCCCAAAACACATCTAATAGCATATATTCTCAAAATTTCCTGAGGAAGCAGGCCCCTAGACCCTCCTAGATGGACAGTGTGCTTCTGTTACCAGCATGCTGCATGCACAGGGATTTATTTGCTCCAAAATTTCAAATCCTAGGAGCCAAATCTGCTCACGCCTGATTATGTTAAGCTCAATCCCTGAATTAACTCTTCCAATGCCATGCAAGCATACATGCATTGGTTACAACACTGAACTAGTGAACCATGCATGCATAATAGTATATGCATGAGACATGATCAAATTCTTTCAAAAGAGAGACTGACTTGCCATTCTACTAGACCCCCCTACAAAGCTCCAAAGTTATGCAACTAGCTACCAAAAGTTAGACACGATTTGAAGGTTATTTTGGTTTATTTCTTCTTATATTTCCTCACTGCTTCTTCAAGACTTAAACTAAAAGGACAGAAATACTGCCAACAAACAAATTTCAAAATGCGAAACTCACCTCAGAATGGACTTAGGCTTGCCAACCTCAACCGGACAACTGAGAAAATGACTTGGCCCGAACACCAGCTCCGGGAGGCCGAGTTTGCCGAGGCCGTCGTTAAGGCGCTGCCAGACGCAGATCACCCACTCAACGGCTCTGTACACAGCGTCATCTGGTGGAGGAAGCTGGCCATCGTAGCGCGTCATCAGTCGTCGGAACAGGTGGCGGGCTAGGAGACCTTTCATCGGTTCGGTGTCGATACGGAAGTGGACCCATCGGAAACGCTGCTGGATGGACAATTCTAGACCCGTCGATCTGTAATAATACAGCAATGCGGTGAAAATAAATGAAGTGATTGAACAATTTAAAGAAAACAAATGAATTAAGTGATTGGTTTGCATCATGGCACAGGAAAAGTGACATGATGAGAGTTGAATTGCAAAAATCCTTGAAGATAAAGTTGAAATAAAATAAAATAGAAAGCGGAAATTGCAAATAAGAAATCTAGAATAAGGCAGAGAGAAAGAGGAAGTGTGAGCTGATAAGATTTCAATATAGGTATCCCTTCATCTTATTTCAAAACCGTAAATCTATTCCACCGGAGCAAACATATGATAGTCCCTCACACATGGAATAACTTATAATCATTGCTATGTTAGAAGAAATATTTGACTGAAAATTATCTGCTGAATTTTAAATAAACCATCTAAAAATATTCTTTAAACATTATGATAATATGAGTTACAGCACCATCACAATTGGTTGACCATTGCGTCCTAGATGTAACTGGTTAATCAAGTTGCATTTTTGTTGAAAGTGTTCACGAAAGTGATTTTGTATCTTTAATAAGCATTAAAATGTTAGTTATAAATGGGGTTTAAGGAATTAAGAAAAATATCCCTTGCCGACATCTAAGAACGCAAGTTGGGCATGATGCAGTTTTTCTGGAACATGTGAATTCTTGCCATAAAGTACCCCTTAGCAAAATGCAAACTATTGGTTGTAAAATAAAACACTAATTCAGGTAGCAGTCATTTTCCAGGACTTTCTATTGGAAATTTTAGAAATATAAATAACAACCTGTTTTAAGTTTGAAATAATTTGAGAAATGATGTTTGTGTGTTCCGAATTTCAAAAAGATTGAGTAAATAAATAAGAAAATAGCAAAGATGATTTAGGAAATACAAGCAATTCTGAAGCTTAGTCACAAATATTATATTTCTCATATAAGTTGGGCCAAAGGTTTGAACTCGGTTTAGACCTAAAATAGGATTCATTGAAGGCAAGGTCATTTTAATAAATGCAAAGAATAGTTAGCGTTGGTTACACTAATAAGTGACATTTTCAAAAGGGCATTCCTCAAAACAGTTCAAATCATGACATTTTCAACTAGTATTTTACTAGTATAAAATTGGTAATTGATTCAGCAAGACTGCCACCTGGTGTTATAACTGTTCACTAGCAGAGTGCAAAAAGCTAACCTACGTCAAAAATCTAAAATACATCTAATATGTGTGAAAACAATACAAGAACCATCAAACTGTGTCATCATCATCATCATCATCATCATCATTCCTCTCAGAGGCACCTATAGCAAACCGTAGTCTAGACAGTGCTTCATGATATTTTATAAACTTTTGTATACCATGTTAATTTACTGCATTACTGCATACTGGTTTTTAATGACAAGCGGTGATGTCAGCGTGTTGAACGATAATAGTATAGGGATCGGATGTCCAAATAATATTTCACAGTTTAAAAATGATTCATACTCAAGGGTGCGTTGGAATTTGGAATTTCGTTTTTTCATCGCTTTTTCAGTGGCAACGTCTTAGACCACATGCTCATCAGGACAGGCCCTTCCAGGTAGGGCTGCATACCGCTAAGGGTGAAGCGGTACGGTACCGTAACCGGTACCAACGAAACGATACAGTATTTTAACGGTACTGCTATCGGTATCTAGAAGTCTTGAACTATGCTAAGTACGCACTTAGCCTAGTTCTTGACATACATAGATAACGTATCAGTCTCTGTTAGGTGTGATGATAATGTCATATGAAGGGTTCTACTTGTAGGTGCGGAGGCTTGTTTGCTTCGAAGGTGCGCTGGCCTATGTAGCGAATTGAGATGTCGCTGCTGCCATATGTATGGTGTTCATTGTGATTGTTATCACCACCGCGTAGTGGCGCTGTAGTAGCGATATGCAGCGCCACTACGCGGTGGCGATAGCAATCACAATGAACACTATGCATGTGGCAGCAGCGATGTCTCACTTCGCTGTATGGGCTGGCGTACCTTCGAAGTAGACAAGTTTCCGCACCTGTAGGTACAAATTTTCATATGATATTATCAACATACTTGACAGAGATTGATACGTTATCTATCAAGAACTAAGCTAAGTGCCTGCTTTGCAAAATACCGATAAGCATACCGTATAAATCTGAAACGGGTATTCACTGGTATTTTGCGAAGCGGTATTCGGTACGGTGCTGGTACCTGGTACCGGTGTACAGCCCTACTTCCAGGATGCACAAAGTATGCATTAATTGAACTTCAGCAATATTAACACAGGATACAGTCTATAATATGAGACTGAGGGCTCCACATACATTTTATAGCAACATACAAACTTGACCAGCAACTTGTGTGATGGATAAGAATAATACAGCAAGCAAACATCTCAAGTCATAAGTAGATATATAACAAACAGGTGCGAATCAACCATCTCCTCTAATGTGTCCAAATACCTAACAAGTTCTCCTGCAAAACAGAATCTGGTTTAACCCAATTCATACCCAGACTACCCTAAAAAGACCTGCCTATTTTGGGCATATTTTCAATACAGAAGCACCCTTTAAGATATAAGTTACAAAATCTGTATGGCAACATTACCAACCAATTCCACACATTTATGTTCAAATGCTTTGTCATATCATGACATTCTTTAACTAGTAATTACTAGCAGTTCAAGTAATTTGCATTCAGACTTATTTCAAAAGAGAGTCGCCATGTGACTTAATTTTTCGGTTGTTCAGTGGTTTTCTCTGATTTTACTTAGATTTCCTCCACCATTAACCAATTATATGCCTGTACATAATTTATACTTAATATTGCAAAAAAGGTGAAGATGAACAAAATGGCTATATTCATGATTTTTAGGCATAAATGCATTCAGGTAATACTTTTCCGAGAGCCTCTGAGTACGACTGGTCTATTCCACACCACACCACTAGAAAGCAGTATGTCTTTTTACTCCTATACAACACAGGAATGTGACAGTGATCATACAAAACCAAATACAGAAGGGGCTATACTAGGTTACATGGTTAGATAATATAATACATATTTCTAAAGTAATTAGGGTAAACCACCACTTACGTCTGATTTAAGCTGAACGCCCCCCTTCTCAAATTAGAAATTGAATTCACCCTAAAAATTCTTCTATGCAATGAAAATTTTACAAAATGTCAGTTCAAGTGTTCCCCCATGATCTGACAAAAATGAAATTATCAAGAATAATTCATACATCTTTCATAAATATGGTTCAAAATCTAATTTATCTGACACAAGTTAAAGTATTTTCCATATCTCATACGATAAATTTCAAATAATGTTTGGATAAAAGTTCTTAATACAGTTTAAATATATTTTACAGCCTAACAGTTACCTGAGAATATATTATCTTTTTGCTACCCATCCCATCAAGGAAGGATTTGTAGGTTTTAAAGCGAAAATCACTGTCACACTCATGTATGCTGATATTTTGCACGAAAATGCCGCAAAACTGGTGCATCTTCTTTCCCACTGAATAACTCATTCACATCAGGAGCGTACACATGGATAGACCTCGCTAAAATAGCGAAAAATATTTTATTGAAAATATTTAATTCCGTTAGTTTTAACACTCACTCTTCAAATAATTTTGGAAAATATATCCCATTAAGGGTTATGAATTCCTGTAGAAAATGTTGTCGGTATCAATGATACCTTTGACAAATAATTTGGGAGCCTAATGATTTTACAAGATATTAGAAGGAGCTATGTTGGTAGTGTTCCAGGAAATTCCTCCTTCAAATGTTTTCTCAACTCTGCTTTTGTCTGAGAAATTTCATCAAAATTCAAAGGCTGCCATTGGCCACTGTGAGCACTTATATTAATAAATTTGATAAATTTCTAGCCACATATGTTCTCCAGATGCAAATGGGTTGAATCCAAGTGTCTGTGCAACCTGTAGAGGAACATATGTGAGAGAAACAAGGAAATCATCCCAAGGTCATTTGAAGGTCAAGGTGGCAGGCAGGCAGCGGCTGCAGTAGGGGTTGTGTAGTACCTATGTCTGATGGCCCAGTAGAGGGAGGCTCCGGCGGGGAGGCTGTCACCCTTAAAGCAGGATAAGCGCAGCCTGGCCACATAGTAAGACACAACACAGAAACAATAATGTATTATCATAGCATCATTCACAATCATCCCTTTCTGGCCTGGAGCGCACTAAAACAGGGCTCGAAATCAAGAGTTCTTTTCTAGGGAGCCCAATTGCATCTTCTTAACCCTTATGCTGCTGGTGGCTAATTTGGTCAACACAAAATAATGCAAAAAACCTAAAAAATGTCTACCCCTTTATAACAATGGTGGTCTGAGTCATGGTCCAATATTCTGAATGAAATTTCAAGGTAAAGAGAAATGATATTTCAATAGATTAGATCAGGTACCTCTTTCTTAATGTGTGCTCCATTTTTAAGGGTTTGAATAAACTCTAATGTAATTCCAACACCCACCCCCCCACCTCTCTTCTAAAACCCACAAACACAACTCTTAATTCATTAAGGCATGAACTAGGTACCAATTTCATAACTTTTCACATTTTTAAGTAATCCTTAAACATTCTAACACAATTTAAACTTTTTTTCCAAAAACTCTTTCCAATTATATATAATGCATACAACTAACTACGTGATAAAGGTACAAAATAAATGAAAGCATAGAAATACACTTTTAAGACTCTCATTTCACAATACATACATATACAACACCAATTTTTCCTTAGTGTTTTCTACCTACAAAGACACTACAAAGGATATTCAAAAAGGTCACAGACCTGACCTTGAGAGGTCAATATCAAGACAGACATGACCATGAGAGTTCAACTAGGCACTGACCTTGTTCTATCCATTGTTCCTACGATATAACAGGAGGCCACCAGGAAATAGTCTCCTTCCTTTCCCTCCAGATTGAGGCGGAATGCGTTTTGTGGTCCGCGGTGTTCGAGAGCCGGGAGAATGTCGCTGAAGATGTCGGAGATGGAGATTCGGCTCAAATCGTCGAACACCAGAATTGGTACCTTGCGAGGGGGCGGAACGGAGCCTACCCGGAATAAACAACCTGGAAATATAGCAGTAAAGCATATATCTAAAGCTTATAAATACTATCAACAATAATCTAGGTCTTCCTCATTTTATTCGAAAATTTTATCTTTGTGCTTCTTTTTTATTCTTGAAATTTCTTGCCATCGCAAAACACAAATTACTAATAAGTATCAAGGATATCAATATTGCTTAATTTAAGCAAACTAACATTTCAGTTAGGAAAACTATGTTTTTATTGAGGCAACAATGACTTCTCACTCCCAAACTCTGCCACCTCCCACCCCCATGACCAAAGATCATAAATTTTTTTCAAATCAAAGGTAATGTGGCCATTTCAGGTCAGACAAGCCCAGAACCCAATATGATTACTTGAATATTTTCAGTATTGTAATCATTTAATTTCCTACCTCTTTCAGTGAGGAGTTGCACTAGGTCGGAGCGACTGTAGTTGGAGTTGAGCGTGATGAAATAGATCTGTGCCGCGTTCCCGTGCTGCTGTTCGCGTACCTTGACGCACTGGGCCAGGCGACGGGCCAGGTACGTCTTTCCTGTGCCGCCTGGACCATAAAACACAATGTTCTTGTACTGTTCGATCTAAAATAAGTAATTTCAGAAAATATGTCAGAAAACAGCACTTATATGTAGTTGAGAATATACCTGCGCATCATTATGCATGTAATGGGCATGTTTGAATGGGCGTGTAAACAGGCATGTACAGGCCCATTAACTTTTATTTGTGTAACTGTTAGACTTTAACTGCACTCTAGATTTCAGAAAATACAAATGAAATTCTATGCTTTAAGAACGACTTTGAAGAGGTAAGTATTCCCCACATAAACGATTCTGATAATGATGATCTTAGACAAAACACAAGTACTAGACAACAACAAATGCCGTGAGAACCATTTTTCTCTGTTCTCATCGTCACACTATTTCAACATATTCGTAGCTTCTTGCCAAGGTATGTGTCTTGTTGTCTGACAAATGGAACATACATATGCAAATAATCAATGATCTGTATGATTCCTTTAATTTGTCCCCATCTATTTGAGGACATATTTTCTACATAGGGCGAGGGCTTCACTATGACTATCATGGTCAGATCTAGTGGACTCACCAATCTGAGGTAGTTCTGCAGAGTGGCCACGGGAATGAGTGTTTCATAGGAAAGAGTGTCCTGACAGGTGTCTTCCCAACCTGAAAGATGAGAAATATACAATATTCCTTGTTACAATAACAATGTAATATACAAGGAAAGGGGCATGAAATAAAGAACATGATTCTTACTGGATTGCCTTCAGTTTTAACAATGGGGATGGTTTTATAATACAATATATGTTGTATACTGTGTTAATTTTTGCGCGTACAAAGTAATTGATTCAGCAGGCAGCTGATGCCAAATTCTGTGAACTCATGCTTTGTTAGCATAACTCCATAATTAAGGCCAAGAAAAAAGTATTGTTTGTTTCCTGTAATGGTATGAAAAAAATAGGTTAGGTAGGTCGGGGAAAAAAAATTGCATTATTTTTTTGGTCAAAAATGTGTGTTTTATGCATGTTTTACGTTTATTGGGAGTTGGGAGGGCAGAAAAAACTTTAAGGTAAGGATTTTTTTGAATAAAAACTTGTTAGGGTAGGGTTGCAGGAAACAAACAACTTTTTTTAAGGCCTAACCATGCCCTTCACGTACAGGGTTTTAAGCAGGAACTTAACCAGTGATTTCCCAGTTCCACAGGAAATTTTTAGGAATACAATAGGAATATTGGGAAGTATCTGGGAACATTTCCGAGGAAATAGTAGAGTTCTTGTGGGCTTGGGCAATGAGGGTTAAAAACCGAGTGACAATTACTTACCAAATAGTTTGATGGCAATCTGGTTGGTGTCATTATTACACAAAATCTCAAAAGGGGTGTTTTCTGAAGGGGTGCCTGGAGACCAGCGGTGGAGCCCTAGACAACAAAAAAGAAAAGATGATGATGATGATAATGAAATTAACTCTGATCCATCCAGTCAATACAATCCATTGGTGTTACCTAATTTCTCCATGTCAAAATCTAGAACTGATTCAGTGATTATAAAAATCTAAAAGCAGCATGACACTCCAAATAAAACTTATTTTTTAGGATTGGATTGATCTAAAGAATAAATATTTAGAAACGTGTGAATGAAAAGTAGTATTGCCTGAAATGCCCCTTCAAACATAAACATTTAAAACCTACTTTCCACTTATAATTGGAAATAGTTCTTAGAGAAATTAGTCTAGAAGAAGAAACTGTATTGAATTTGTGTGAAATCTTATTAGAATCTGAGTCAGAATCAAATCACCAGGAAAAGTATTAAGAAAGGTTTTTAGGTATATATTAGTCATAATGTCATTTCCGACCTCCCCAACTGAACATAGTCAAGAAAATGCATAACAAATACTACACTTCTAGTTTTCTGACTATAAGACCTTAGTACTAGGTTCCATTCATGCTATCTATGTAATCTCCTATAAAAACAGCATGATTCAAGTATCAAATGCACTACATATGGATGTCATGGTTACTATTTACATGGCAACTGTTTCCATGACAACAGGAAAATTCACAGGATACACTTTAATCATAGCAACAATCAGTAGACAAATGTTTGACCATACCAACAGTCACTACCAACATGACAAGCTTCTATAGCAACAATAAATATTCATTAGACAACCATACTCATAGCAACCACAGATCTGACGAGACAAAGACCACCATTTTCCCCTTGAACCAGAAGAAGAGAAAGTAACAATAAATACAGTAATGTTAAAATGTTGGTTATCCCTGAGAACTGACAAGGAATGATAGGAGGGAGAAACTCTTCCTTATCAAGAGGTTAGAGATGTGAGCATCGATAGTTCCATGCTAGAGTATGGGAGAAAATTGGACTTATGTAAATCAAATCGTTTAACCCATTCATTCCAGGGAAGGCCAGACAACTTAATAAGGCGGATATGTATTTGAAAAGTCATTTTCAGATGAGAATTCTTTTTTACAAAAATACTGTTCAAATATATATCTTATCAACAGATAAGAAAGCCACAGTTCACAAGATATTTACAAGACATTTATATTTACAATATTTACAAATGTGACAGACCACGTGAACACTCACTGTATGATAGGGTTAATCATAATTGTTTACTCATACACGACTAGCCAAGTTTTCTGACAATCACAAATAACTTAAGGGTAAATTTCACTAAATATTTGAAAAGACTTGAAAAAGAACAAAATGTTCTATAAATTTCAGTCATTCTGGTTTGTTTGGGAAATACACACAGAAGTCAGATCATAGTGGCTCGCGGGGAGGAATGGGTTAAGTCGATACAGGTGCTGTAAATTAAATAAATAAGTAAGTAAATCATCAATTTTTCAGAAGTCATAACATACAGAAATTAGGAATAATCATCTTACATAGACACACAATCAAACCCTCTTCATGCACAGAATACCAAGTGAAAGATCTTTTGAAAAATACAGATTGAATAAGAATACTTGATTGAATACTTTATTTTATTCCTTTTTCAGATAAACATTTTTCAGATAAACTTTCTCCCTGATATAGAACATTGGGGGATGGACATGATATCAAACCATTAATCTATTTTTGGGATCAGGTGTGATGAAAGGATTATTTGGAAATCATTTGAAAGGAGAAATGTTTACAACATCGCAATGAACACTTTTCCTTAAAATGGACTTGAAGAAAGTCAAGCCATTTTACTAAGTTATTGTTATTCAATTGTATCTAAAAATATCTCTAGATTTCTGAGCATGAAGGGGTTAACCCTTTGGCTGCTGGTGGCTAATTTGCTCACTACACAAAGGTGCAAAAAGGCTGAAAATGACTTAAACCATGGCATATGGGTACTCATCTGATAGTGCTCAGTGAGAGCTTTCCAATGAATACCAACATGACAGGGTTTAAATGGTTTTCAAAACTTTTTGCATTTTTCTCCCATGGACAAAAGTAGCCGTAGCATGGAAAGGGTTAACACAGAAGCAGGTAGCTGTTAGTTGTCACACAGTTAGTTGAAGGAAGTATCAAGCGGCTAGAGGCAGATTTCAAGCTGGGGACATGAGAAAATGTCAAGTTATCAATTATTCTTTTAGGTACCTGACATAACTGTTGATCATACCACTAATTACTTTGTTAGGAACTAACTTTTAAGGCAGGGACAATATCACTAATAACTATTTTAGGTCAGGAATCATACCATTAAGTTCTTTGTTAAGTAACTTATTTTAAGGCAGGGATATTATCACTAATTTCTTTGTTAGGTGCCTCATTTTTAAGGCAGATACACGTTCTTTACTTTGTAAAGAACTAACTTTTTAGGGTAGGTACTTCATTTTAGGGTAGGGATCATATTAATAATTACTTTGTTAGATATCTAACTTTTAGAGTAGGGATCAAATTACTGACTACTTTGTTAGGTTCCCCATTTTTAGGGCAGGGATAATTTTACTAATTCACTTGTTAGGTACCTCATTTCTAAGGCAGGGGTCATATAACTCATTAGTTTGTTAGCTACCTCATTTTTAAGGTAGTATATTACTAATTACTTAATTAGGTACCTCATTTTAGAGTAGAGCAAGCACAGGGCAACTTCTATCACCCCCCATGCCTTTCCCTTTCCCTATACAAATAATCTTAAGATCTTTGAGGTCGTTATAAAGAAATCTACCACTTTTAAACAATCCAGATTATCATAATTATCTTGACATGCCATGTCGGCCATCTAATGTAACTTGTGTAATAAATTTCGCTGGCAATCCCCCCCCACCTCTTTTTGAGAATCATTCTATTTGAAGGTAGAATAGAAGATGTGATTGGTGTACTGATTCCTCTTTCCAATTATGGATACAGAGGTGGTTCAGAGGGTTAAAATGCTAAGAATTTGTAGACTTTCCTTTGGTTTTGATTTAATACCAATGAGTTATAGCGAATTATTGGTTAAAATGAACCCTGCCCTCATACAAAACTAAACCCTACACTGAAATCCTGGATCCGCCCCTGAATTTCAGTGGAACTCAGATCATGAATAAATCCAAGAAGCTCTACTAACTCCCTTCTTACATGATCCTCTTCTATGATAATAGCTGACACCCCCCCCCCCCCCTACAGAATAAGTACCCTTAAAAAAACCTGCATTCCCTCCCACCCACCCCTAGAGGAGAAGGGTTTCCCTAATGACTAGGTGACTAAAAGGACAAAATCCTTAAGAGCAGCGCAGATAATTAGTAACACATAGTGCAGTTTTTCCAAAAGCGAACATTACATACATAGCCACCAATCAAAGACACTCAGTAGGACAAGAGTTTCTAGGACATATAATTTTTTTTCCATAAAAATGCATCAATTTCTGGACCAGACACGTTGCCCTCCATGCTGTAGCTGCTAGCCAATCAGAGGGTGAGGATTTATCGGGACCCAGCACCACTATTTATAAGGGAAGACAAATATAAGGAAATCACAAAAATTATCTTGCAATTCCAATTCAAGCATCTTTCTTTAGATTTCGATATTAACAGATTTTAGAGTAAAAAAAAGAATTTAATTCATATCCTGTGTCTCCTCACAATACATTCGCTGGTCTAATGTGAAATATAATGAATTTGAACATAATTCTTTCGAATCATCCAAACCAAAGAATGCACATCCAAACCCAAGAATAAGAACATGGTACACATATATTCTTTCTTTTGTTATTTTAAATGTTATCAACATAAATTTACTTAATAATATTAAAAATCAAAATAACAAATATTTTTAAAAATTTTGAAGATAAAAAAAAAAGCTTTAAATTTTTTAAAAATTATAACACATTTCCTAGGGATGCATGTTAAAATCCAATCCAGAAGATGCTGTGAATTGTTTGCAAGAGGAAGAGTTGTGATTTATTTCTCTCTTGACGAGACCCACATTTCCTATGATGACCAGTTGGGTTTGGTACATCTCGATCTGAGGCGGCAGCAGGGGTCATGAGATGTCCTTCACAAAAAACAACAACAACAACAACAATAAAGCTACATTACTATCAACATCATCATCATCATCATGATTATCCCACATTCATCTAGAGATGGTTACAATTCAAAATGACAAAAAAAATCTAGCCATGGTCGAGAAAAATGAATAAAAAGCAATTATCAGTCCTTGAAGACTGCTATGCAAAATGAAAGAAAAATAAAATCAAAATATTTGTCGGGTTTAAGATTAAAAATGCCATAACAGATTCAACTTAAACAATTATCAAAATGAGTAAATTCTCAAAACGAAAAAATATTATATTCATGCCGTTAAATTCAAATCATCAACACCATCAACCCTCAAACTGTTCCGCATGAAATACAGTCATGTACAATTAAAGTTTTTCTTCTGTATACAATTTCAATAAAATATCTATTCCCAACATAAAACAATAGCTTACTGGTCACAAAATAGCTGTATACAGTGATCCCAAAATAATAAGATTTCCAAAATATCTGGTAAATAGTACATCAGCATAACCAGTATATCACAGCAAACATTTATACATTTTTTCCTGGAAATTTTTGATTGAGACCACTTTGGAAACATTAAGTTTAAATGATTCATTGCAAAAATGTTGCATGGCAAACATAATCTGAAAATCTATTTCATTTAATACACAATTATAGCATTTTATTGAGAAATCAGATGATGCTTTGAATATTTCTCTTACATCTATGTGAGGAGAGATACTGATCAGATTTAACCCTTATGCTGCTGTTGACTAATTTGGCCAATACAAAATGATGCAAAAATCCCTAAAAATAACTGGAACCCTGGCACATGGGTATTCATTTGAGAGTACTCAGTGAGAACTATCCAATGAATACCACCATGACAGGGTTAAGATGGTTTTTAAAAATCTTTGCGTTCTTCTGCATTGGACAAAAGTAGCCTTAGCATTAGAAGGGTTAAGGCCTTCACATTACAAAAACATCCCATTTCATCAGTTTTGTCATTAATAGCAACTAAATCACAAACTGCGAATCACAACAAAGCTCAACTCTTAGTTAACATCCTCATGCCTGTATAATTTCCCAATTAAGTATGGTGATATCTCTCCGTCCAAAGCCAGGAAAATTAGGAGTGTGAACGGGTTTATTATTGCAGTTAGATTATTCATAATCTAGAGGCCATCCTCCAAATGAACTAAAATACCATACCACCATGCGAAGGTCAATTGTTCTTAAGATTTTGATAAAAAACTTTTGATCATAACTTGCTCCTGAAAGTATTTAACCATAAAAGAATCTTAAGTACCTAGGATGAACCTAGGTTCTGTGGGCCAAATCTGTACTAACCTTAACATTTATGCAAATTAGTGGCTAATTTGACCCATACAAAATGATGCAAAAAACCTGAAAAATTACTGAAACCCTGGCATATGGGTACTCATCTGAGATTATTTAACGAAGACTAAACAATGACAGGGTTTAGATCATTTTCAAAAATCTTTGCGGCTTTGCACTTTAGGATGAAAGTAGCCTCAGCATTGGAAGGTTTAATAGATATCACAAAAATAATCAGGCCTTTTTATGGATCATACAGGCATGAATAGGTTGAAACAGGCATGAAACAAACACTCAAATAATAAAGAATTCATCCATTACAGAAAAACTGAGTGACAACTTACCGATGGAGTAATATTTCACACTGTCCATGCTAAGACCAAGATTATAGGGAGGAGCCTCAGGGGAATCAGATTCTAATCGAGACGTCTTTTTGGTGCGAAGCCCGAGAGCGACTTCCTTGAAATGGCTGACGAGAATATCACTTAGGCATTCCTCTAGCAGGGACCAGGTGTAGGTCGAGTCGACCTTGAGTGTTCCGATATTCGAAAAAGAGTCGGGATTTTTGGTGCCGGGGGCAACGTCATCGTCTACCTCAATGTAGACTGAGCAGATACGTTCATTTTTATTTCCTGAAAAAATTAATAGAAAATTCTTTGTTATGTTTATATATCTATATCTATCTATCTATCTATCTATCTATCTATCTATCTATATATATATATAAACATATCTATATATATATATGTATATATATATCTATATATATATATCTATATATATATATATATATATATATATATATATATATATATATATATATATATATATATATATATATATACATATATACATATATACATATATATATATATATATATATATATATATATATATGTATATATATATATATATATATATATATATATATATATATATATATATATATATGTATATATATATATATATATATATATATATATATATATAAACATATGTATATATATATATATATATATATATATATATATATATATATATATATATATATATATACATAAATATATATACATATATATACATATATATATATATATATATATATATATTTATATATATATATATATATATACATATAATATATATTATATATATATATATATATATATATATATATATATATATATATATATATATATATATATATATATATATATATATATATATATATATATATATATATATATATATATATATATATATATATATATATATATATATATATATATATATATATATATGTGAATATGCATTGGCATATTATAGTAATCTACTATTTAGAAATCTATACCTAAATATTTACCACTAAAAAGTAGACCTGGGGACTCAATGGTGCTTGGGTCTCAGAACAGCTATTTAATCAGACTAATATTGAGTATAAATCTCAGCCTCAGTCGACACCTGACAGGCCAACAATCATCTAATACAACTGGAGTACCCCCTTTACATCAAAGTAATAGCTTTTCTCTGATCTCTACCCTACCTCTCCTTCTCCCCTCACCCATCATAACCACTTCATATTACTTGTGATCAAACCCTATACGACCCAGAAAGCAGAGGTTCTAACATCAAGACAAATATTGTGATAAATATTTATATTACAAAAAGGTTTCACAGCCACAGTAACAACCCTTTCTCAAATATTTATGAAAAGATTTATCTTTTTTAAGATATCATTAAATTCTCCGAGTAAGCTTGGCATGAGTGATGTAATGATGTCTGTTCTCCATTAGCCCCGGAGACCGTCTATTGATTTTGTCTCTCAGCCAATCAGATCTCTCGTTGACCTTGTCTGCGGCCACATGACCCCTGTTCTCCATCCTACGCCTGGCTCACTTCAGCTCGTCATAAAGGTAGCTTCCAGATTGCATAGAAGTCTCCACTTTCACCCATTCATGATTAAAGTTCTTTGTGAAAAGTGGATTCATGATACTATTGCAAATAATGTCTAATAAATAGTATATCATGGCAAACTGAACCATATTGAATGCCATACCTAATTCATTAAGGAGGTCTTTACAGGCTTGTGATGCCGCTGAGCTCTCCAGTACTGTTTCAAACCATACCTTATCATCCTCTCTACTCTGATTCTAGCAGCTCATTGGCTTTTAACGATTGTCAATGTTAAGAGCCCAATATCAATCGGTACTGGGATCCTAACAATGCTGTTAATTGTTAGGACCCCAAAATTATCATATAGTGCTATGGCAACCGTTAACCAAATTCTCCCCTGACAGAGGTTGCTTTACAAGATAGTGGCCACTTCAGTCGCTACCCGTTAGAATAGTTTTTTAGATCTTAAAAACACTTTTTGTGCATCATAATCTGCTAACATGGTATATATCTGGAAAATCAATACCACAACAAGGATAACTAATAATACCATTTCATACTGAATAATACTACACTATGCCGTACCTAATTCATTGAGTAGATCTTTGCAGGCTTTTGAGGCTACTTCATACACAGTGCGCCCCCACTTATCCCTACGCTCCAGATCCAGCTTACAGTGCTGGGCTATCACTTCCAGGCAGTCCTGAAAGATAAAACAACAACAACATATGGATATGAAACAGAGCAAAATTTATCAGAGATATTTCTAGAAATGATGTAAAAATTGGCATTGAGCAACACTTATCAGAAAGATTTCTAGAAACGCTGTAACAATTTGGAATTTATATTTTTGTCACTTTTTCTGCCATATTCCAGCTAACTCATGACTAGTCAGTTGTGTGTGGTGGAGGGCACCGGAGTGCCCAGCGAAAAACACTGCCCAACCTCAAGTCACTAGCAACATTCTTACATGCCCCTAACAGGATTTGAACCCGAGCAGTGGTGAGAGACAGCAAGCTGTCATCGGCATTGCCTTAGACAGACACTACTGTATTTCAACGGTTATTTTATTGCATTATCACCTTTTTAATTTTGTTGTGAATAGGCAAAGATCCTGCATAATCACTGATATTTTTGAACTTCCCAGTGATGAGTATCGTTAAGAGTACCTTTATGGAATGAAACAGTAAAATATGGTACTTTTTGAAATGATATGGGTATCATTGCTAGTACATCTTAACCCTTCCAATGCCTAAGCTACTTTCATCAAGCGCAAGAATGCTAAGATTTGTGAAAACTATCTGAACCCTGTCATGTTGGTATTCATTAGATAGCTTTCACTGAGTTCTTTCAGATAAATACCCATAAGCCAGGGTTTCAGTCATTTTTCCACCATTTTTGCATCATTATGTATTGGCCAAATTAGCAACCAGCAGCACAAGGGTTGACAGTACCCAAGCCTATATCCTACCTTAGTTTCTTTAATTGCGGCAAGATGAGCGATGGTCCAGCCATCCTTATCTGCCATGCTGATCAGACCATGTGACATAGGGGAAGGCTGTGATTGGCTGGCTGTGGCCGACGGCGGGGGAAACGGGTAGGAGAGGAGGGTTTCGATGGTTTGGACGTGGCCAGCGTGTACAGCAGCATGCACAGGGGTCCAGTTAGCCTGAAATACACAAACAGACCAGATCAACAGAAAGTTAACCCATCCATTCCCTGTGTTTTCCTTCTTTCTTCTTCTTCCAGTTTACCACCAAACTTTGTAGAAGACTAAGGTGGCAATTTCTTGAAAGGGTTCGCCACCCCTTTTAAAGGGTGGCTCAGACATATTAGAAGGAGAGCTTTTTGGTATATGCAGATGACACAGATAGCTTGAACGATGATATGAAATGAGCATGAAACTCTTCAAAGTAATCTCTCCCTATAATAAACCAGTAGTTATGCTGGCCCATATTCCTAGGACAGCCAACATTTCCCAGAATATACGGTAATCTTGGCCATACAACAAGCAGAAGAAGAGGTGACTTACGTTGCTAAGGGTGTCCAGTCTAGCCCCCTGGTCAAGCAGGAGCTTGCAGCAGGCAGAGTGACCATTGGTGGAGGCCCAGTATAGTGCTGTCCAGCCTGAGCGGTCTGGCTGCTGGACGTTAGCTTTGTGACTCAACAATAAGCGAAGACAACTGAAAGGCAGATAATGTGAGAAATGGAATAGGTAATTATGTAATGCCAATTGACTACTTAAGTTATTGAGTGTGTATGAAAGAATAAAATTTTCTTAAGGCCACTCTAATTTATTTACTTGTCTTACAAGCTCAGGAGGTAGGAAAAGAGCCATTTTGGAATTTAAAAAAAAGTTGAAAAATGTGAGTTTTTTTATTTATTTTATTTTTTTAAGAGTCTGCCGACTAGGTGTGGTAGCGATATGTTTCTACCAGCCTATTCCCAACTAAATAAAATCAATCAATCAATTAATCCCTGTAACCTGAAGGGTGGGAGGTATACATCCTCAAGTCTGAGGCTCTACTACAGCAATGATAGCTTCCTGTGGTTGATTGAATCACCCTTACAAAGAATATTCTTAAAACTTGCACTTTTTTTTTTTTTGGAGTCTGACAGAAAATTTCAAAACCACTTTTGTCCGCAAGACACCAATGGTGACTTTTTTTTCCTTTTTTTTTGAAGTCTGACAGGACATTTTTTCCAAAAAAAGCTTGTAAGACAAGTAATTAAATTGGAGTGGCTTAAAGAAAAAATAAAATAAAAGACGAATCATTAAATCACTATTCATTAATCATATTACTACTACCGCCAAAGGTTTTAGTACTACTACTATTACTTTTCAATTCATGAAAATTGACATTGTCTACTCAAACAAGTTGCTATCTATTCATGCTTAGGGGTCAAGGTTAAAGGTCAAAGGTCAGGAAAGGACTTACCCATAATGCCCCTCTCCAGCAGCAGCGAGGAGAGGGCTAAAGTTGTCATCTCTTAGGGCGTTCGGGTTACCGCCATTCTCTAGAAGGTATTTCAGGCATTCTGGAAAGAGACATACAATAATGACATACATATATAGTAAGAAGGCTTAAGCTTATTATGGTCCATTTAGTTTGGGTGAAACATAACCTGATAAAAACATCACCATTCCATCAAAGATTTAGGTTATCTTTCATACAGGTATTGACTATACACACCAAAATATAAACACGTATATACATTGACCAAGCCACCCTCTTTGGGACCATACATACCTTCATGTCCGCTTTCAGCAGCAGCATGTACAGCGGTGGTGCCATCTTTCATTCAGGTATTAAATACATACACTAAGGTATTATACATTCAGGTATTAAATATATCCACTCCTACATGTATACATCAACCAAGCCACCCTCTTGGGACCATACATACCTTCATGTCCGCTTTCGGCAGCAGCATGTACAGCGGTGGTGCCATCTTTCATACAGGTATTGACGTCTATCTTTTCCTCTGTGATCAGTCTACGTAGTTCCGGGAGGTCCCCACAGGCGGCGTGTTTGTGAAGGGGGGAGGTATGGACATCGGGGGTTGAGCTGGCACTGCTTTCTACACTAGATGAACTACTCTCACCTTCAGAGAAAAAAGTTCAAAGGTCAGAGGTCATTATAGGTCAAATGTCAGAGGTCAAAAAAGGTCACAGTTGAATTAATTTGACAACTTGTGGTCATTGGTCAGATATTTATGCTTTAGAAATAAGGGGAAGTTGAGAAAGTCAGGTAATGAAGTGAAGATAACAAGTTGCGAGGTTTAGGAAAGTATTGGAATCAACAGTAAAAATAGCAATTATGCAGGATTTTGAGCAGAACTTGTAACTTGTAACTTGTAAAATTAAATGAAACAGGAGTTAGCGAAAAATTCTTGTGCTAAAACAGTAGACTTAAAGCATTGGTGATATTTAAAGCAAGGGGTTGAAATTAACCATTAATAAAAGCCCAGTGCACAAAACATTTCTTCACAGCACCAGTGATAAAAGTGCCATTATCTAATAATTCATTTTGATTTTAATCTTCATTCAAAATTTATTTAACTATTTAATTTGATCACATACTTATGAATTAAGGTCATTTCTTAGTTGAAGTTATTGAATCCTAATGACCCAGGATTTTTTATTGAAGCCCTGGACTTCCATGGTATGGTAATTTTAAACCCTAAGGGTGAACCAATTAGATGCTTTATATAATAATTGAGAGGTAAGTAGTGTGAACGAGGGGTTCTGCTACCATTAATTATTCTTTAATAATACAAAAATAATGAAACATAATTCTAGTTCAAAATTTTAAATAGCAAAATTTTAGAGCAGCAATCCCTTTCATGCTGACTACTTTCCGGAGTTTCCTTAATAAAGGTATATATTGTCTTCATATTAGATTCATATAAAATGCGCTATGAGATTTGAAATTTGATGAAATTTAAAGTACATAGGTATGAATTTGTCACTGAATACCTTAAAGAAGTAAATCAGAATCGGTACAGAAATATAGAAGTCTGCTTAATTAACAAAACCCCTAGTTTATTCAATGTATATTTATGATGTTAAAAGGTGAAGCTGAGTACATTCACATGCAGAGATATTACGTTAGTGTAACATTTTCACATATCACATTAGTTAAACCTCACCTTGCATTGGGGATTGGCATCTTTAAAAATTTTGCGATACAATACAATATTGATGTTTCCTTTACAATACGATACCTTAACAATATTTTCAGCATAACTGCCTGCCTGCAAGGAACTTATTTTGTTTAATCTAGCGCTATCATTTTTGAAAATTTAACAGCGGTAGGGGAGTACTTGGAGATAACTGCCACTTAACCCTGATTAGATACATATCCTTAAAACTGGCAATTAATACTTCTTATGCCATGTTAAGGCTAAATAGTTTCTTGAAAGTGGTAGAGGAGTATCTAGCGGAGACTGCCATCTAAACCCAGGTCACTGGCAACATCCTAACATGCCCCAGGCTAGATTCACATTGTAAGAGTGATGAGAGGCAGTGAGGAATTAATCGGTGGATAAACCCAAGACCACAATGCATTTAGGATAGGCTAATTTGAGTCTTAGCCAGATGCTAATGGAGGAGGGAAGCATAATAATCTGGAAAAAAGCACTGCCATTCCCAAGTCACTGGAAACTTTCTCACAATTACCTTGGGCCAGATTTGAAAGCAGAGGAGTGGTGAGAGGCAATGCTATAGATTACTTGGCTTTCGAACCACCCTCATGGCTATACTTATTTGATTGATTTACAAAATGAAAGCCAGATTTAAAAGCAAAGATGTGGTGAGAGGCATCCAGAAGTCAGTGGCAATGCTTTAGGCCATCTGGTTTTAGGGACAGCCCTCTTGGCTATACTTATTTGGTGCGTTAACAAAATGGAAATAACCCAGGTCATCAACTATGGCAGCATATTCTATACATCTGTAGAGCATAAAAATGCAACAGAGCAGATTCCTCACAACAAAAACACATACTAGTGCCAGCACCCAAACTGGATACCATGGTGATAGATAACGCATCGCCATGGAAACCAATTCAGTCTGTGTGATTTTTATCGTATTACACAGTTTTTCTACAGACAGTAGCTGGGATTTGATAAGAAAAATCCCTACTAGAGCTAGAAAGGGTCGCACATTAAATTCTTCAACCCTTTCATGCCTGAAGACGCAAAAATGTCCAGACTTTTAGGTGACTTTTTATCCATATGTTACAATTAATGGACATATATTTTCTGAACTCTTAAAAGAAAATTGTGAAAGTGAATTATTACAATATCCAGTAATATTTCTTAGGGGGCCTGACTTTTTGTAGTTAGTGGTTCAGTTGCCTTCTGATTCATAAGGTTAACTCATTAATGCTCTCAATGGCCAAGAGCAACCAGACAATTTTGATAAAAATCTCTCAAGCAAAAGATTTGTGGGGAAAATATTTGAATGAGAAATGTCACTGAGAACACTATCAACAACTCCCCCTCAAACACTCTGCAAAATAATTGTTAATTTCCATGCTATTGTCAAAAGTATCTTTGGATACAGAGGACAATTTCGAGAGAGACTCTTACCCCTTTCAATGCTCAGACTACTTTTGTCCAAAGCCCCAAGTATGCAAACCATCTAAACCCTGTCATGTTGGTATTCATTAGATAGCTCTCACTGAGTACTCTCAAATGAGTACCCATGTGCTAGGATTTCAGTTTTTTTTTCATTTCTTTTACTTTATTTTGTGGTTGCCAAATTGGCTACCAGCAGCATATTGAGGGTTAAGCATTAATGGGTTAAAATCAACCCCTGAACGGATAAATCTTCCTCCTCGCTCCTATCTGAGACTTGAGATGGTGGAGGAGATAATGTCAACAGCGCTGCAGATAGATTCCTTCCCACCCTCAGAGAGGATGAGAAATCTGCCACCAGCTTGCCAATCCAGTAATGTACATGTGATATAAATACTGTGCATTTGCCCGGTAGCTAGCGATTAATTCCCCTAACTAGATTCTTTTAGCCTCTTGAAGCCAAAGAAATCATTCCGATGGTCGGCTATCCCAGCATGCCCCTGGGAAGGTAATTACCACCTCCTCGCTGTAGGAACGCTGCAGGAACAGAGGGATAAATATGCTCACTATAATCCGGTGAAACAGCTCTCTTCATTTACACCACCATTTAACCTATCTATGCTTAAAATGCTCTTTGAAAATTGTCATCTGGAGCTATGACAATTTTGAAAATAAGTAAAGGATAGAGCATAAATTCATAAAATATTTAGATGAGAGTTGCAGCCTTGATTCTTGTCAATGTTCATCCTTCAAATATATATTTTTTTCGAAATATACTTTTGTTAGAGAGATATCATGAAAATAATCAGGGCTTTTTGGCTGCTAGGGGCATTAATGGTTTAAGAACCATCACGAAGATGACTGCAATCATCTACGTAGATAAATCCTGATAAAATTTCATCCTGATTCTGATGATATTTGATATATACAGGGATCATCTGCTTGCTATGGCCTGTAACTGTCAAAGGACCTGGTTTGGTATCCGCTCCTGGCATGAGAGAAAGATACCAATGACTTGGGGTTAGGCAGTGGTTGTCCCAGAGCACTGTGATTTCCTCCACCTTCAACAACTAGTTAGTTACGACTTAGCCTTTATACCACAGAAAACTTGAGGACAAAAAATGTTTCAAATTCAAGTACATCAAAATATATTCACTTTTGGGACCTGATTCAACTTACCTTTAACCACACTACCATAAACACTATTACTTCTTAAATACTCTTAAACCTTGCCTTCACCATTTGTTAACTAACTTCATATTGCTTTAGGAAAATCATTCATTTCTAATACTTCTAAGTTTTGCATGTGAGTAAATTGCCAGTGACTTGGAGTTAGGTGGTGATTTTAGCCAGGTACTCCGGTTTCCTCCACCTGTTACGATTTTTCTGTTTTTGCATCATTTTGTAAAGGCCAAATTATCCACTAGCAGCATAAGGGTTAAGCTGTTGCAGGAAGGAAGATGACCTTCTTGGTCTCCAAGTTAGGATAACACAGTTGAAATATAACTCATTGTAACCTGAAAAACATGCTCAACACAGGATAGCCATCCCATGTGGCACATCTCCACTATGGTAAATATCTGATGATGAAATTTGCATGGAAACACTGGAATGTCCAAAACAAACAGCTGAACATGTGCAGATAGCATCTGTTCTGCTCTTACACCCATGTAATACCATACCCTTTCACCTTCCTTACTGTATAGAACTTAAACATTATCTAAAGCACATGTTCAAATCAATTGTAATATATTATATATATATATATATATAAATAAATATATATATATATATATATATATATATATATATATATATATATATATATATATATATATATATATATACATATATATATATATATATATATATATATATATATATATATATATATATATATATATATATATATATATATATATATATATATATATACAAAATGATTTTTAAATTATTGATGGTTTCATTTGTGTTGCTTCCAAACATAGCACAATTTCATACGCCCATATTGTACCTTTCCGCCTAAGCTCACGCTTATGTTGCTCGATAATCCCCCTAGGGAGGGATGGCTGAACTACAATCACCCCAGTGGTGGACTATTCAACCAGAATCATGATGAATTGCAGCCTTTCCCATGATGTTGGCAATTTGAACTTCAATCATCCCCCTGGTGGAGGATGATTGAACTACCAACCCCTGGCAGTAGGTGTTTAAACTACATGTACAACCATCCGCCTAGTGGCAGATGTTTGAACTACTTGCAAGGTGAGGTGTAGACTTATGGAAGAACCATCTCATTCAGGACCCAAAATGAATAGCATGTTTAAGTGGCGAGGCCAATTAAATGCAGTGTAGTGTGCTGTGCTCTTTTTTACATTACATACCCTCCAAAAAATCAGGGCATACTTTGGAAATGAAAGAAAGAGAGACCAGTTATTCACTATTTCTAATTATAAAAGGGTATAAGGAAAAAAATTGTACATTTAATTGAAAACAAAATAATAATGAAGGAAAAGTTCGTAGCCAAAAAACTTTGTCACCAATTCCAAATGCAACTAAAAACTTGCACATTAGTACAGGCTGCTGTTATTCAAGTGTTTGTAGTAAGGGTATTTTAGCTTGTTTGTAGTTCAGGGTACTCTTAACTCGTTGGTAATATTCTAATCAACATTTGTTCCTCAAATATTTTCCAAACTATGCTTTAGTTGGAATAAATGTCAAAATTGTCAGTCTGCTTTTGGCCACTGTGGCTGTTAATAAGTTAAGAAAGATGTGGCTTCTATTCACAGGGAGAGTCTAACTTGAATTCTCCTTAAAATACTGCTGTTATTATAGTTTAATGGCAGCCAGATGGGCACGAACTCTGAGAATGAATGGAGAACTGTTTCAATGTGGCAAATTCCAGCCATACGTATCTGCAATGGATCTGCCTCCGGGAAATCTATCGACAAATGCCGCCAGTATAGCGGCTGCCAACGACCTCTGCTACTGGGGAACACATTATCGGTCACCAGAGGCTGCAGCTGCAGCAGATTTCAATACCACTAATAGCGGCAATGTCTCGTGAAAAGCAATGCCTTTAATGTCAAATGTTGCTAAAATTGGCAGGCTCTAGGGTAAAAAACTACTTTCCTGACCTAAGATTATATTCCACCAGATGTAAAATCTGTTTTTTTCACTATGAAAATCTGGTCATGATAAACACTCCTATAAACAGTGTGGTAAGGAGCTGGGTGAATTTAGAATTTCATTTTTTGTCACCTTTTCTGCTATATTGGGGGAGTTTTTAACTTTAGAAGCTAAATATTTTAGTTTGTTGAATTTCAATGTTTTGTTTTCAGAGGTGGCCTGAATTTATTCCAATATTACAACAATACATATTTGTAATATGGGTACTTATGGGTAGTTATGGGTGATTTTAACTTGTTTGTAGAAATCTTTGTTTTGAACACATAGAAAAACAGCAACCTGTCAAAGTTCAATGTTTTTTTTTACCATATGGGTGTTCCAAAAATATCACCTGTATCTTTTAAAGGGTTATTACATTTAAGTACAGGTTTTGAGCATGTATTATTTTAAGAGATTAATGCCATGTTCTTGTCAGAAAGCCCATTGTATAATGATGACACATGGGCAATGCTATGGAAAATAAGTGTTTTTAAAATGGATGATTGTTTTTACAAGTGGTGCCATTGGAGTGACAGTGACAGGGTCCCACTGAGATGATTCCTCCTGATTGGTTGTCGCCAATGGCAACTGTCGCCATGGAGAGTGCGACACGTACATACATCCACACACCAGCGACATGACAGCGAGCACATGCAGAATCAAGCCTTGCCAAGCAGCCAGACCACGTTCCCCCCACACAGACAGACAGACATGCTTAATAATCATTTACCTTCCTCATGTCAAACCTGACACACGCAGAGTGCAAAAAACATCGAGAGAGAAAAAAAGCACACCTTTAGTATAAGGACAAAAAGTCTAGCGAAAAAGAAAAATCTGGTAAAAAAAGCCACTCAGAAGCTTGGGGGTCGTTTGGCAAATTGCCAGTAAAGGTCAAAGGTCAAATGCAACATTTTTCCCATGCAAGGTCAAGGTCACTGAGGGCTTTGAGCCAAATGAGGTTTTCGGCACATAGATCAGTTGACCTTGACCTTCAAGCAATGAGGTTGGACAGATGGTTGTCCAATGCTAAGGAATGGTATAAATGATTAGCACAGGATCTAAAAGGGATAGAAATAGACTCTCCACTTTCTTCAACTAAGTGGCTTTTTTTTCTCGCTTGTTCACTAGACCCAGCACCAGAAATATCAGTAAGAGAGATAAAGACGTATTCATTACAGAGATAGGGGGGACCACAACCGGTTAGTGGGCTGGTTGGTGTCTTGGATTCGAGGAAGGTTAGCTAAATCCCTATGGAATAAAGCATTCCTTAACCAAGATAAGGTGAGTATGGCCCACCCAGAACCAAGATACCTAGACCAACTGGCAAATATGCAAATATATCTATAACATCGATAAATTCTGAAAAATATTTGAATGAAAACTGTCACTAATAACCTACTAAACAAATCTTCTTCAAATATTTTCCGAAGGAATTTTCTGAGAAGAGAATATTTGCATGTTTCCCAGATTGGCCACATGCTCTTGAAAGTCTGGATGGGCCCAAGAGCCAGAAGAATGCAGGATGTTTTTACGCATCAGAGTTAGAGAAGAAGTCACTATTTCCTAAGATTGACCGTGACCGTATTTCTATCCCTTTACCTGAGGCCATCGACACTAGCAACTGCTGGAGGTCGGCCATTTCTGGACCGAAAAAGTCCATATTTGGCGAGGTGGAGGAGGAGGAGGAGTCAGAAGCTTCAGAACTATCCAAGGGTGCATCAGTGGAAAACTGAAAGAAAATCATGGCAAACTAACAGTAGAACAAGAGTGACAGTGACAAACCCTGAGGGAGGGTGGAATAGACGAAGAGGAGGAGATGGAGTTCTAGGAAGGAGGAGGAGGTGGAGGACTATGGAGGAGGAGGAGATGGAGGACTATGGAGGAGGAGGAGGACTAGGGAGGAGGAGGAGGAGATGGAGGACTATGAAGGAGGAGGAGGAGGTGGAGGACTAGGAAGGAGGAGGAGGTGGAGGACTAGGGAGGAGGAGGACTAGGGAGGAGGAGGAGGAGGAGATGGAGGACTATGAAGGAGGAGGAGGAGGTGGAGGACCAGGGAGGAGGAGGAGGAGATGGAGGACTAGGGAGGAGGAGGAAGTAGAGGAGAACTGGCAAGGAGGAGGAGGTGGAGGTGGAGGAGGAGGAGGAGATGGAGGACTATGAAGGAGGAAGAAGAGGTGGAGGACTAGGGAGGAGGAGGAGGAGATGGAGGACTAGGGAGGAGGAGGAGGAAGTAGAGGAGAACTGGCAAGGAGGAGGAGGAGGAAGGAGAGGAGGACTGGGAAGGAGGAGGAAGAGGAGAAAAATACTTTTACAAGACATGTTGGAGGGTTGAAACAAGAAGCTTAAAGAGGGAAAGCTAAGGTGAGGAAGGTTAAGAAGGAGGGAGGGGCGATAATTGACTTTTACAAAACATAAGGGAGGGTGGATGTATGACAGGTCCATATGACAATGGACAAGTAGATATCCAGGCAGGAATGGGTTAAGGAAGGGAAGGACAGATGAAGGTGCACAAAATGCCAAGTTTTATCAAAATCTGAAAATAAATCATCAGAGTATGACCATTAGTCTATTAGACAGAAAGAAGGTGCCATTACCATTACTTAATGAAGGTTGGAATACCCAGAAATTCCTAGGATAATGCTAGGAAAATGCCAGGTTTTCCATGGTTTTCCCAGGTATATTTGGCAAAGGACGTTTCTTGTGAATATGTGCCCTATAGCTATGGGTATGTACAATGTGTCATGGGGTAAAAAAAAAATGTTGGCTGGATTGCCAGATTTATGTTCAGTTCATTATGCTGTGCTACTTATTACTCCATGATGGAGTGCAGCTTCCAGCAGTGGTGTTATCTCATTTGGCTCAAAAAGCCCATTTTCATTTTTCTAAAAAGAATAGAATCTTATTGGGGTACTATCAGTTCTGGAGGATCCAAAATAAATCTGGCGCTTAAGGTAATCAATTCTAAACAAAACAAAAACATGCTGTATTCAGCAATCAAATACCCATTTTTTATGTTTTCAAATTCAACCTACATTCTGTGTGGGGAGTTAAAATTACAAATATCTCTTTAAAAGCACCATGTTTCAATCCCTGTAATTATATATCTCTTACACAGCTGGGTGTAATTTTCCATATCAACCTGCCAGATACCATCTTGGCGTGTAGAAGCTCTCTATGCAAACAAACCCTGCCTGGCAGTAATTGACAGTTTGGGGCATCAACTTCTTTTCTGTTTACTCCAAAATAACCCATTACCATTAGGCCTTAAAAAAGGTGTTTGCTTCCTACTTATCAACCCTACCTAAAAATCCTTCGTAACCATGTCTTTAAAGCAACATGGCCGCATGCCCAAATTTAGAGAAAACCCTGGAATTGCCATGTAAATGCTTTTGGCGAAATGAAAACTACCTACCCTACCTTATCTTTTGCAGTATGAAGTAGGAAGCAAGGAATGTTTTCTTTTAGGCATTGGAGCCGATTTACAATTATACAAGTTGTTTTTTATGAGTGTTGCTGAGTTCTTCAAAATCCCTTGTATATGGTTAATGGTACTTTTGCCAGAGGCACATATCCACAAAACCACTAAACCCTGTCAAGTTGGAATTCATTTAAAAGCTCCTGTCAGGTACTTTCAGATAAGTAACACTGTGCCAGGGGCTCAGTCATTTTCCAGCTTTTTTTTTTTGCATCATACTGTTTTGACTCAATAAGCCACCAGCATCAAAAGGGTTAAACCTGCTTCTGGGATTACTTGTTCAGAGACCACCTGTCTATAAAGACCAATCCAAAAATTCCTGCCGATGGGAAGCAAAATATGTTTTATCTCTTCCTGAAGACGATTTCTCTTCCAATTTGAATTGAAAGGATCGCATAATGCCTGCCTGGTTAGCAAGTGTGGAACTATCATTTATGGTGGATTTATCTCATAGGGCCGCCTGGTGAGCAAGTGTGGAACTATCAATTATGGTGGATTGATCTCATAAGGCCGCCTGGTGAGCAAGTGTGGAACTATCAATTATGGTGGATTGATCTCATAAGGCCGCCTGGTGAGCGAGTGTGGAACTATCAATTATGGTGGATTGATCTCATAAGGCCGCCTGGTGAGCAAGTGTGGAACTATCAATTAGGGTGGACAGAGCTCATAACGACAACCTGGTAAACTAGTGTTGAACTATTAATTAGGGTGGGATGATCTCATAACTGACACCTGGTGTGATAGTGTGGAACTATCAATTTGGGTGGACTGATTTTTGAGTTGGTCAACCCTTCAGGTTAGATGAAAAAGGAAGTAAGAAAACTGCCCAACCTGAGACTTAAGGCTTATCTTCCTATTGAGGATACTGTTTACTAACATATCCATGGCAACCAGGAGTATGTCACCTTCAGGGATGGAGCTTTTGGTTGCCACCCAAGTGATGCGTAAATCAATACACATCATATCACGCTTACAGGAAATACTAGCACCGCCGAGCGCCACTCTCCTGTTTTTCTAGCACCTGGGAGAGCTCTTCTGGAGTTGGAGAAAAAAAAGACCCTCACAGCAAGGCTTTCTCAAATAAAATAATTAACATTTTGACTATTTGAGTATCTTAAATGCACATTGGCAAACCAAATTTCAACTATAAGTTGCCCAAGATAATTTATTGTTGCCTCGAGCCAGGGGGTGACCTACTAGCTCCAATTTTAATAGAGATAGCACATATATCATAGATTTTTGGATTTGACTGAAGTTGACATAAAACCACTTCCTACATTCAAACTCGGAAAATGAAAAAAATTCTTAATGTCGAACTTTCAAATGATCTCTCTCCGATGTAGAGTCGCCAGCCTTTCACAAGGTTGTAGAAGTTTCCTTTGAAGTGGCAAGTAGACATTTATTTCATATCTCAGATGAAAGAGAAGATATCACAATGCTTAGAGAGGCATCAAGAGAAAGACAGAGTGCATCTTTAAGGTGCTTTTCTCGTATGATCTGTGCTTAGGGCGTGGCATGCATGTTAAGCTACCCTAAGCCTCAGCTTGCCATTACATATCCTGGCACTAAGACCACAATGCCAAGACACAGACAGAGATAGACAGAGAGAGTGAGCGCATGTAATGCCTTTAACCCTTTAATACTCGCATTGCAATGTGAGCTGACAACATAAATATCACAAGAATTAGGAAGTTACTCCATTTTAGGATCAAATGTTTCCCAAGAGATGAATCACAAATTCCATTCAAATATTTCTTTCTTTTTTTTCATGAAGTTTTATTTATTTTTATCTTATGACAAATTGTTTCCCAAGAGAGAAATCCCTAATTTCATTCAAATAGTTTTTTTTTTCATGTTTTTATATGTTTATTCTCTTTTTGTGATATTTTGAGGTATATGCCAGATCACTAGAGCATTGTGGGTAAGAAATGGATTAACCCCCTACCTCCTTGAACCTGTCTGCCAGACAGAGGGATCTTAGATCCGCCTGTGAAGGACTTCTACAATGGTATAGAAAGTTCAAGATTGATAATCTCAATAACAATGGTACCTAAAGACAATGCTTTGAAACAGCAGAGTGTGGAGATAAGAAAGATTGAGGATGCTATTTCATAAATCCCTTTGCTGATTTTAAAAGATTTGTCTGCAATGGTAGTAAAGAAATGAGTATTCATTATACCTATGACCAGTTCTTTATTTATTCAAAATGATATAATACTAGGTTTCAATCTGAAAAGATGTAGGCAGACTTGGGTTATTTTTTTCCTTCTCCCTTTTTGTTTTCTGATAAACAATCCAAAATTGTCTGCAAAGGGAGTAAAGTATTCACATCTTTAAGTTACATTGTATAAGTGTATCTCATGCTTTTTCAAGGTAACTTTGACTCCACTCCTTAAGTCTTCCCAATTTTCTTTTCTTTACAAATAATAATTCTTATTGCTGGACATATAGTAATTGGTGGTGTTTGATATGTTATCTTGTGGAACACAGATGTCACATAAACACACATTTCAATTAGTGAGTGTCAGATTACAGGACTGCTAAGTGTCTGGGCACAGCTTTCTGTCTTCAGAATTAGTTCATACTTTGGCATATAGAGGGCAGGACAAGTGCATGACTATATGGGAGAGTTAATAAGGAGGAGGAGGAGGAGGAGGAGGAGAGGGCAGGAGGAGGGAGAATCAAGAGGGGTGAAATGGATTTTTTCATTTCACCAATTTCAATGCAAAACACCATGAGATCTGAGTGATTTGAGAATAGCTGACTTGGCACCTCCAAGTTTATGACATATATCAATAAAACATTTTTACTGATGACCAAAAAACCCTGCAAATATCTAAAAATTATGCCACTAGTTGGACAGGTAGCCCTTCCAATGCTGAAGCTACTTTCCAAAGAATTTCAGGAAAACATCTGAACCCTGTCATGTTGGTATTCATTGGAAAAAACTATAGCTGAGTACTCTCAGATGAGTACCCATATGACAGGATTTTTGCATTAGTTTGTATTGGTCAAATTAGACACCAGCAGCACAAGTCAAATTAGTCAGATCACTTGGTCTATTCATGGATAATGGCGTAAGTTTCGCGCAAGTTTCGCCCCAGGTATGTTGTCATTGTCACTGCAGTTCCGGAGCTAAAAACGAAAAGTGTAGATACTGATCGCTGGAAACATGCAGGTATTAGGTAATAATAAAACAATGAAAAAAAATAGAAACAGAACAATTGAAATGACACTAGCTGCTGCAGAGTAAGAACAAAACATATCAATCATTTCACAATTATGATGATGGACAGTTGGATTAAAATAAGAATAACAAGCTCAAAACATATAGAAATGGTGGTTAGTCGTTGATTTACGTATACTGTAGGGTTACTTAGGAACAGAAGCCAAGAAAGGGGTTTTAGGTTACACAATATCTAGAAAAAGTGAAAATATTTCAAAATATTCACAATCTTCATTCCAAGATATCTTCTAAACTGCGCAAGATGTTGATTGATAGAAATGGAAACCTCAATAGCTGCAGAGGCCTTTCCACATTGTTTAACTGTGTAACCTAAAACAAACCCTTTGCTAGGCCAGACCTATAAGTGCACAGCTAACTTATCAAGCTAGGATGGAGTGAGACCTAAACTAGAGAAAATGCCATTAATAAAATTCAACCTATTAACCAATTGGTGGCTGGCCGATTAATATCAATACACTGAGTGCCCATAGGGCCTGGAAAAATCTGATTGCTCTAAAGAGGGACAATCGGCAATCAGGGCATAAGTGTGTTAATAGAGTATATACACCTAAAAATTAAAGACATCTAGATCTGCTAACATATCATTCACTATCAATATGATTGTAGAAATGCTTTGAATGACAGAAATGTTTATTCTGTATAAGTGAAATATAATGGGTGAAGGGAGTTAATCTAACATAAAGGTAAAGGTATTCAGTTTGTAGTCTTGTATCCACCAAAATGATCACACAACCTTCCTTCCCTTCACACATATACATATATATATATATATATATATATATATATATATATATATATATATATATATATATATATATATATATATATATATATATATATATGTGTGTGTGTGTGTGTGTGTGTGTGTGTGTGTGTGTGTGTGCATAATTATTGAATGTTTTAGTTGCCATGTCATTTGTTGCTGTGATTTCCTTTAAAACATAGGAATAGGGAATGTCAAATGAGTACAAGTTAACTTTAAAATGAATAACTCCTTTGTGCTCATTCCACATCCCCAGAAAGTAACAATGTGTCAATCTATTCCTTGGCTCTCCACCAGGAAAGAGGGCAGCGACTAGAGTCTAACTGCGGACAAAGATGTCTTTCTCAGTTGCCGCTGAGACTACACACCAGGAAGTGATGTTGTGACACCATTAACCCTGCAGTGAAGCAGGGAACTGTCACTTCCAATCCAGCATTAGGACTGCCACTCACTGTGGCGGCCAGAGTTAATTACTAGGTGGTGATTAGTGGCCACAGTCACAGTTGGCAACAGGGGCAAAGCTAGTTAGCAAGATATCTAGGCTGTCATGTATATCTTATGTGTTAGAACTGGAAAAAGTATATTTTTGTGCTAAAATAAACCTATGCCTTGGACTAGATAGATGTTTAATTCTAGTTAATACATGTTATATATGTAGGATCCAGTAGGGATAGGACATGGGGCAGAGTATCTGTGAACTAAACATTGTATGTTGTTGTCATCAAAAAATATACAGATTGATTAAAGCAATTAATCTTAGTGCTGAGCCAAAAAAGGATATTTTTGTGCTGAAATAAACCCTGAGGTTGGACCTGATAATATATAATCATTTGTAAGATCTTGATAAATTCTATCTGAAAATAAAATTATCAATCAGACCTGATGAATTTATGTGTTGAGAACCGAAAGGGTCCATATTTGTTCATTGACAACGCAATTTGAAATTGTGCTTTAGGTATCAGATGCTATTTTGTAAATCTACAACCCATGTTTGTTGGGCCTGATCCAAACATTCTAACTAGTCAATGAATGACAAGACCGAGATTACTATTGTTATGTGCCAGATGCATCAAAATCATGCACACCTGAATGTTTACCTTGATGTGTAAAAATCTACATCTAGCAGTTATCAGTGCTGTGTCAAAAGAAAAAGAAGACAACTGATGCATCTAACTCAGTGTGCTTTCGAGGACTGGTCTAGAGCTGGGTTAATAGAATAGTGTAGCTTGGACTAGCCCCCTGTATAATAACTCAGGCTGCATGCCTCATACCCCAACACACACACTGGACACACATACTACAACCAAATACCTCTTGTCTATCTCAATGATAAGTACAGTAATAATAACATAAATGTTTACACAGTTCTCCCATAAAGAAACTCTGCTTTCTAACAGAACAGTTAAATGATAATATATATATATATATATATATATATATATATATATATATATATATATATATATATATATATATATATATATATATATATATATATATATATATATTTGTTAACACAACAAAATAACCCATACCAGTGATATTCTCAACATAAGATGGTTTGGAAATAAGAAAATTTTCCTCAAAAAATTATACACTTCTCTTCCACATAACTAAGTTATCTATCGCATATTGACATGCATTAAGTATATACATACTGATAAAACATTGGCAATGATGACGATGCAGGATTCTTAACTCTTATAGAGTAGGTACAGTGAAAGAAAAAGCCAAAATAGATCCAAGGATAATCTAGGCTAGGAATAAAAAAGATCAGCTTTAAAAAAAGGTAGCTAGGTTTTATTATGAAACTATTATGGAAAGGCTAGGATAAAAGGGTTGATGTGACAGTTTGGATAACTGGTGTGACTGAAGTGAACCAATATCATGAATTTTCCCCCAATTTAAGACCACCCTAGGAATTTGGACCTATTATTAATTAGGAAAATAATTAATGGGCAACCCTCGATCTATCGCCAGTTGACATTTCTCAAAATATTGAACTAACTGTTAATCTTGCTGATATAAAATCAAGGTATTTTTTTTAGAAAACCCTGAACCCATAAAAACTGTAAGTATCAAAAAGTGTCTAAAATTACTGACAATTTATGATAGTAGGAGTTAAGTTCCTCTATCCACTCCCAAGTCTCCAAAATAATTTTCTGATAAGTCACAGATCAGCCTTAAATGCCATCATAAATGATGAAAACCAAAATCCAATTCATTCCCTTCCCATTTTTTCTCACTCTCTGAAATACAATGAAAATGAGGCTACGTAGAGAGGTAGACGAGAGGTTATTCGGTGCAAGTATGAGTATGCCAGTATGGCGAGCTCTATCTGTATCAACACACTTACGCTAGATTAATAACGATATACCAAGAAGTCGGCAAGCAACAACTAGGACTGAGAACTCTAGGACTGGTTGTGGTGGTCTACAGATAAAACCTAATAGGGGTCGAGCATTCCAGAAGCCGGTCTTGCTACATGTTTCTATGGCGATGACGAGTGTGGGCCGGCCCTCGCTAGCCCAGATACCATACTCTAGCCACCTGAAAGGCACACAGGAAAATACATCAACCACAGGTGGCGCCCTCTTTTGCTCAACCCAACAACTAATCACCACCACATCACACTCTCCAAAACATGATGTTCTTAAGTTCTCATTTAAGTCACAGGGAAAGTATTAAGGAAATAACCACTTTTTCTATTTTCATAAAATACTAGCTTCATTTAAGGACATTTTCACCTTTTGAAAAAACACAATGTTCTTCAGTTCTGATTTGCGTGATAGGGGAAGTGTGAAGGAAATAATTACTTTTTTAAAGTTTCATAAAATACTAGCTTCATTTAAGGACATTTTTACCTTAAGAAAAAACACATGTTCTTAAGTTCATAATTGCATAATAGGGGAAGCGTTAAATAAATAATTACTTTTTCAATTTTCACAAAATACTAACTTCATTTATGTACATTTTTGCATTTTCATTTTTAAAAAATAAGAAAAGAAATTTTCTCCTTGGACTAAAAGCATGAATATTTCTCTTCAGAGCTGTTCTGAGCTTTTTGTGAAAATGTTGTTGCCAAAAAAGATTTATATTCAGGAGATGATCGAAACCTGAACATTTCCATTAGTTGCTATGTTTAAAGACATTTTAAATGATAAATTAAGAGGCTTTGGATTAATCATTTGTGAGGAAATCAAATTTAATTAAATTAACTAGATTAATCAGTCATGGGGGGATAATTCAAAGAGCTGTTAAATATTAGAGCAAATTAAGTAAGGAAGAAAAAAAATGTGTTATATTGAGATACTTCAAACAAATTAGATAAAATTATAAGATATATATGAAATGAGATATGGTTACACAATGTACAATGATTTTCAGGTATTTATTATCTGACTTTATCAATTTATGTTCGGAGTGCAATCGGTTTCTGCCAACCCTGTCAATAAATCCAAAATGGGAAAAACATTTTGCAATATTATAAACTTTCTGAGGAACATTATTTCTCCATAGGGCGCTATCAATACGTCTTTTGATTCATTAAGATTTATGAAATAATCTAAATTGTTTTCAGTTTATAAATGGGTTAAGATTCTTCAAATAGATATCCAAATAACAGCTGCATTCTAATACACACATTTTCAAACAAGTGCCCTGAATAAAGATCATGGTCAAAACAAGATGGTCAACGTAATGTGTGCTTATGCAATGAAAACATGTGTTTGGTTTTGGTTTTGGTTTTATGGTCAAGAAAACGCACCCAATATAAAAGCACTTTTTTCAGGCCTGTAATATTGGAAACAGTATAAAATCATGGGGTTTTAGTAATTGTGTGTACAGTTTAAGGTTCACAAGAGAAGGGATGCGGCAGTTCTTTCATTCCTGGTCAAATACAATTATTATATGGTATAATCAGGTAAAAATTTACAGGATGAAAATAAAATGAAAGGGTACTGCATCACATTGAAATCCTTGAGGCCTCGGTGAAGAGTGAAACTGAAAACAAGTTGGTTGCATATAATATATAATATATAAAGGTTAGATATTCCTCAAGATGATCTTAAAGGGTCAAGGTTTCTAACAGTTTCTTAAGGTAACCTTAAAAATAAAGGGAAACATTGACCCTTAAAAAAACCATATGGGTTTACTAAAAAAAATAGGTTTTATGCAACTGGGTTCGATGGTAATATTGCATCTATCAAAGGGTTGGTCCCACTTTCACTGGGAGGGAAGGGGGGGGGGTAAAAACACCAAACCCATTCATGCTGTATTGCAAAAATATTTGATAGAAAATTTTCTCTTTATCTAGAAAACAATCCCAACAATTTAAAAATGTCTGAAAATAGTTGTTGATAATCACTCATGGAAGAGTTCTCAAATTTTTGCTAATAACAAATTTTATCTGTTTAAGTTATTAGACTTCATAGTCACTAATATCATGAATGGGTTTTAGATAAAATTTCTTGAAGAAAAATATCCAGCACCATTGAAAAAAGCCTAAAATGGCAAATGCACTTAAATATTCAATCGATTTCAGCAGAGGGGATGCTGAGATGTGTATCGTAAAAAAGGTGTATGAATTTAGCTCACAATGAAACAGAGGACCGCACTGAAACATGTTTACTATGCGTTAATTGGTGTTGCAAATGTGTTTTAAATCTACACACATGTACAGCCCCTTTTAATGCTATCATAAAACCCCACACCACTCGGAAGATCTTACAATATTGCAAATGTCAAAAATACTAGGACTTAAATTCAGATCAATTAAAATGAAGGATGTGGGAGCACCTTTAAAAACTTATCACCTTCAAGTCAGATATTAACCCATCAGTGCTTTGAGATCTACATGGCAAGTTTAGTGTTGGCCTGTTATACTTTTAAAAATAACTTTGGAATGAGGGAAAAATTCATTTGCAAAATATTTGAAGTGAATTTGTAGATAGAGGTCTGGTGAACAACTCTCTGCTTTCAAATCTTTTCTAAATATTGCTTTTGCTGGAGAGATATCATGAAAATTGTAGGGCAATTTTGGCGGCTACAGGAATCAGTGGGTTAAAGAACAAATATCCTTCAAATCTCGCTAAGAGCTTATTATATCATTTGTGAAGTATCCACAAAGCTGTCAGACCTTCAAACTTGTGCTGTGGGTAAGATGTGGTTATAGGGAGACCAATGGTTTTGTGTATGTTTGTATGTATATGTATATATATATATATATATATATATATATATATATATATATATATATATATATATATATATATATATATATATATATATACATACATAAATATATATATATATATAAATATATATTTATATATATATATATATATATATATATATATATATATATATATATATATATATATATATATATATATATATATATATATATATATATATATATATACATACATATATATACATATACATTGTTACGGGGAGGGGATTAAACATGGCAAACAAATGACAGAAACATCTACTCACTATAAAATCCTATGCTACAAACCGCAACAAAAAACAAGCAACGGATACAGAAACAAAACCACATAGAACACAAGACAGAAAGAGGGAATAGACAACCAGAAAATAAATGAAAATTCTCAAGCGAAATCATATAAAAAAATATATATAACATTTCCGCATATATAATCTTGGAAGATAATGATCCACAACACTCGTATCGTAAATTTTTTCATTTTATTTTGAAAAAAATCCATCACTTTTTTTATATTCTTTAGTGAAAGTATGTAAATATTGCTGTATCTATCTACTGCAATCAATAAACATCTACGAATGGCCCATTTAAGTAATCGAATACGATATATATATTATATATAAGAATCCCCAGGTTTTCCGAGAGAGATTTCATTTTCTCGTTTTGTCTTTCCCCTTTACTTTCCGTTAACACAAACCTGAGTGGCTTTTCGTAGTGAGGCAGCAGTTTCTATGTTATTTGTTGTTGGAGAGGGACTGGAGGAATTGACACGTAATTGACTGGTTATTTGTCTACTATAGTCATTAGGGCTGATGTCGGGGCTTAGGAGTCCGTTATCCCGGGCCATCTGAACGCCCAATTTGGAAGGTGGGGTGGGTTTTCTCGTTACTTCTATTGGGATGGGCGTGCCCTCTGACCGGGGCGATGCCGCCCGGGCGATCCCTTCACGCTTCAGTCCAGGCTGCGGGATATACTGAGGTTTATTAGGGGGTACAGGGGGAGGGGTGCCCCGCCCAGCGTTGGGTTTTCGCGGCTGGTTGCCCCCTGAAGGGGCGACGTGAAATGATATTTTGCCCCCAGTGGGCGTCGTGAAGACTGTGGTGCCCCCTGGTGCTATCGTAAAGCGTTCCGAAGCGCCACTGCCCGGTTTTGGCGAACTGACAACAGGAACGACACGCACGTGGGCACCACCACTTTCCACCTCCGATCCCGAAGAGGCGGGAGGACTCTTCTCGGGCGTCTTTGCCGGTGCGTTTTTCTGTAATTTTTGCGTGATTCTCTTCACCTGAGAATCTGGTGCTGGAGGAATAACTGGTTTTGGCGGCAACTCTCGATCGGGCGACCTCGATCTCACGGCCGCCATTTTCTGAATCTTTGGTTTCGTTTTCGCGGGCGTGGGAGCAGAACTAGAGGGCGCTGGGGTAGAAGTAGAATTAGTTGTGGGTTTTTCCATAGGTGTCACCACCGCAGTATCGCGCATGGGGACTTTGTTCGCGACACTACTGCGTATCTCTATACTCTGCGGGCCATCACCACGTTTTTCCTTATCCAGCTGCTTCTGAAGACCACTCAACTCCTCGCGTAACTTTTCTATTTCCTCATCCTGCTCCTTAGTCCGTGTCTCCGCGCGCTCAAGCTTTGCCTGCCACTGAGCGCGCTCGGTATCAATCTCTGCAAGCTGTTTCTCCATGGCCGCCTCCATTTGTAATGATTTTTTCGTTTCCTGAAGCAAACCTTCGGAAATATTCTTCATCTTGTTCTGCTCTTCCTGTAACGTGTGTTCGTAGTAGTTATTCCGAGCTTTGTCGTGGAGCATGCGCTCTGCGAGTCTCTTGCGCTCGTTGATTAAAAGCATGGCCACCTTTTTATGTTTCCCGGACACTGCTCTCTCTTCTTCTAGAGCCGTCGTCGTTTTCTTCAGATCCTTCTCCAATTTCTTGTTGTTTGTCTTTTCGAAGTCCAACTGCAATACAAGAAATTTGTTGAGATTGGAAAAATTCAGCTGTAGATTAGTAGCGAATTTTGGACAGGCAGAAATTTGAGAATTGGTGTTTTGGACAGTTTTTAAAAATCCTGGCTAAGACCCTGCTGGTAAGCAAATATAATTAGGCATGACATGCATAGAAGGGGTGATCCCATTGGATTATCTCCTTATTCAGCCTATTACAAGGATAATCCAAAGAGATTAAGATGGATTAAGGATGAGATATAGAGCGATGCATAATCCATCAAGTAAATTGTAGATAAACTATGGAATACTTCAGTAAACTGAGGCGCAACCTTCTGACTAATCCAGGCCTAACATTGTGACAAACAGGGGGATAGCACCCACATACTGTAAATACTGCTAATTTACTGATGTATTTAATTTGCCGATCGGTAAAATAAGATTCTGAAAAGCTTCGGATCGGCATATTTACTGTATTGCAACATAAACATTAATGCCCTGTTCTTTCAGCTGAGAGGGGGTCGTCTAGGACAAATAAACAGCGCACAATTATTGCGTTCTGATTATGAAGTGTGAGAGGGTAAATTTTAGTTGATACTGACTAGTGTCAATTTGTTGAATTCATTCATCAAAGACCGAGATGAGAGTGCATACCAACTTGTGCCAACTTGACTCTCTGCGTATCAGTATTAATTTCAATCAACCCTACCGAGCCCCTTATATCACTTAATTATAACATAATTAAAATCCAATTTGATGTGCCTCTCTGTCCTCTTAGGGGTACCATAATAAGGTCAATGGGAGAACAGTTGACTTCTGTTTTAACATACTGTTCACATATGATCACGATGGGTAAATTAAGATTCAGCAAATTCTGAAAAAGGCTAGATCGCCATATTTTTTACATGGCAAATTAACCAAATCTATAGTAGATAAATACTGGAGCTCTGACAATCAGTCCTGGAGCATAGCTTTTTTAGTGACCTAAATGAGACATTTGGTTCAAAATATTAACACCAGGGGGCACTATCTTACATTCATTTATATCAATATATAGACAGTATAAATTGATAATTGATGCAGTTCACATGAAAACAAACTCAGTATTAGAAAAGCAAATAAGGAATTATCAGAATCAGAATGCTCCATAGACCAGGCTGTCAGACAACTAATTGAGCAGGACAGTGCTAATTTATTTTGCCTGTCACAAGTTTTGAAGCCTCTGTGAATGGGTTAATAGATAACTGTCAGGAAAATATCTGTCATAACATAAAGTACATAATAAATATAAATATAGAATAGAGTTAACACATTCATGTCTGTAGGGCCAAAAATGTTCTGAATATTTTGCGATATTATATTTTTTAGTTATTTTAAGATAATGTTTCAAGAAGAAATGTTGATCAGAGCCTAACCCACTTCATTTAACCCATTAATGCCTATAGCGCCCAAAATGAGTGAGAGCTTAAAAGATTTTGATACAAGTTCCACCTCCCATCGCCAAATAGAACACAAAACCACAGGATGTGCCTTAGAGCTCAAATATTTCAAAGTTTTTTTGTGTTTTTTTTTGTGCAACATCATCCTTCAATCTCGAAATAGATGGCAAAACTAAAGTATGTGCCCCTAAAACAGCTCTACTCTGGGTCCCCCTTTTGTTTGGTATGCTCCGAAAGCAGAGATGGTGTCCCTGTGGACTTTTTCTCTTTTAAAGATTTTTTTGTTATTCATCCTAACTTCATCCTCACATCTCCAAATAGAACAAAACAAAACTATAGGATGTGCCCTTAAAATACCCCTACTCTGGGTCACCCCTTTTTTGTTTGGTATGCTCCGAAAGCGGAGATGGTGTCCCTGACACACGGCGGACGTTTACCAACCTGCTGTCTTAATCTCTCGCGCTCCTTCTCCAAGGCATACGTGACATCGTCTCCCTGCGCTGTGTCTTGAGCGTGTTTGTGTTTCTCATCCTCAAGTTCCGAACAACACTGCAAAATAGCAACAACAACACAGCACCTGTCAGACAACCTGTCAAAAACAACACTCCAGTATGGCTATGGGTAGTCCTACCGCTATACAGAAACACAACCGTATAGTATAGCTACGGGTAGTCCTACCGCTATACAGAAACACAACCGTATAGTATAGCTACGGGTAGTCCTACCGCTATACAGAAACACAACCGTATAGTATAGCTACGGGTAGTCCTATCGCTATACAGAAACACAACCGTATAGTATAGCTACGGGTAGTCCTACCGCTATCCAGAAACACGGCCGATAATACCAATGACGTGTATGCTTCACAGCAGTGGAGACTAGTAATCCTTCACTATGAACAAACAACCAGGAACATATATCGATACCTGAGACCACAGTCTTAGACCACTCCATTATCACCATCATACCACCCTCACATGAGAGGTAGAAATGGACAAACACTAGTTCAAATGACTGGAAATACCCTCAAAAATGTTCCTCTAGCACACAAAAATGTAGTATATGAATTAATCCTATTAACATTGGTTCAATGACTTTAAATCCTACTCAGGACATGGATGAAAAACAACATGCTATTAACTTACCTATTCTCCAATTTTATATTTCATTATTATTATTATTATTATAATTATTATTATTATCATCATTATCATCATCATCATCATCATCATGATTATTATCATTAATAGTATTACTATTATTATTATTATTATTATTATTATCATTATCATTATTATCATTATCATCATCACCACCACCACCATCATCATTATTAATGTTATTATTGTTATTATTGTTATTATTATTATTATTATCATCATCATCATTATTATCATCATTATTATTATTATTTTTATCATCATCATCATTATTATCATTATTACTATTGACATCATCACTATTATTGTGAACATTATTATTATCATTATCCATATTTTAATTTTATCAATTATTATCATCATCACTATTGCCCATTAAGTACAACAAGTCTTACCTTGTGGTATCGTTTTTCGACACATATTAACTGTTCTTGCATTTTCCTCTGTGCTTTGCGCTGTGTGTCAATGAGATTTTCGAGCTGCACAAGTTGATTATCATACATTGCTTTAATGGCCGACTCGTCAAAGCTATTGTCTTTATGCCCGTCAGAGTCCCGCTGCATCGCCTGAAAAGGGTCACCCAGCCCGAAACGCCCATATTTAGCCTGGTATAGCAGCTGCTTTGTCTTCTCAGCCTGAAGAATAGAAGTATGAGACACAGTCAAAATACATTTCCAAAAAAGTGCTTTTTATGATAATTGTCAATTTCATAAATTGACAAATATGACAAATATGGATCCACACTTCCGACAATTACATTGACCAACAGTGGTAGTGATCAAAAAGTTGTATATCATGAATTGAAAACCTTTGATGAAGTCAAACCATTTAGTAAACATAAATTACTTCTGTGAACTACCTTTTTTAACATACAAAAGTATATCACCTCAAAGGAAAGATGAAATTCATTTTGTTTTAATTCAAATTCTGATACATTATTTCTTCTTTTTATATCATGATATGGCAGGGAACTATCAATATTCTATGATATTGTGTTTTAGTGTTATTCCCTGAGGCACCAAAGTTGAAATGGAGAAATTCAATTATAAATGTAAAGGAGGGAAGGAAATGCAGAGAAATGTTCTGTTGTCTTCTAAAGAGATCTGAGACATGTTTCAAATATTGATGAAGGTATTCTAATTATCTCGTTGGTTGCCATGGAAACACAGAAGAAATTCATCTAAATAAATCACACGATGAGAGTTTTCTTTACAAGACCATCTCATAAGAATTGATATCACTTATTTTTACCAAAAAGAGTGGCATGTGTTTAAATGTGTTCTAAAATGTGTTTCAGGAATTGCGATGGA
>OZ012687.1:26374993-26377493 GCA_963942565.1 Maea johnstoni
AGCACAGCCATTCAGGGAACAGCAGCGCTGTGTTGAGTAAGGTGGCAGGTTACAGAGAGGAATACATATGGGTCCCCTGACATCTTTCAGATTAACACAATGGCTAATGCCTAACTCTGTGACACATTGCAGAATAGCTATGCCTAACCCTTTAATATGGTGTCAATGGCAAATGCCTAACCCTGAGGCGATGATGAATATAGAACATATACATTTTTTGTGGAGAAATGTTGTGAGTATTACCTGGCTTGACATAATAGTCAAGGTGCATAATTCTAGATTAGAAACTAGAACGGTCAGTCATTTTTTTCTGGCAGCACTTTCCCTGCCATACTAAGCTAAATAGTGACTAGCCAGTAGTAAAAAGCAGAAAAATAGGGTTGGATACTCTTAACGAAAGGGTACAGTACCAGTATTGGTACCTACAAAATGATGCAGTATTCTAACAGTAAGTACTGTTAACGATACTTTATTGCATTATTACCTTATAAATACATTTTATTGTGAATAATCTTGTCTAGGATCCCAGACAATCCTTAATAAATGATAACTTCACAGTGGTTAGTATCATTAAGAGTACCTTTAAGGAATGAAACGGTATGATACAGTACTTTTTGCAGTGATACCTGTACAAATACTGGGTACCTCTTAACGGTATTCCACTCTAAAGAGGAGTGTCTGGGAAAGGCCACTAACTAACCAAAAGTCACTGGTAACTTTCACACATATCTCAGCAGGAGTCAAACCCTGAACCTTTTCAGTGCAGACTCAGCCGTAATCAAGCAAACAAATGGTCTGACACCAGTGAGTAATTTTCTTTGAAATATTTGACTGGACTTGGTTGTGGTTGTTGGGTTTAATGATACCTCATCAAATAGTTTTCAAATACTGCACCAAATGATAAGTTAAGATCAAAGAAGTCAGGATATGAATGCATTCAAGATGCCAATATGTTAAACCATTCATGTCTGGGGCACCCAAAACCACCTGACTATTTTGGTGATAATTACTCTCTAACAAAAGCACTTTTCTGAAAAAATTTGAAGGAGAAATGTAAATTAGAAACTAACTTCCAACTCCCCTTCAAATATTTTCCCAATGTATGATTAATTTCAAAGTTATTTTCAAAAGCATCACACGTCCAGACGACATTAGTCAAGGAAATCTCCAAGCATGAATGAGTTAAAATCCTTCTGATGATGCTGCTGCTGCTGCTCTGTTTTTGTTCATTGTACCGTTATCAACAGCCTTCTTCTTTAATCAATACGATAAACTATGGGCAACTGGGTGATCAGGTTGCCATGGCAACAGAAGACAGGGAGATTAGTACCCCTTGTTATCACTTGCTCATTGAACTGTGACTGTCCCCTTGTTATCACTTGCTCATTGAACTGTGACTGTCTGATGGCGGTTTATGGATAATCGCTTGGTCCTGAACCGCTTCAGTCTGATTGTGGTTTATGTATAATCACCTCACTTGTTCATACGGAATGGTTATCAGTAATGAATTTGGTTAACCCATTCATACCTCTTCTTCTCTAGTAGTAAATGGCATCTTCAACTGTAAATGTAATTATTCTATACATATATATAGATAGATAACTAATCTTTATTTAAGTCAGTAATCATTTTTACATAGTAAACACAAGCTGTCTGGGCTCTTGGCTGACTACAAAGGACTTTGAAAAGAAACTTGGAATTAAACATGAATTCATAAATTATTTTCATTTCATTTTTTAAATTATTTTAATTTTCCCGCTCACCAAGCATCGTGACCATGCTTTACAATGAAAATCTTTGAAAAGGTTAGTAGTTTATATATACCCTAGATGTGGGTATGCTAGGGGTTATATGGTACTTCATACCAACCACAGCCGGAAATAGCTGTGTACGGGCGAGAGGCCATAAAGTCAATCAATTCCAATTGTCTGTTCGTCTCCCAGCCATCACTGTCCCGTAGAAACAGTAGCCAGCTGTCACAGGGCTCAGATGTGACTATTAGTGTCGTACCTCACAACTGTAAACTAGTAGGCACAACCCACAAACTAGACTTCATGACAGGATACATGATAGGGAACATGTTAACCCTACCAATGCTGAGGCTACTTTCGCCAAAAAAACAACGATGCAAAGATTTCTGGAAACATGTAAACCAGTGTCATGTTTTATTCATTGGATAGTTTTCCCCAAGTAGCTCAGATGAGTACCGATGTGCCAGGGTTTCAATCATTTTTCAGGGGTTTTTCGCATCATTTTGTATTGGCCATATTAGCCAAGACCAGCATAAGGTTAACCCTGTTATACTGGGTGATCTCCTTGACATGGTTCTGTAGGATGTATACTTTATTAGGGGATAACCTCAGAATTAGCCCCGTTATGCCTGGAGATCTACTTGACCGGTGTACTCTGACCAGTCATATTTTCTTTGAAAAAACAACTTTGGAATGAAGCATAAATTTACATAATATTTTAAGGAGAGTTGTAGATAAAGAGTTCAGAT
>OZ012687.1:26379993-26505993 GCA_963942565.1 Maea johnstoni
ATAGGTCTTAGGGCAATGAGAAGTGGTAGGAAGGACGTGCTGCAGTTTGTGCATATAGAAGCAGACACATGGACAGGGTCTTAGCCAGGATTTGGAAAATGCCTGTCTAAAACAGTAATTCTAACATTTCCGCCCATCCAGATTTAACTATCCAGCTGCCAACTACAACAACTTATACCAGAAAGTATCAAATTCTATAGTTCCTGCTCATACCGAATACATTCACTACCCTAATGTGTCAAAAAGGGCAATTTACACTTCAGTCATTTCATAGCAGACGGTTTGTTAGGGAAAATACCTGGTTGTTACCCCCCCTCCCCCCAAAAAAATAATTAAACATCAAAATTGAAAGTTCTTCACAGAAATTCTTGCTTTTCCAAAAAGTAATTTTGAGGGGAGAGAGGTTTCATAAAAGGGTTAACTCTGTTACATGGCAATCCTACTGTTAGCCACTGAAGAATAATATTAGTTCTATGAACAGAATTGATGACTCAAATTGTAGGCTTGCAATTACCAGACATCAAAGTGAGGCACCAGTCAAAGCCTAGAGCTACTAGGCGTTGCTGTCTTTCACCTTAAATCATATAAAGTCATGCCTGCCCCTATACTACAACTTTAAGGGCCTGTGGCCTACTGTTTTCTATTTAGTTCACACAAAATCTGGGCGTCATTGAAAAAATGTTACAATATCCAACTTTGGGTACCCAGTTTCTAAATTGTGGCTAAGACCCTGATGTGCAGAGCTAGAAGGCAAAGACCTTGGATAGGTTTCAAGGTTGGCACAGAGGAATTCCTTGGGATGTCAGTTGGAGTTGTTCATTGAGGCTTTAGTCAGTAGAGCTCCCAAGCCAGCCGCTGATAGCCTCAGGGTCTCTACGGTGCCCACTCAGGTCAGTCCAACACAACATCTAGTGTGTATAAACACCCAACAACAGGAACCAACTATTCAATTTAGGAAAGAATTCTTTGAGATGTCAGTTGGAGTTGTTCATTTCAGCTTTAGTCAGTGGAGCTCCAGAGCCTCCGATAGCCTCAGGGTAAACAGGCCCTGCTCAGGTCAGTCCAACACAACATCTACTGTGTATAAATACCCAACAACAGGAACCAGCTATTCAATTCAGAGAAGAATTCCTTGGGATCTCAGTTGGAGTTGTTATTAAGCTTTAGTCAGTAGAGCTCCCGAGCCTCCGATAGCCTCAGGGTTCCAGGGCCCTACTCAGGTCAGTCCAACACAACATCTACTGTGTATAAATACCCAACAACAAGAACCAGCTATTCAATTCAGGTCTGTGTTATTAGCCCTTCCAATGCTGCTGGAGGCTAATTTGTTCAACACAAAATGTTGCAAAATACCTGGAAAATTAACTGAAACCCTGGCACATGGGTACTCAACTGAGAGTACTCAGCATCTATCCAATGAATACTAACATGACAGGGTTTTGATGGTTATCAAAATTCTTTGCATCCGTGTGCTTTGGACAAAAGTAGCCTTAGCATTGGAAGGGTTAGCATGTTGAAATTGGTTTCAGTCCAGCCAGCCACCCTGCTAGCTGAAGGTGTGGTAGAAGCTATCTGGATTTGCACTCTGGGCATGAATTGGTGCTTTCCCAACTGCCCCCCCCCCCCCTCCCCCTCCATAGAACACGCCTGAAACGTGTAAGTGCACAACCACTACCAACTAGCAGCTGGCGCACTAACTCAATTTCCGCGATTTGGAATTACAGCGGTGAATTTCTGCCTGTCGGAATCACTTAGATTGTCCCAGACAATCAACCCGGTTCGTTGACCGACCAAATAGCAAGTTGCCGACCACATACCAAGTTGCCGCAGTGATACCCAAACACTCAAAGTGCTCTGCAAATAGACTCTTCGCTGCTGATAATGAAAATGGCTTCAAACACATAACTTGGTATAGTAGCAGAGACTACATGATAAAGAAATACATGTGCACATGCCTGAGAATTCCGGGATCTTTTTAGGGGAGTTTTTTTTTATTCGCCCGCTTGAGGGCTTTGAGATAAGAAATGATTACCATGCACTCATCCATGTGGTCCCGTAGGAGTCACACTAGTTTGGGGATCTCTTTCTGACAACGCCTCACTAAGGCACTTGGATCTGAGAATGAATACATTAATAATAATAAGCTAAGGGCCAGCTTTGCTGCAGCTCATAAGGAAGATTAACTATTCAGAGCAATATGTTCAAATAACAATCAGGCCTAAGAGAAAAATTCATGTTTCCAACTTCATGCTGCTAACTTAACAATTAGTTATGGTAAGTAGGAACATTCTAATTTTGCAACAAGTTTTTACATGGCAATTCCAATTTTTTCTATATATTTGAGCATGGAATGGGCAGGGAAGATACACTACTGTCTTCCTTAGATATACTACCATCAAATTTCATGATGCCCCATTTTGGGCACCAATTTTCAAGATCCTGGTTACAGTTTGGATGTACTCAAAGAGATAATTATCCTAGTGAGCCAATAGTTCAGCATTAAAGTGCAGGGGAGTAGTCTGTCTGTATGATTCACACTTCAATCACCAGCCTAATTAGATACAATGTAATTATTGGCCCCAGAGTTCATGAATCATATCATAACCTGCACTGCCTCAACTACTACTAGGCGATTTACCTAACCACCGAGGAATTGGACCACTTTCTCATAACTTCATATTGACCCATTCATGCCTGTAGTACCCAGAGAAAGCAATTTTTTCATGTTTAAGCGAGAAATAAATCATTTGCTTAATAGAATATCAAGGAGATAAACAAATCGGATACCATTGCAACCAATAGCACCCTTTATATATTCAATAAAAGAATGTTTTATGATAGAGTATTTTAATAGGTATTGTATAACTTCAGAAATTTGCATCAGCATGGGATTTCTTACCAAACCATCTCCGAAGTATTCATAAGACATAGAATCAAGTTTAATTGCAAATATTTATAGTTGAAATTAAGAGACACAATGACACATATAGTTTGCCATAAAAAATGTTGCATTGCATCTTGCCTCTTCATTCACTTCATTGCATTTTAATGTGTTTATTGCATATTGATGTTATGTTTATTTCCTTATCATACGTCAGTCAAACAGCAAAGAAAATAACGATAGTTATAATGATGATGAGGATAATTATAATGATGATGATGATGGCAATCGTTAATAAAATGCCAATGATGATGACTACAATAACCTTTGCTTTGATGGAGATAACATTGCTTTTTAAATGCCACTTGGGGTTTAACGATCAAAAGCAAAAATCTCTGAGGCACATTTCTGAAGTCCTGGCATCTGTACTCTGATGACTTTCAATCCCTATGAGAGCGCTCAGTGCAATCTCCATTCTTCATTAGTTTCTGATACAGAAACTATTTCCCATTAGGCTACTCCAACACCCTCCCATATGGGTACTACAGCCCAGATGGGGCAGGATTTAACCAATCAAATCTATCTAAATAGAAGCAAATCCGGAGGAAATGCCACTAATTCCCCAGCATCTGTGGTTTCAAGACATATGATACACACATCTCAGACAACTTAACTTACTGAGTCCCAGAAAAATTTCTCACATGAAAAAATACTTGCTCTTCATTCTTGTTATGATAGTTCCACTGATGCCTCTTCCTAACTATTCATGAAACCATATTCATGAGCATTTCAAAAATTTTAACACATAGTGATCAAATTGATAAAACTAGAAGAAGAGACTTTCAAGTTATCTATTCTTTCAAGTTATCTATTCAAATGGGTACCATATTGGTGTCCTTCATGAGTTTATTCCATAACATCAGGCTGTCACATTGAAGCAATCATTACGCAAAGGTGATAAATTAGTTATTGAAATGGCTAAAAGTGCACACACTATAACACTCTTTACATTACAGTAGCTGTAAATTAGTTAATTAATGCCCTGGCATACACATTGTATCAGTCTTTAGGTGATGATGGTGGCAAATTAGTTAATGGTATGGCTACTAGCAGACACATTGTAACAGTGTTAATGTGATGGTAGTTGTAAGTTAGTTAATGTCATGGATACAAGCAGACACATTTTAACAGTCTTAAGGTGATGATGGTTGTAAGTCAGTTAATGCCATAGTTAAAATCAGAAACATTCTAACAGTGATTAGATAATGGTGGTCTTTAGCTATATTACAAGCAGAAATATTGTAACAGTCTTCAGGTGATGGTGGTTGTAAGTTAGAGAATGCCTTTGTTACAAGCAGACACACTGTAACAGTCTTAAGCTATACTGGTTGTAAGTTAGTTGATACCATAGCTATAAGTAGAAACATTGTAGAAGTCTTGACTCTTCCAATGCTGAGGCTACTTTTGTCCAAAGCACAAGAACCCAAAGAGTTTTGAAAACCATCTAAACCATGTCATGATGGTATTCATTGGATAGCTCACTGAGTACCGTAATTTCGCGTGTATAAGACGCACCCGTATATAAGACGCACCCCTTGTTCAGACCTTTAAAACGGTGTATAGACGTTAGCCCTGTGTATAGTGCGCACCCACATTATGGTCCATGTCTCTAGCTATTTTGTAACAAACTAGCAGTGGATTCGGACAAACATTAAGTTGATTGTAATTTGAAGTCACGTATGATGCTGCTCTAAAGACAATAGGGGCTCGGACATTCGAGCCGTCACGGTGCATTGTAATTAGTGTGCCTAAAATAGAACCGGCTGGACGGGCCTGTTAACACAAACAATTCAGTAAGTTGTCTACGGCTAGATAGGACTTATAATACCGATACCACTGAAGTTGAGACATGCTAAATATGTTAGAAACACAATTGAAATGAAAACATACCAGAGTCTTATTCTAATATGGGTCGCGGTAATAGCGGGTCATCGATTTCTGATATCCAGGTGACCCGGGGACTCGATGAAAAACACCCTGGATTTCTAGCTCTGTGTATAAGACGCACCCCCGTATTATGGGTAAAAATTTGTGTAAAAAAGTGCGTCTTATACACGCGAAATTACGGTACTCCAAGATGAGTACACATATGCTAGGGTTTCGGTCATTTTTGAGTTTTTTTGTATCATCTAGTATTTAACAAAATAGCTACAAGCAGCATAAGGGTTAAGTTGATGGTGATTGTAATTTAGTTTACGCCATGGTTACAAGCAGACACACTTAATAACAGTCTATAGGAGAAGGCTGGGTCTTAGCCAGGATTTCAAAAATGCCTGTCCAAAACAGGAATTCCAAAATTTCTGCCCGTCCAGATTTAACTACTGATCTACTTCAAATCCTTATATCTGCTACAATCAATAGCTTAGTGTGCCAAAAAGGGTAATTTACACTTCAGCCATGTTCTAGAAGATGGTTTGTTAGGAAAATATCTGGTTATTACACCCCAAAAGTCAAAATTGAAAAATCTTCATAGAAATTTTTGCCTGTCCAAACCGAAGATTTAAGGAAACTACCTGTCCAAAAGACGGGCAGGACGGGTCTTGGCTCAGTCTCTGGGGGAAGGTGGCTGTACGTCAGTTAACGTTGTAGCAGTCTTCAGACTAGTCTCACATGATGCACACGTAGTTGCAGGTAATTTGATTAGCAGGTGGCCTCATCAGATGAGGTCAAGACACACTCCAGGCTGAGCTGAGCCGACGCTCCGTGTCTCCTCCACTGACATGGTGCTAACCAAGAAATAACACCACGTTCACTAGAGAAACTGGATTCACGCCAACAGCACAACTTGCAGAGTAGATACTCGCTGAGCTGAAGATATGGAGAAAGATACACACTGGGAAATGTACAGATTAGTTTCAGCTTTCCTAAGGCTAAGTGGAATGTTCATTGGGGTTGAGCAGACACCGTTGCGTATGTGTTGGAACATGTATATAAAACAGATATACGCTTAAAACCAACCATCTTTAAAGCACAGCTATGTTGATGATGGTACAATGTTCTGATCAATGCCAAAGATTTCTAGAAATGAAAGGTTCATAAAAAAGAAAACAATGCAATAGTGGGGGGGGGGGGGGGGGGGGGCAGGGCCTTAGCAAGAATTTAGAAACTGGGTGCCAAAAATTGGCATCCTCTTTTAAGAAAAATGCACACATGAAATTGTGGATGTCCTGAGGGGTGTTTTCTGAGGATTTGGGTGACACCAAAAAGCCCTGCTGGCTAAGACTATAGGGGTGGGGAAGGGGGCGTCTCACATGGCAAGTGAGATTAGAAGTGTTGAGTGCAAATATGGGACGGCCTCTTTTACCTAGGTTCCAAGCTGACATATATTTTGTCTGTCTTCAAGTTTTCTGTTTACATGCACCAAGTGGTCAAGGTGGTCAGGCTAGCCAAATTATTTATATTTATCTCACCAGGTGGATAGGGGGCTGTTTGAGTATAACACCACTAGGGAGAGAACAACTATATAGCACCATCAATTTGCCACTGGTGCTGGTACTAAACAACACGGATTAGCCAACTCCGGTGGAATTTTTTTTTTCCAGGGACTAGGAGCCTATTGTAAGTCTCCCAGTGAGAAGTAGGGTTGACTCTTTGGATGCTGATGCTACTTCCGCCTAAGGAACCTTTTATACCCTGCCATGTTGGTATGCTGAGGAAAGCTCTTGATAAGTGCTATAAGAGGAGTACCCTTTTACTAGGGTTTCAGCGTTTTTCGACCTTTTTGCATTATTTTGTACTCTCCAAATTAGCCGGCAACAGCACAAGGGTTAAGAGGAAGAGCAGTGAAGGTTGGCTACCTTGGAGTCAGGCCAACCAGGTTAAGTACCTCCTTGCCATGCTGACAAATAGAAAGCCAATACATGCAGACAGACTGATAAGGGCCCTAGGCCTTCGACAGACACCAGCCTACATTATAGGGCTTCTCCTGGCAGAGAGACTGAGGAACTATGGCTTCTGAATATTTCCATCCATCTCAGACTCAGAGTGGTTAGAAGGCTTGATACATTGTACATTTCTGCCACTCAGAGGCCTGCACTAAGTGTCGATAACCCGTAAAGATATTTGATCTTTTAAACTTGGTTCACTGAACATTCAGTATACTATGTATGCTTGCATCTTCCCAAGGCAGAAAATCACTCAAAAGTGAAAGTTTCCTTCTCTTTCAGTCCATGAGTGATGGAGCTTCTATATCTTCAATTCTTGATTAAAGTTATAATTGTAAACTCTTAATAACTATGGCATTATCTTTCTGAGATATTCTAGAAATTATTTTTATCAAATCACCCCTCATTTTGCTAGGTTTACTGACAATCTGCTGAAGGAAAGATATCAGTCTGCTTCAAATTGATTCTCATCATAGGAGATAAAGAAACTGTATTTGTGAAAATCCAATCATCACCATTCCCACCATCAATATCATCATCATCATCACCACCATTCACATCATCATCATCGTCATCACCATCATCACCACCAAAATCATTATCAACATCATCATCATCATCAACACCACCACACTCTTCATCCCAACCTCATCATCACCTTTCTTATCGAACAATTATCTTTATTACCAATGTCATCGTAGTTGCCCTCATGACCAAAGTAGACATGGCTTCGATGTCAAAGGTTTTTAATATAAGTTTAATAAGGCTATCTTATTCTACTCAGACAGTCTCCTCCCTCCACTCCTCAACCAACCTCTCAATTATGTACCCAGGGATCATAACCTGATATGCTAGAAGTGAGACAGTAACCATTCCCTGGTGCCACGCTGATCTCTCATCACACGCACGAGTGCACAACCATTAACTATAACTCCATTGACAACTGCAACATTCGCGCATCAATGACCAAATCGTCAAACTGTATCAATGAAAACTAGCTTCAGCCCTCGTGGATCGGCCTATCTGATAGTGCAGTAATTATGGACATAACGAGGGGATATAACTATTCTCCACCCATCTGGGTAATGTTTCTATCAGTCTTCAGCAAATCTTGCCCAAGAATCAAACTCTTTAATGGGCCTTTTAATGTTAGAAAACATTGCCTAGGGCTTTGATGTTTGTGAGAGTAATTCAAGAATCTAACTCGTTTTCTTAGTCTAAAATTATGCTATTCCAAGATACAACTAATTGGCCTATTTCAGAAAAAAAATGAAAGAAGAAATAATAACAAGTATATGTACTTTGCAGGTTCCCCATTCAATTGATATTCACAAGTTAACCCATTCATGCTAAAGATTGCTCCATGAATAGGTATGTATTTACTTATCCAAATAAGGCATAATATCCTTAAACAATTTCATGTAAATTATTTTGAGGTGAAAAAATACAATTCTTCTGCTTGAAATTTACATTAAAGGAACTTCCTCAAAAATATATTTGGGTATCCTGAAGGGCAATTTTCAAGGGTTTAGGTGTACAAATGATGATGCCAACATGCCCTACTGGCTAAGTCTTTGGGCATGAATGAGTTAACAGGAATCTCTCAGTGCCTTGTTGTATTGTAGACCGCTGAGACATGTTTTCAGGAACATGCGTGCCTGCAACGGCATTCAAGAAGACGTGTACTTGCATCATTTATTCATGGGAGAGTTGCCTGAGGCAAATGTTTTACAAGTCGAGGTTGCCCCATGCTACACCCACTTTCAAGACATATCCATCTTTATTAACCCTTATGCTGCTGGTGGCTAATTTGGCTTATACAAAATGATGCAAAAATCCTAGTTAAAAGGCTGAAACCTTGGCACATGGCACCCCCTCATCTCCAATTACTCAGCAAGAGCTATCCAATGAATACCAACATGGCAGGGTTTAGATGTTTTCAACAATCTTTGCGTCCTTGTGCTTTGGGCGAAAGTTGCCTCAACATTGTAAGAGTTAAGAGAGACCTAAATGGCAAAAATGAGTTAAAGGATCTACCAAATAAAGGAATAGTTCATTGATTTATTAATCACCCATTCATGCTTGAAGAAAAACTTCATTTTTTAATCGATTAGAGGTTGTTCACCTCGGTGACCTGCTTCGGATATGGGTGCAGCTAGGCTCCTAACCATGCCGCTTGAATGATACATGATACTTTCAAATAAAGAGTAAATTCTCAAAATAATAGGAAGAGATTATATATTATGTTCTCATCAATGTATCTCCTACAAATACTTTCCTCAATGCACTTTTGTTTGAAAGATATCCCCTACATGGTACTTCCCTTATTAGGCATGAATGGGTTGCAATGTAAATGCTAAGCTATTACCAAAAGATATATAATATGCATATCCTTGGTAAGTAGGTACATCTTTTAATTTCTATCTCCATATTTTGCTGGCACTTTGGAAATATGACACCCATTTTTTTAAGTACCGAGATGCAAGGTTCTAGCTGAGGCCTGCTGTGTATATGTGTATGTGTGCAAGTGTGCCTTAATGTGGGCGTATTTGCATAGTGGGAGCAATCATGACAAGGTTAACATGATTCACTTGACTTGGGCTTCATAATAGAAAACCTCAATGATGAAATATGAGGAAGAGAAATGGCTGATGCTGTTCAGATGCCAGCACAGAGAAAACACAGTATTACTCACCACAGAATGTGTCATTTCTTTCTAGCCACTTTTTGCTTTTAAAGGGAGGGTGTATATTTCAAAATATTCAACCCTCATCTATCAACTAATGCATTACTTTTGGATTCTTACTACCAAAAACAGTAAGGCCTAAAAAAAGAAATTGTTTGTTTCCTGTAACGGGCCGAAAAAAAATAGGGTAGGTAGGTCGCTAAAAACATTTTTGGGGTTTTTATTTTTTTGGTCAAAAATGTGTGTTTTATGCATGTTGGGAGTTGGGAGGGCGGAAAAAACTTAAGGGTACTTAGGGATTTTTTTGAATAAAAACTTGTTAGGGTAGGGTTATGTACAGGAAACAAACAACTTTTTTTAGGCCTAATCTTTGGGGGGAAATGAGATTATTGGGAATGTGGATTATCCCATTAATGCTCACAGCGACCAAAAGCAGCCTAATAATTATGGTGAAATTTTTAAGGCTTAAGTGCAATTGGGTAAATACATAACATTCTCCTTCAAATACTTTCTTAAAATAATTCCCCAATCAAAAAGATATTAAGTTAGGCGTCTAGACTATTATTCAACTCTCATGCTTCTGTTTGCTTATTTTGCCAATACAAAATGATGCAAAACACCTCAAAATGAATTAAACCCTGGCACACGAGTACTTAGCGAGACCTATCCAATGAATACCAACATGACAGTGTTTAGATGGTTTTCAAAAATCTTTGCAATCTTGTGCTTTGGACAAAAGTGACCCAAGCATTGGAAGGGTTAATAACCCTTTCCATGCCCAGGCTACTTCCATCCAGGGGCTGTCATGTTGGTATTCATTGGAAAACTCTTGCTGAGTACTCTCAGATGAGTACCCATATGCCAGGGTTTCAGTCATTTTCCAGGTTTTTGCATAATTTCACATTGCACAAATTAGCCATCAGCAGCATGAGGGTTAAAAGCTACTGAAGAATTAAATGGGTTATGATGTGCCATCTGGTGGGGATGTTCTCTTTGCCGTGGAGGAATATGGGTCACAGAATGACGCACGTTTCGTATCGTATCCTCGGCAGGCAAGCGATGGTGAGGAGGATGAGGGTGACATCTTCTCCTTCAGACCCGGCATAGCCTACTCCTGATGTAAACAAACGGCTCAGGTACAAACAGCATGCTCAACATTGAGGCCAACTTATCACTCTAACCTTAACCCTTCCAATGCTGAGATTACTTTCGTCCAAAGCACAAGGACGCAAAGATCTTTGAAAACCATCTGAACATTGTCCTGTTGGTATTTGTTGGAAAGCCATCACTGAGTACTCTCAGATGAGAACCCATGTGCCAGGGTTTCAGTCATTTTCAGGTTTTTTGCATAATTTTGTATTGGCAAAATTAGTCACCAGTAGCATAAAGGTTCACCTTTTCACGCTTAACACATTAATACTCACAGCAGCCAAAAAACGCCTGACAATTTTGGTGAAATCTTAAAGGCGAACATGTATATAAGAAAAGATTTGAAGGAGGAATGTTAATCAGAACACTAGCATCAATTCTCCACCAAACTTTTTTTAACGGTGATATCTAGAGTTTCATGTCTAGGTTGTTGTTGCTACTGAGATGGCTTTTTCACAGGCCTCCTAGAAACAGGAGCCTGAGAGAGAGAAGGATTTATACAGTTAGGGGATGTAATGGACAGCTGTTCCCCGAGCCTGCTACTGAACAGGCATGCACCTGCTCCGACCATAGCAGACTAACATACTCAAACACAACCTGCACTTTTTCTGGTCATGAATACCAGTTGCAAATATCCAAAAATCAATGGGTTATGGAGTATATTTGAATGAAATGTCCAACATTTCCTAATGAATAATGAACAATATTTTTCTTGATATTTCTTGATAGTTACGTGCAAGAAGAGCCTATGAGCAAATCGCTAATACAAATTCAGCTCGGAGAATAAATGAGTTAACTTTCTACCACTCTGGGAAAAGAGATTCTTTTCAAGCCACAAAAAAGAGCAAACACCACGAAGGTCATTAGAGGTCAGGAAAATGGCTCCTCCAATATGTGTACTACGAGAAAAATTGCTTTCTGAGCATTAATAGTTAACTTGAATCCTCTTCAATATAAAAATATAAATCATTCAATTCTTCCCCAAAATATGATCTAACTACCTAACTAGGTTATCAAATATCAAGCAAATGATTTCATAATTTCTATACATAATTTTCTAAATCCATTTGTTCTGAAAATCATAGCGAGTCAAGAAATCATTGATGAACTGGATATTCACATAGTGTATGTATCTTGTAACGCCCAAGTACTGGTATCATGTAACATTGTGTTGATAATTGGTACCTAGCCAGGTTTTACTGTGAAACAAAAGAGCTATAAATCAGGCACCAGTTTGTGGTTTCACGCTAGAAGTGTAGTCACAAACACCATAAATATCACGTGGAACAGCAGTTACATGATAATTATGGATTGGCCTGCAACAGCCAATGAAGGCCTAATTTATTAGAGATTTCTCCTGAAAAAAAACACCTAATGGAAATATCTAAAGAGAAATGTAGGCAAGAAATATTTTTTAAGTATCACAGATGCAGATATTATGTTTTAGTTTATATATCTTTTTTGAAGAATTCTGGGCACATGCCAATGCATGGCTACAGCCTACAGGTAGTTATCTAGTCTAATTCCAATGACGTATGTACTTGTAAGTTTCTTGACAAGTATCAGGACTGATTCTCAAGACAGCACTTAACCAATGAATACTTAGGACATATTACATGGCAGTGATGGCCTTACTGTAATAGTTCATCATCACTTTTTCTGTCAAATCAGTAATGAATAGCCGGTTGTATGTAGTGGAGGGAACCAGAGTACCCAAGGAAAACCACTACATTACTAACTTAATGAATGAATGCCAATCTAAGAGTATGGGAAGGTATATAGGCCTGATGGCAGTCCTCCCAGGCCATATTTAAATGTCTTCCATTGTGGATAGATGGCACTGCGCCTGCGGTATACTAGGAGGTCAGTTGGAAATATTTTTCTAAAATCTATTAACACTAATCTCCCTTGTGTGGCAATTGTATGAACTAAATGGCCAACAGTAGGCCACAAGTCCCTATCTAGTATAGGTGCAGGCTTTTATGTATAATAAAGTAAAATCATAATAGAGCCTTGTAGCTAGGCTAGCTGAGTGTTTGATAGGCATCTCTTGAAGCTGGCTTTTGAAATCACCAGCTAGGAGCTAGTCTACAGAATGTATGATATGGTATGATAACCGTAGTACATAGCACCTTATTACCAGTCTAAGAATACAGACATGTACTGTAGGCCTGGGGTGGCAGTCTAGCTGTGTGTATGATAGGGATCTCCTGCAGAAGCCGGCTATTCTGGTATAAATAACACTGCAAATCGAGAGTTTTTCGGAACTAGGGTTGGATGCCATGTGTCGGCAGTAGAATGGGTGTAGGGGGGGGGGGGGGGGGTTGACTGTAACGTGTTCGTGTTCGGCGTCCATTTACACTACAGGTCTGTAGTGTAAATGAACGCCCGGCCGCTACGCGTCGCCACCGTCGCGTATTATAATATTATAATTACTTGTGACGTCATCAAAACTGTAAAATCGCTAATTTCACTGATTTAAAAAAGGTTATTTAATTTCCTAAAAGTGTATTCTTAGTACAATTAGTCCATTGAATGTATCCATGCTGTTTGACCAAAACAGAGTGGACGCTATCATACATAACTGGAAGAACCAAGTTTTCAGTAATGAAACAATCCCAGGCGTTCCACAAAGGCATTCGACGTGTTTGAAGCCGCCTAACGGCGGGTTCTGGAACCTCGCGTCAAGTGGGGAGCTGATGGCAATCTAAGCCTCGCCATGGGACCATTACATAGACTTCTATTACACAGCTAATGAGCTGAAAATCTAGGCCACCGTTCTCCGTGATTTCTGGCTCCAGCTACATAATATCACCGGACCTACAAATATGGGATAGGGCACAGAGAGCTTATTCACCACATCAGGGCCATAGTCAACAAGGTATTAAAGGGAAAGCAGGAGTGGTTTTTACACAGCTTCCAAAAGCTTAGGTTATATCGAGACCATGGTCTTAGCCAATATTTGGAAACAGCGTGTCCAAATAGAGGTTTCATACACTTTTGCATGTCCAAAGTGTGGTACAACGTACATACTACTAATAAAATAAACCCTATATATATACAGATTTTGCTTTTTTAGGCCAGTAACTGCTTTGTGTGTCTTATAGAATGACACTACAGCTTCTACATCTTCTATCTTCTAAGAAAAGTCATCATCAGCAAATTCTGACATAAACTTTTGGGTGTCCAAACTGTCAAAAATCAGTGTTTTGGGTGTCCAAATGACAGGCTGGACGCATAGGCGGCTAAGCCCCTGATCGAGACATGTTATAAACCCAAACCCGAGAAGATATTCCCTACTCTTCATGAATAGTTACAAAGGATCTTTCAGTTGCAGAAAGACCATAGACAGCCATCTGCAATGCCGCACATTTATATAGCGACCAGACCAACCTGCTTATAGAGTTCTAACTAGCAGAGGAGCTGGTTATCACAGTGGCCTTTGGAGAAACAAAATGTTCAGTTATTGTCATCTAAAAGCCAAAATTGAAAATTCCTCAGACATGTTTGCCTGTCAAAAAAGGAAGTTTTCAGGAAACTTCCTGTCCAAAAAACGGGCTGGATGGGTACTGGCTATTAGTCACTGACTCCCACTTAAGTAGTTAGCACCAATATTTGCCCAAAACAGTAGACAGCTATATAGGTAATCTTTTATTTCAAGTCCTGTAATATTTCTACATAGTAAACAAGAGCTGCCGAGGCTCTTGGCCGACTACAAAATAACAATGATAAATAGAGCAAAAGCTGTGGAATTTTGTAACACACTATATACATGTATCTATTACAAAATAACAATGATAAATAGAGCAAAAGCAGTGGAATTTTGTAACACACCTATATACATGTATCTATTACAAAATAACAATGATAAATAGAGCAAAAGCAGTGGAATTTTGCAACACCTATATAAATGTATCTAGACGCGAGGTTCCGGAAACCGCCGATAGGCGGCTTCAAACACGTCGAATGCCTTTGTGGAACGCCTGGGATTGTTTCATTACTGAAAACTTGGTTCTTCCAGTTATGTATAATAGCGTCCACTCTGTTTTGGTCAAACAGCATGGATACATTCAATGGACTAATTGTACTAAGAATACACTTTTAGGAAATTAAATAACCTTTTTTAAATCAGTGAAATTAGCGATTTTACAGTTTTGATGACGTCACAAGTAATTATAATATTATAATACGCGACGGTGGCGACGCGTAGCGGGCGTTCATTTACAGCGGGCGTTCATTTACACTACAGACCTGTAGTGTAAATGAACGCCGAACACTAACACGTTACAGTCAACCTCCCCCCCCCCCCCCCTCCCCCTTACTACACCCATTCTACTGCCGACACATGGCATCCAACCCTAGTTCCGAAAAACTCTGGATATTAACTTCCCCTGTGTACAAATAAAAGCCATGTATTATTTTACCACCTGCAGAATTGTCTTCTCTTTTCATTATCCCACAAAGACACACTAATCCATTATGTTTTCTATGCCTTCTGTGTGCTCAACTCTTTCCCACACACACACTGCCAACAGATCAGTGTGCAGCGTGTTTGCCTCGCAATGTACCTCGCAAAAACTCAAAGAGAGAAAAAGACTAATTGTGTTGACTTTCCCTGAGGCCTTCAGGTTGGCTGTGACTGACTGCAAAGTGGCCTACTTAAATGGAGAATACATAAACCAGACTCAAACTCAACTCATCCAGTACTGGGTTCACTGATTTAAACCAAGTCAACTTTCTGTCGATTTTGAATATATTTCTGACAAGCTGAGGAAGTCCAACTTTGTTTGCGCTCCCTCACTTTCATATCCTTTACTCTCTGCCCTATTCGCTCTCTCTCGCTCTCTCTCTCTCTCTCGCTCTCTCTCGCTCTCTCTCGCTCTCGCTCTCGCTCTCTCTCTCTCTCTCTCTCTCTCTCTCTCTCTCTCTCTCTCTCTCTCTCTCTCTCTCTCTCTCTCTCTCTCACACACACTAGCTAAGTAGGATATCTTGGAGGCTGTCATAGGGACGGAAAGGTTAACTGGGCATGTGGCATTGCTCTGTGTGGTGTGACTTTTTGCCAGACTAGATGGGTATTTATGGGTGTCAAGAAGGGCACAGTGCGCTATACGGGAAACAGATCAATACCTAGGGGGATCTCAGAGCCAACCAAGCCTGGGTGAAGTTTGCAACACTGCTAGCATTTTAAAAAACCCATCCATTCCAGAGATCTCCTGGACAAGCATGAATGAGGCCTAAAAAAAGTTGTTTGTTTCCTGTAACCCTACCCTAACAAGTTTTTATTCAAAGAAATCCCTACCCTAAAGTTTTTTCTGCCCTCCCAACTCCCAATAAACGTAAAAAACATGCATAAAACACACATTTTTGACCAAAAAAATAATGCAAAAAATATATATTTTACCGACCTACCTACCCTATTTTTTTCAGACCGTTACAGGAAACAATTTCTTTTTTTAGGCCTAGAATATTCTCGTTGCTCAATGGTCATGTAATGAGCAGCATGAGGCTGTTCTTCAATGAGTCTGATATGTACCCTAGATAAATACTCTTATCTCATGTAAACACACAACCAAAGCTTGTCAGTAGACTTATCAGTTAGTAGCTGTGTGAAGGTGTTGAGATAGGAAGCTATTTGTCTCAATGAGGTTATTCAATCAAGCGGAGTACACATAACCTATATTAACATGTTCATCATTCAATCTAGTCTTTTCGATCATCATCATCATCCTCATCAACACCATCATCATCAACCTCATCATCAACCTCTTAACAATCATCTTCTCTATCGTCACTATGATTATCATCAAAATAATTACCACCATCACCAGCATCATCAAAATCATCATCACCTTCATCATTGCTAAAATATAAAATACCAATGTAATCTTCATTACCATGCTGGTATGACCACAATCACTATTTCTTAGTCAAATTACTAACATCTCAATCATTAACACATCATCATCACCACTACCACCACCATCATCATCATCACAATAATCTCTGTCATCACAACCAACACCATCACAACCACAACTAACTGTTATTTGTGTTGATCAAGATGTCACATATTGACATGCTGTTAATAAGCATGCTGATCATTGCCTATCATTTCTCTCCATAGAGGGGAGATGAAGTTACAAAGCAGGGATACATTGACAGATAATTAGGAAGTATCATTTGACTGGTAAATATCAATACAATGCCAGTGTATTGTACTATCTCTAAGTCATGCCAACTGCCTTTCAACTTATTTATCAATGCAGCTATCCCAGATGCCCCGCTGGCTAAAGCCTAAAAAAGTTGTTTGTTTCCTGTAACCTAGACTAGGCTCCTAGTCCCTGTAATGTTCACCTTCCCTTATGTGTTGACCAAGCACTGTGGTGTGGTACCAGGTTTGGTAGATAGATGGCACCACCTGCTCCTCCTATCTTTATACGTTTGTCATAATCAAACTGAATCCTGGTGAGATAAATGTAAACTAAATTGACCACTGTGGCTACCTACACTCGTTGGTGCTAGGTAACAGAAAAAAAACATAACAGAAAAATACATATGACAGCCTAGAAATCTAGGCTACCTGTAACCCTACCCTAACAAGTTTTTATTCAGAAAAAATCCCTACCCTAAAGTTTTTTCAGCACTCTCAGCTCCCAATCAACGTAAAACATGCATAAAACACACATTTTCAACCAAAAAAATTATGCAAAATATTTTTTTACCGACCGACCTACCATATATTTTTTTCAGACTGTTACAGGAAACAAACAATATATTTTTCTTGGCCTAAGACTATGGCTACAGGTATGAATGAGCTTTAGAAGGAAGTGACTGTCATTTCACTGCTTCTTTATGGTAAGTGCTGGGCCCATAGATTTCTCAGAAAATGGGGATCTAAGAGGAAATGTTGATCAACAGCATGCAACAACTTCATTTATCAGCATCTGCAGCCATAATTAACAGTCGAAGCAGTTGCCGCAAATGAATTTGTGAGGCAAAAGGGATATTAAAGCATGGGCAATGCCTTGCAGAGCTTGGTTGTGTTTCTGAATAAATTAAACATATTGCCTAAAACTGCAGCTTTAGGCAATCTTGCTTTCGCCAAGTATACCTTAATGAATATAAATAACCACTTAATATTTGCATTATATTCAAACCAGGGTCCTAGCTAGCAGTGTGTGTGGTCTCATGTGGATGCCCCAACCCTCAAAAATCATACGTACATCAGGATGGAACCAAAATATTTTTGTGTAGAATTTCTAAAAATGTCAATTTCAAATCTAATTAAATCAAATATTTGAATATTTTCACCTCAGTGCAATGCCAAATGAAATGTGTATGGTTGTTTGCAGAATATATTGCAGTCCCTCTTGAAAATAGGAGGGCCAAAAAACACCCAAATTCTAAATCCTGGCTAAGACCCTGAAACTTCACGTCTTGGTTAAATACTTGAATGTGGACAACAACTCTTGAATTCAAAATACATGTGCGCTTGGTCAAGTATACGGTGGAAAAAAAATAATTCAGCTCTCTCTCTCTCTCTCTCTCTCTCTCTCTCTCTCTCTCTCTCTCTCTCTCTCTCTCTCTCTCTCTCTCTCTCTCTCTCTCTCTCTCTCTCTCTCTCTCTCTCTCTCTCTCTCTCTCTCTCTCTCTCTCTCTCTCTCTCTCTCTCTCTCGTGTTAAGAGAGACAGAAAGCAGCTGGGAGGATGCGCTCAGATTCCAACATGCAGAAGCAGTTCTTCCTCTACCCCCACGCTAACCCATTTATCACCATCACTCGCATAACAGCCGTGGAATTCAGCTACGACTGTTCTGGTGGCGTACTACATCTAAACATAGCCAGGATCTCGAGCAATGTGCACAGCTGGATAGAGATATAGAGATCCACCAAGACAGGTCTCTTTCACACTTGTTATGATGAACTTAAATTCAAAATAGCATTTAATGATTAATCACTTGGCACTTGTAAGCTGTTTTGAAATCCTAGGACTTGATGATTTAGCTACACCTGGCTTCTAGCCCTAAATGTGTTTTACCTATAGTAATTAGTAAATGCTCAAAACTACAAAAAAAATGATCTGTTATGTGATCATTTAGTCAATCCTATTGCCCCATGAGGATCAGCACTGGTAATTTGGGGGGGATGTCTTTTTCACAGAGTCTGACTTGAGAGGTAGGCTAAGAACTTCATTGCAGTATGCAGCGTCACTTTTGAGAGGTGTCAGAGTGATGAATGGAGACATGTTGTAGTGTAATGGGGACAGCCATTGCATCAGAACAGACACGGTACTGTTTGCGGTTAGCCAAGACCTCAGAGAAGATCAGCTCACAGATTTATGTGGAGACTGCCATTTGAATTACTTTCAAGATAGAAGATTTTCCCTAAGAATTTGTACATTCATAAGGGTTTGGGTTTCCAAATGACATCCAGATACCCTGTTGGCCTAGACTATGATACTAATATTTAATCAGGGTCTGACATATAGATTTCAGGCTAGGGGCCCGAAAAGGTCTTTTGATAAATTTATTGGTCAAAAACAGTCAATTTCTGTATCATTATATAGAGTATTTCGGGCCCCTAGTCTGAAAAATCTAGGGGCCAACAGCAAAATCTAGGGACATATGCCCCTGTGAAAGTCAAACCCTGTACTAGGTACCTCTGATATCTATAAATCTATACTGATTTGATGCGTGAGATATTCATTGGGCTGAGTTGACAGAGCACCTGGGCAATGCTGGGTGGATGACTTGGTACCTGATTGGTTTAAGTACACCAGAAGAGCCATCTACACTACTATCACAAAAGGCAATCTAGCGACAAGATTCCAATTTCCTGCGATACTGGCCCCGACTGCCAGTGTCAGGATATTGTGTTGACTTTGATGACTTTGACTCATGGCCATCTATGATGATCCCTTCAAGCCTGGGGATCAGAAAACCATTAGTCCTAGATATATGCGGGGATATGAGGAATTGAGTAAAGGCTACATAAGCACCACATAGACATATTCTACGAAAACACACGCCACAAAGACAGATTGAGAACATGGCATCAAGAATATTGAATTCATGACTCTTTAAGTGCAGGATTGAATGGGATGCTAGTAACTAAGTCAAGGACTGTTTAGGCTCCAAAGGGAGTCACTCTCTTCATCCTTTTTGAAGAATTGAGTCAAACTACATAAGCACAAAGACATATATATATTCTATGAAAATATATGCCACTAAGACAAATGAGTCAGGCATCAAGAATATTGAATAACACATTTGTGCAATGCATGATGGGATAGAATGCTGGCAACTAAGTCAAGTACTGTTTAGGCTCCATACAGAGTCATTCTCTTTATCTTCCTTGATACTTAAGTTGATATATAACCTATTGTGTCCCAGGCTGCAAGCTGATCTCCCAGTTCTTTCAAACAGGTTCTAGATGAGAGAGAACATCACAGCAGGGGTCACTATTTTACAGGGAGTTAGCCAGGACCTGTCCAGACTTTCTTTTGGACAGTTTCTTGAAAAACTCCTTGATAGATATCAAGGCAAAAAGTTATTTTTTAATCTTTTACCCTTTTGAACTAATAACCATATTTTCCTAACAGACCACCATTTTAGACATAGCTGAAGTGTTAACTGCCCTTTTTGACACTATAGGCTATTGAATAAAGTTGGTGGATTTGAAGAAGCTGAGTAATAAATCTGGAGAAGAATTTGTGAATGCTGTTTTGGAGAGAAATCCTGGCCAAGACCCTGCTCACCAGTGCACAACTAGGGTCAATACTGTTTTTGGACCATATCTGTTACTGATAGCCTTCTATGCCATGACTCTTGATAACACAGGGATTCCCTCCGAATGGCTGTCAAGGGAAATCTAGGCAGACATCCAAATGGTTCCAGGAAAACCTGCTACACTATCGATATCTTGCACCATCATGTAAGGCATTTATCAGTTTTCCTGTGTACGGGGCAAAAACCCCCATTTCAAATGAACAAAGGTCTCAAAATTGTTCAATAAATCACTATAATTACTATATATATATAATCATTGAAATGACCATTATTGTCAAAATTTTAGCGTTTCCTAGTTTGCATGATCAGATCATCAAGACCTGGAGGCAAGAGAATGAGTGGGTTTATATTGGTGCTTTTGTTCTCTTGGGCAGTAATTGTTGAAATCATTATGTAATGGCACATGCCAGTCTTGTAGCCATGGAACTAATGAGGGAGAAACTAACATGGGATTTGACCTATCACTGCTGAGAGGGCACAGATGGGTTGACACGATGAGTACTTGTATACTAATTTGAAGAAAATATATTTCTAAAAATATTTTCAGATTAGTTGAGTTTCTGTCTGAGGAACCAGCATGAATTTCCTTAATAATTTAAGTCTTTTTAAGATTATGCATAACGTTTCAATGAATAGGATGAGGGGAGCATGAATGGGTTAACATAAAATGATTGCTTAACACTGCAATCTGTCTATATAGATCTGAGAACAAAGAAGCCATGTGGATCATCTTAGGACACATACAATGGCATCATAATAAGGTTTCCATAATTTATAATCACACTTAAATTGTCCTGACCCCATTCTCACTAAACTGACTAGTAAATACTATCAAATGACATTAACCTATTCATGCATGTATGTCTATACAATGCACAAATTATTTCAGAAATGAATAACAAGAAAATGACACTAAGATTCCATGGAAAATGGTACTATATAGTATATAGGATGATATGCTCTGATACAAAATGTATACAAAGTTTCAATCGTACTTACACAATGTAACAATTTAAAGTCATAAACTTGCTTATTACCAGTTCAGGGTTAAAAGGAACATAGTATCAATATAAAATGAATGACACATTGTTATCAAGTACACCAATTGGATCAGTAATTCAGGATGCATCCTTGGATATCTGGATACATGCGAACCCTGGGTTATCTGGACTGTAGACGGACACAAAGGAAAGTATTTTTGTTTGTCAGAAACCATCGACTCAAGCCAAAGGGATACAAATTGGTAGATCAGTAACTATAGATGTACATGTATACATATGTCATATGCCACATATTAAAGTCTACAGGATCCAAGTCTTCATTTTTTAATGCATTGATTTCAAACCTATTTTATTGAATGTGTCAAATATAAACCAAAATGCGTTAAAATAACTTCATTCCACCACACCCACTTATGATGTAGTTTTGTTGACAGGTAGTGAGGTACAAAACTTCCCCAAGCGTGACACTCATTTGACAGCTTTCAATTGCAATTGAAGTGGAAATCGGCGACTAATTGTATAAACAGGATTTTCTCACCTTAAGTGTAGCTATCACCACATCCCTTGCCTGCAGTTCACCTTCCAAGTAACTCAGTAGTCGGAGAAGATCATTCTTATTTAAATCCATCTTGGAGTTAGGATGTCTCTGAAATATGAAACAATAACATTAAGATGTTTCAGCTAGGATCGCACATTAAGGAGATTGATGATCGTGTTTAAAATCACAAAACAGCACATCTTGTATAATTCGTTTCCCGAATTGATTCTGATTCTATACCTTGAGTGTGTTGGAAGGCAGTTTGTCAATGCCTTCCAGAGTGTTGCTCGACTTGGCATTCTTTGCCGCCATCTTGAAAATGTATTTCTTTGTATCCCTCACGTATTTGGTCGTTATCACATCCTAGGTTGTCACAATCACCACTCCAGTATCCTCATAATTTCCAAAATGTTCGTTACAGGCCTGCTATAATCGTCACAAAAGCTCAAAATACGCGCAGGTCAGCATCGTATACTGGGCCTACATGATCAAATATATGAAATACGAGCAAGTCACGTGACTAGTGTTGACATTGCCGGAGACAAATGCTATTTTATCGATCCTTCCTGGTGAATAAGGCCAATTCGCTAATTGAATTAATACAGAACTGCCACCCGTCCCAGGTTTGTCCGGTAAAGGTGATCATATGAATAGTGATAGTGATGTATAGCACCTTTAAATACTGGCCAATCAAATCGCTCGACAATATTTATGCGGAGCACATATTAAGACTCAGCCAACTGTGCCAGACACCTCGAAGCAAACTCTTAATTATCTGAATATCCACTGAAATAGAATTGTTATCCAATTATTGTGGGATGGAGTGTTTGCATAATCATTATGGTCCCAAGCAATAAATTTTGACTTTTGTCCAGGAGTATATATGAAAAGTAATTCGTCCGTAGAATAGTTAGTATTTGTGTCGTCTGCTACTGCCTAGAAGCTTGTGGTTGTTTATCTAAGCAGATATATCAATCACATAATTAAAAACTACCTGACCTAAGCTAGGATTGGAGATACTAGAGTTAATTTCATTATACCTAAAGAAATTAAGACTTAGCCCCACTGTATGGAAGTATCCATGTATCTTTCTATCTAGTTATCTATCTGCCATTCTATCTATTTCTCTACCTAGTTATCTATCTATATATCTGTATATCTATCTAGATAGATAGATAGATATACAGATATATATATATATATATATATATATATATATATATATATATATATATATATATATATATATATATATATATATATATATATGTACATATATATATTGCGAATACTATATTGGGCCTCCGATTGTTTTCTAAATTGCATGCTATGATATGAATATGAATAGGCCGCTTACTGTATAACCTTATATATATATATATATATATATATATATATATATATATATATATATATATATATATATATATATATATATATATATATATATATATATATATATATATATACAGATGAACTTGGATATGACGGACCACTGTACGACGGATTTTTGCATATGACGGACAATATGCTTGGTCCCAGTCCGATGCATATCAAGTATTCGTCATATGTATACGACAGATTTTGCATATGACGGACCAATTTTCCTGGTCCCATTGAGTCCGTCATATCCAAGTTCACCTGTATATATATATATATATATATATATATATATATATATATATATATATATATATATATATATATATATATATATATATATATATATATATATATATATATATATATATATATATATATATATATATATATATATATATATATATGTATAGTTAAACATGAATTGTCCAAGCTGAATAGTTAACACTGCTCGTCTTTGTTACATTATAAATCTGAAAATAATAACTAGACACTGGACACTAGACATCATCCACTAGAGATATTTTATCACGCCATCGACGCTGCATTGCTTGGGTTCGACGAACTGCCAGCCCATCACTAACGCAAGAGCTGGAGGACACAAAGCGACATCTACCGGTTGCGCACTAAATCAAATTGCATCTACCCTACCAGTTAGCGATCAACTTGCTGACAAAAGGGCGAGTTCACAATTCGAAGGATTTTCGTGATACAGTGTATTAGGATAAGGTAAATGGGAACTGGAGACAGAGTTCACAACTTGACTTTATAACATGGTCTAGAATGTTCTCTGTAATATAACATATATGCGTAGTAGCGTTGAATTATTAAAGGCTTTTTCATCCTAAGGTAGAAATATCAGATTTGTAAAAACTAAGCAAATTGCAACTGTTAACTATTTAGGAATACTGATCCCTTTGTTTCCTTTCGATATGTAGGTTTGTGACCTGCATCTTTTTTGTTCGTGCTTAGATCTTAGAAGACCAACACATGGAATGGAAACCAGCCGGTCAACCTGAACATGCTAGCCTCAACCAGTGTCAATTAATAGTCGCTAATAGGTGCTCTGGGCACCCCCAGCAGGTGGTGGAGATAAGGTTTCTCTGTAATGTAATCGATGCGGGAGCCCTGATTGGTCCTTGTTCCCACGTGACCTCGTGCTGCTGCCTTATCTGCTAGTCCTGGCATGAGGCTAGCATGTAACTATAGGGCATATAGTAATTGGTCTCTCGTTACATATCCATTCTTTTCTTAATCCAAGCTTAGATGAAGAGGACAATGTTTCTACGATATACATAGCCTGGTTCGCAGGCTGGGTTAGGTTTAATGCCCCCGCCACTATTATGCTATACATACTAACTAAGTAGGTTTGATGTCTCTTCCAAACTATAGATGGAAGCACTGTTTTTATGAGTTGCGGGTTGATACAGACTAGAGCTCAAGTGTATCCCACTTAAAGATTTATTCAGAACTAATACTGGAGTGAAATCAACTCAAGTCAGATCAGTGAAAGAGCCAGATATCACAGACTTGTAGCAAGTCTACGATATACAGTACATCCGCGCCTTTCGCCATCACACGTGTAAACTACATGACACATAGGAGGAAATAAGAACCAGAAGTATTTACCCTCTATATTAAAAACACATTTTCAGGAGAAGTCACTGGTTCCTGCTGACTCTTCTCCAGTCATTTTAGTTATGCTTGAATTGAGATGAAGAACCAGCTCTTAACATTTCCCAACAAAGGTATTACATTACAACAGTTATCAACACTTTAATAGATAGATAAAAATAGTACCACTAACTAACTTCAAATGTGTTTTTATATCGTGGCATACGCAAAGTAAATAATTTTCGAAAATGTGACCCAATCACGGTCGACGAATGACAAATGCGGGACTGTGCTCTATTAATAGCCATGAGCGGCGATAACAGAATATGCAAATACACCCACAGAGGTGTAAAAGGTACCTAATTCGGTAATATGACAAAATCATGAACATTTCTTTCAATAGAAATATTCTAAATTATTTACAATTTCGATAAAGTTAAAGTTGAACAGTTTTATTCAATCAAATAACTTGCAAAAGTTAATTTGGTCAACTACTCTAAGCACATTACTGTACTCCAATCTACCTATAAAAGTAGCCTCATTGCCTTTGACGGCAAGCACAATCGATGGTTGTTGCGCTTTCCCATTCTCCCTCCCGATTTGTCGTCAGATCAGGAGTGCGGGGGAATGCTAAATTTGGGTGAGGGCGTGTCGGTGGTTCTCCCCATTACCTTCCACCTTGACCGTGGCTTGCCGTGTGGACCATGGCGTTGCCAGTGACTGCTAGCTGTCTCTCGACCCTGTCCGAAATCGGGTCCCTGCTGGGGCATGAAAGATTGATGCCTTAGACTTAAAACCAAGCGGCCGATTGGTTTCCCTATCATCCTCACCTACTTACATGCGCCCTAGCAGCAACTTGGCAGAAAAACTGACCAAAAATGAAAATTCCAAATTTAAGTTTTAGCGTGTTCCTGCATGGCAGCGTAAGCAGGGTCTACCAAATGCAAGATCGCATTACCATGCGATACCTTCACTACCCTAACCCCGAGAATACTCGTAGCATTAAGAAATTACGAACAAATATGTAAATTTTACTTAATGACCAGAGGCTTGTGAGAATAACAGGGCGGGTACTTTCCAGTTAATTACAAATTTATAAATCAATAGTTGTTGTTTTGTTTTTATTTTTGCATTTGCACCATTTGGAATTCGTCCAAAGTATGCCTTTATTGGGCAGATATTACATGCACCTGGATGGTAGGGCCTTTTTCTGACTACTGTGAAAGCTTTGACATGTCCAGGGCATCATGTTTGATTGTTAACCCACATTAACCACCTGCATTAACCAATGATTAAGATTATTGGTTTCGCATCGTTTTTCTAGGGTTGTCCTGCCACTGAAGAATCAGTGATATTAATATTTCATATTTTCCTTTGAATATAACTCCATTCTCTGAGTGCAATTTAACTGCCAGCAGACTCCCCGCAGGGCTTGTTTTCTTAAAGAACGACTGGTTTACAAATGTACTTTTGCGTTTTAATGTCAAGTAACATTGGTTACCTAAGTCTAGTACCTCTATTGCTTACCAAGCAGGTGGAGAGGATCGTGACTCTTTTCTTTCTTTACACCTTCCGATGCTGAGGCTAATTTCATCCAAATCACCAGGACCCAAATATTTATTAGACCCATCCAAACCCTATATTGTTGGTATTCAATGGAGAGCTCTCGCTGATTACTCTCAGATGAATACCCATATGCCAGTCGTACAGTCATTTTTCAGGTTATTTTTATTGTATCTTTTATTCAGAAAGGTACAAGGCAGATATCATAAGCAAAAGGTTACATTTTTGAAATGCATTTGAACACAGTATCATCATATTTAAAAAAGAACAAATACGCCTAAGATCAGTCTTTTTTTATTATTGTAGTTACTATGTCTCATAATTCTGAATTCGTAAACATTGCTGCAACATAGTATCTATAAACACATACGCAGAATCATATATTTACAATTTTACAATAGATGTCATAATACTATTCATTTACTCATAGCTCACATGGGCTTCATAAGTCAAACACTTCATATTGTCTTAAGCCTTATGACAATCTACTTCACCTTTTCCTTGTAATGTTACTTGGTATTCAAAAGTTATCAAGTTATATATTACCCTCATACAATAATATCTGTAGGTACTGTAACCAACGCCTCCGGATTTTCCTATATTTCGATGTATCAGTAAAACACAATGAAATGGTAATATGTATTAAACGATGGTCATAGTTGACTCACAGGAAAAAAAAACACTTCTTAAAATAAAAAAAGGTTATTTATATTGATCATTTTGTATTGGCTAAAATTGCCACCAGCAACATAAGGTTCAATCGGAGAAATACATATCACAGCACATTCACCTTATTGAAGGGATACCAAATGCTCCTTCGCGCAATAGAGCTATATACACGTGCAATATCATAAGGTCCTTCTTGTTCACACAAGTAAATAATTAATTGGCCAGGTAGGTCGCAGGAATTTTATTTCCGGACTTACCGCTTATGCTCGTTGTTTGTATGTATATTTATTAACTGTAATTTTACAATTACTAAAGCATTTGATGGTAGCCAACCTGGACCATCAATTTCTTTGTCACGCATGTGAATTATACATCGACAAGAAAGTAAAGGGAATAAAAACTCTCTTTGTCTTGGCCTAACATATATTTCAAAGGCCTCTCAATTGCAAGAAAACCACGTTGCGCTACCAAAATTGCCTTTCATGAGATTGGGTCCAAGAAGGTTGGGAGAATTAAAACTACTTAGCTCATATTTGCTTGGCCTACAACATACGTACATTGACTAGTAAATGATACGTAAATGATCTTTAAAATTTCATATCACACACGTGTATTACTGACTAATTTAAGTAATGAGCTTCGAGAGTCTTTTACCGACACCTTCCAATGCTGATGCTACTTTCGTCCAAACCACAGGGACGCAAGCATTTTTGAAAATCATCTTAACCCGATAATGTTGGTATTCATTTGATAGCTCTCACTGAGTACTTTAACATGAGTACCCATTTTACAGAGCTTCAGTCATTCTTTTTAGGTTTTTTGCATCATTCTGTATTGGCCTAATTAGCCACTAGCAGCATAAGGACTAGAGGCTATGTACCTGTGCTTTTTAGTGGTACATAGACCATCTTTAGCTGTGTCCATTAACTACTCGCCAGAGATGTGGTGGGAATCAAATACCGTTTTGTTTGGCCTAATGCTGCTCTCCCACATACGAATTTTAAGGTGCGACAAGGTGCGAATTAAAAAGTCGTAGTAATTCGAGTGTTGTCGTGATGTATAGTGGTTGTTCGCAGTCAGTCTTAGGTTTTCGTAGGCAATGCTGCGAATTTAAAAAAAAGTTTTACATGTAAAACCTTTGGGTGCGACAAAAATTCTGTCGTAGGGAAGTTTTTTTTGGCGAACATTGTTGTGCATTGTCGAATATGCTGTCGCAACATGATGTACATTGTCGTATGTTGTCGTACACTGACGTACATTTTCGTACACTAATCAAATGTTCGACAAGGTACAACAACCTACGAAAGTGGTTGAACGTACATATCTAACGAATGTGGAAAACACCAATTTTATAGCCAATTCGTGGCTTTAATCGTAGATTTGAGATCGTGTATGTTCGCACATTAGATTCGTATGTGGGAGAGCAGCATTAGGACAGTGTACTTAGGCTTGTTAATGGCACGTAGACCATCTTTAGCTGTGATCGTTTTGTTTGGCCTAACGACAATGTACTTAGGCTTGTTAATGGTACGTAGAACATCTTAAGCATAGTCTATCACCTACATAAAGCACCGTAACGTGGCCAGACACACCTGACCCGACAGTCACCCTGCCCTGTACGTGTGGTAAGTAGGCTTATATGATCATGAACATCATTCCTCTACAACCAAAAACCTACCTAACCCATGAATGCTTAATAGTTACTCCAGCAATTGTCGTCTGGATCTTAGACACTTTTGACAATAACTTTTGAATTGAGAAAGATTTTACAAAATATTTGTAGGGGAGTTGTCGGTAATATTCTGATCATCATTTTTCCCTCACGTTTTTTCCCCAACTGTCCTTTTATTCGAAATATTTCATCATAAGTGTACGGCTGCTTTTGGCCTCTGTGAGCATTAATGGGCTGTAGATGTAATATCCATTAGTCTGGGAAATGGTGATTACCTGCAGCACGGTCGCAGGGTTGGCACCTGGTAACGAGACTAGAAGGTAGGTTTCTCACATCACATGTTCGGGACTCGGATACCAGACCTTGTGTAGTTATGCAGAATGAGAAGTCACTCCCCCCCCCCCCTTCACCCCCAATGCCACGACTCCTGACCTTGCGCAATGGTGAGACACAGTGAGCAGTCAGCAGCCAATGCATCATATCAAAGGTTTATCATAGTAAAGGTGACTGACTGGACTAGGTTTTTCCTACACTGTGTGGCCACGGGTTTTATAAATAGAACCAAGAGAATCGCGCTGCTTAGCTGTTTAACAGATGGTTTTCTCATTAAATGAACTGGCTAGAAATTCTTACGCTGGGTTAGACTGATCACTCACTCAAATGTATGCTTCCTTTAAGGAAGCAAGTGCTCTATAATTCTAAACACTTGCATTTAGGTGCTGGTATTTCATTATTTGGCAATATTTTTTAAGGAAAACTTAAATCTTATATGTGTATACCCATTTGGTTTATTCATCATATTAAAATATACATACAAAAATGTCAAGTTTACTTACAAGTACCGGTATACACAGAACAGTGTTCTAAAATTACTACACATTGAATACCACAGGGTAGCATATCTTTTTTAGACAAAAGTCACATAATTCTTTTTTTGGAGGGGAGATTGTGCCAAAATACTATTATAAGTAACTTATTTCATAACTTAAAGCAGGGGCATTCCACAGTAATTTGGTCCTGACTACTCATTTTGTCATCTTTTTAAACTAAAGTTCATTTTATATGTATTTGAAAGAGAACTTTTCAAAGTTTTCAAAACTGGTTTTGCTTTTTCCCTATGATGGCCCAAACTTAAGTTATTGACTTTGAAAGTGGAATTTGTGGAAAATACTGTGTCTATCACGGGACATGACATATTGTTCATTTTCTTAAGGTTCTAAAATTGTTGTTTGAATATCAAAGTGGAAATAAACCCCAATCGTTCATTTTTACATAGCCCATATTGAAATTTTTGAAGGAAAATGTGCAGTTTAGCATGATTTCTTTTGCTGCTGTCCCGTGACGGACAGTCAGACATCCAAAAGTTTTATTTTCTCTTATATGCACAAACATAGAATGCAGCCTTTACATATTCTCCTCCTATGAGTTAAAATGAATAGTTTGATGCAGTTTTCTTATAGAAAATCTCTCAGAATCAAGAATAAATGACAATCAAAGTCTGTCCCGTGATAGACACTGAATGTCTATCACGGGACATCAAACTCAATTTTTCCAATTTTCCTCTGTAACTACAGAATATTTTACCATCTAAAATATATCATGTAGAAGCTAAGTATTAGTGAAATGTATTACACTAAGCATGAATGCCATAGTACGTGTATTTGAGGAGAATTTTGGAACAGAGAAATGTTTTGAAAATTCCACTTCCATTTTGTGTCCCGTGATAGATGGCTGTATTTGCTTAATTATCTCTTTCAATTATGAAGGAATTTGTCAAACAAAGAGTTCAAATGATACGCCTTAATGCCAGTTTGTATTATATAGCAAAACTGTCTAAAACAATGAAGTGGTTAAAGATTAAATTGCCTTTGAGTTGTCAAATTTGTCCCGTGATAGACAGACATAATTTCATAAAAAGCTGTTTTTCTGCTGACATAGTAGTTTTTAGTTGTTCTAAGTTATTCTAAGTTATTACACAAATGCTAATAAGCACAATTGAATTTTGCATGTAGTGATAGCCTTTTTAGAAAAATATATACTTTTGAAATTAAATATTTTTCATTATACGCCAATTCAATGCCACACAAATACTATAAATAAAAATTAAAATGAAATTGTAAATGCATCATCACTTAGAAATGTATATATTGTACTTGTACATAAGTTTCTGGAAGGTTAGGAGTGCTGACACTCTTAATAGATACCTTAAAACTGTTTTGGATTTTTTGTCCCGTGATAGACTATCCCGCGATAGGCAGACCTTGTTTAATAAAAGCCCAATTTTCTTTGTAACTACAGAATATTTTACCATCTAAAGTATATCATGTAGAAGCTAAGTATTAGTGTAATGTATTACACTTAAGCATGAATGCCATAGTGCATGTATTTGAGGAGAATTTTACAAGAGAAAAATGTTTAGAAAAATCCACTTCCATTTTGTGTCCCGTGATAGACGGCTGTATTTGCTTAATTATCTCCTTCAATTATGAAGGATTTTTTTACACAAAGAGTGCAAATGATACGCCTTAATGCCAGTTTGTATTATATAGCAAAACTGTCTAAAACAATGAAGTGGTTAAAGATTAAAATGCCTTTGAGTTGTCAAAATTGTCCCGTGATAGACGGAAGGCTTACTGTGGAATGCCCCAGCAATGAAGTAAAATCTTGAGGAATGTTGAGCTAGTGAGTGCCAGGTCATAAAATTGACTATTATTTTACCACATTTTCATCTGTGCTGTAACTCTGCTTGCCTCAGGTAAAGAGGGACATTTTTGCAATGTCAGAATTAAAGACTACATGGACGCAAAAGAAAAACTCAATATAACCAAAAGTGACAAGATTACTAGCAGGACACAGAATTTATAGTCCGTGAGCTGATGGGCGAAACCCTCCCCCCCCCTGGGGAATTTCGGAGACCTATATTTCCAAAAACCTTATACCCTCAGCTGTTCAGATCAGCTTGTCTGCACTTATATCGCGGGTACATTTGCCCTGGAGGGCCGATTGAAGGTCTGTACCTCCCTCATTTTAGGGGTGGGGGTGACATTTTCTAAGTGGGGGTGGTATGGACACTTGCAATTCTCTGGGATACTCCAAATTTGCTATGCTGGTCAAGTGATCAACAGGTACAATTACCAAATTCCTTTCAGAAGCACCGTATTCCTATCCTTGGAAAAAAATTCAAAAAACGTCTCAAAAAATGCCGTTTTTTTGCAGTTTTTTTTTAAAATTTCACAAACTTTAAGTTTTTAGTGGTCAAATGAGTACAAAACCACCCCTTATTATATACCTAAATTACAAGCAACCTCTTATCTGCTTAATAAAACAAAAATGAGCTCCATTGGTTGTTCGAGCGTTATTTTACAGGACTTTCTTTTCCCCTACCCCTATGTTGAAAAAATAACCGAAAAATAGCTAAAAATGGTGAAAAATATTTTTAAAAATCTTAAATGTTCATTTAACACATATTTGGTACTAGAAATGGTTCAAACATGACAAAGACTGATTGGGAAAAAAATGGATTGCCCAGATGCCCGGGACAACCAAATTTTACCAAAATTTGGTAAAAATCCAGTTTTAGGCTAGAAATCACAGTTTAAATAACAATACGACTACGAAAAAGGTATTTAAAGCTAGTATTGTGACACTGCAGGTGTTCTACAATTGAAATTTGTCATAGCTGGATACATATTAATTGTTTTATTTCAGTTCGCCCCTATTCAGAAGATAATCTAGAAGGCCAAAGGTCTCAAAATGTAGTTTTACTACAATAAATGTAGTAAGTCAATGCCAGTGTATGATTTTAACACAGTCAGAAGATCAGGATAGACTGCTGTTGGGGCTGAACCTGCATGGGCTTATCAAATTGATAGCCCAGTTGCCTGGGACTACTGAATTTTACCAAAAATTGCTTTAAATCGAAATTTTAGTGTCAGCTAGAAGTCAAGTAATTTTGAGAAAGTGACCCTATGTGCTGTATTAAACTTCTCTTGTGACATGATGCTGTTTTCCAGTTGCTTGCATTCTTCTTGTTTAATGATTTTGACCATTCAACATATGTGAGGGAGCCCCATTCATTATCAGAAGGAAAGCATAGGACATTTTTGTGCCACATAGGAGTGTTTTGCACCATAAATCGTAACTGTAACTCACAAAGACCAACACACACTGTTGACAGGCGACATTCAAACCATACTACCTGATTATCAAACACACTCAATAGTTCCTCCAATATGCCTGAATGGCTGCAATAATGGACACCTGTAGCCCCCCCCCCCCCCCCACACACACACCCATACCAGCTGTTTGTGGTGAACATACAGCCTTAAGGTTGGCATGAAGTATTCAAACTACATTGTCTGAATATCAAGCTGTATCAAAAGTTGAACTCAGCGCAACCCTCCCAAGAAGCATAACGATGAGTGCCTGTATCCTATCCCTTATGTGTTTTCCTTAACCCTAAGAGGTTTGGTACTCGTATATAATCCAACCTTATACCAAATCCCTAAGCAGCTGGGTACCTTTTTCTTATCCTAGCCATTGACCGGAACCCTTAAAAGCAAATATCATTACCTCATCCCTGCTATACCTGCTGGTATGGGTTTCAGGTCCCAAACCTTATTAGTTTGAGGGTAAAAGGTAGGATGGTATACAAGTACAAAGTCTATTGTTGTATACCGTTACAAGTAGCAAGGGTCATATGTCCTAAATGAGCTACGCTATGAGATACAGTTACCTAGCTATTAGTATGATGATATGAGATATAATAACCTATCCTACAGGACCTGAAAGGCTTGAGGGTAATAGCTGGTATGGATATCAAGTATGTAATATGTAAAGATTTAGGGTAATAGATTGATGAGGTACATAGCTAGTAAGGGAACATGTATCTTACATTTTAGGGCTCAGGATAATAACCAGAATTGCACATAGGTAACCCCCCCCCCCCCCCCTCACACACACTTAAGGTTAACTTATAGTTCCATCTGATATAAGGTGGGATGGAGGTACCCAAACTCTTGAGGCTGATAGCAGTTAGCAGTTATAGCTGGTATAAGATACTCTTATATAGGCCTAAAGGAATTGGGATAATTACAGGGTTGGGGATATAAGTACCAAGCATTAATAGATATAAGAGGTACAGGCATCTGATTAACTTATTAGGATTCAGGGTAATTGGTGAGTAGAAATGGGTAAGGATATAGATACCCAATCCATGGTTTTAGAGTTAATGGCTGAGATGGCATCTAAGAGCCGAGTCTATAAAGGTTTTGGGCAATAGTTAGGATGCGGTACAGGTTCAAACATCATAGGTATCAGGGTAATTGATGGCATGAGATATAGATAGCCAGCCTATAGGAGTTCAGGGTATCAGGATAAAATGCAGGTAGCCAGCCTTTAGAAGTGCAGGGTAATAGGATAAGATACAGGTATAGTGATTCATGGAAAGAGGCCGGATGAGATGCATGTACCCAGTCTACAAGATGTAAAGGCAATAGTGGGAATGGCATAGTTTTACCAAGCCTATAAAGGATGGAATGGATGGGGAATGGATGTCATGGAATACTGGTATCAAACATTTGTATTAGGGATATTGATAATATGTGGAATAAAAAACAGGTAGCCAGGCTATAGGATCTCAGGGTTATATAAGGTTCATAGCTATGAACAGAATTTACTGGGGCTAAGGGTGGTAGCACAGAAGAGAAACATGTATTCAGCCTGTACATTTCTAAGGGTAATCGCTAAGATGAGGTATCGCTTCTAACCTAGTAGGAATCTGGTCAATATTGCTAGGATGATACAGATGCCAAGCTGGATATGGATCAGGGCAATGGTTTGGATGAGATATATGTACTCAGCTGGTAGGAGATGAGTAAAGGGGTGGATTTAGGTACCCAATCGCTTAATGTTGATACAAACAGAGGAGAAGGGATAGGATAAAGGAATACATCTTTGTGCCCCTTGAGGAATTGGGGAATCTATTCAGAGTGGTTAATAACCAGGTAGTGTGTTTGAAAGCTTTCTGCCAACTAGCTACCTGTGGTTTGTTTACCACAAATAGCTAGTATGGGAGGGGGTGGATATAGGTGTCCATTGCTGTGCCCATTCAGGAAATATTGTGAGTGTTTGATAATCAGGCACTATGGTGTAAATTTCCCTGTCAACAATGTGTCTATTATCCTGAATCTTTATACATTACGTACTTGATTCCCATACCAACTATTACCCCCAAGCCTTACAGGATAGGTAACTATATGTCATACCATCCCACTAATAGTTAGGTAACTGTATCTCATAGCTATACAACAAAGGGTTTGAACTTGTATACAATCCTACCTTCTGCCCTGGAACTCAAAAAGTTTAGTACCCGAAAACCATAAGAGTAGGTATGGCAGAGATGAGGTAATGATATACTTACTTTTGAGAGCTCTGGTCAATGGCTAGGATAAAATAAAAGTACCCAACTGAATGGGGATTTGGATAATGTTTCGAATGAGGTATGTGTACCCAGATCTTAAGGATAGCTGGTATAAGGTTAGATTATATACAGGTACCAAACCTCTTAGGGTTAAGGAAAACCGAAAAGGATAGGACACAGGTACTCATCGTTATGCTTCTTGGGAGGATTGGGCCAAGTTCAACTTTTGATGCAGCTTGATATTCAGACAATGTAGTTTGAATGCTTCATGCCAACCTAAAGGTTGTATGTTTACCACAAATAGCTAGTATGTGTGTGTGTGGGGGGGGGGGGGGGGGGATACAGGTGTCCATTGTTGCGGCCATTCAGGCATACTGGAGGAACTATTGAGTGTGTTTGATAATCAGGTAGTATGGTTTGAATGTCGCCTGTCAACAGTGTGTGTTGGTCTTTGTGAGTTACAGTTACGATTTATGGTGCAAAACACTGTCCTATGTGGCACAAAAATGTCCTATGCTTCCCTTCTGATAATGAATGGGGCTCCCTCACATATGTCGAATGGTCAAAATCATTAAGCAAGAAGAATGCAAGCAACAGGAAAACAGCATCATGTCACAAAAGAGGTTTAATACAGCACATAGGATCACTTTCTCAAAATTACTTGACTTCTAGCTGACACTAAAATTTCGATTTAAAGCAATTTTTGGTAAAATTCAGTAGTCCCAGGCAACTGGGCTATCAATTTGATAAGCCCATGCAGGTTCAGCCCCAACAGCAGTCTATCCTGATCTTCTGACTGTGTTGAAATCATACACTGGCATTGACTTACTACATTTATTGTAGTAAAACTACATTTTGAGACCTTTGGCCTTCTAGATTATCTTCTGAATTAAGGGTGAACTGAAATAAAACAATTGATATGTATCCATCTATGACTAATTTCAATTGTAGAACACCTGCAGTGTCACAATACTAGCTTTAAATACCTTTTTCGTAGTGGTATTGTTATTTAAACTGTGATTTCTAGCCTAAAACTGGATTTTTACCAAATTTTGGTAAAATTTGGTTGTCCCGGGCAACTGGGCAATCCATTTTTTTTCGGCCCAATCATTCTTTGTCATGTTTGAACCATTTCTAGTACCAAATATGTGTTAAATGAACATTTAAGAATTTAAAAATATTTTTCACCATTTTTAGCTATTTTTCGGTTATTTTTTCAACATAGGGGTAGGGGAAAAGAAAGTCCCCTAAAATCACGCTCGAACAACCAATGGAGCTCATTTTTGTTTTATTAAGCAGATAAGAGGTTGCTTGTAATTTAGGTATATAATAAGGGGTGGTTTTGTACTCATTTGACCACTAAAAACTTAAAGTTTGTGAAATTTTTTAAAAAAAACTGCAAAAAAACGGCATTTTTTGAGACGTTTTTTGAATTTTTTTCCAAGGATAGGAATACGGTGCTTCTGAAAGGAATTTGGTAATTGTACCTGTTGATCACTTGACCAGCATAGCAAATTTGGAGTATCCCAGAGAATTGCAAGTGTCCATACCACCCCCACTTAGAAAATGTCACCCCCACCCCTAAAATGAGGGAGGTACAGACCTTCAATCGGCCCTCCAGGGCAAATGTACCCGCGATATAAGTGCAGACAAGCTGATCTGAACAGCTGAGGGTATAAGGTTTTTGGAAATATAGGTCTCCGAAATTCCCCAGGGGGGGGGGAGGGTTTCGCCCATCAGCTCATGGACTATTAAGAGATAGCCTTCTCACAAACCATGTGGCATCATCAAGCAACAAGTGAATTGACATTAACATGCTTCATTTAAGGACTATTTCTTGGTGTATTAGCAAATGTGGTGAGTAATTTGTCACAGCCAGAGGACTTAATTTCAATGGTGCCGGGACTACACGACACCCCATACTCGATACTGATAAGACAAGTGGCTAATGTTGTTAAAAGACAATAAAATTCCTGGACATTCCGGCTGGGGTGTTCTATATTTATCCCTTAAAAGCATTTGCTTATGGATATGGGAATGATAGCGTTTTCGCCAGAGTCGGTCACCTTTACTATGATAAACCTTTGATCATATCCTATCCTGACCCTGTGCAGTGGGGAGACAGTGATACAGCGTTCAGCAACAAGTGCGTTTGGCCAATCCATCCTTTGTGCAGTGGTGAGACAGTGATACAGCGGTCAGCAACAAGTGGTGGGTGCAGTAAACAGTGAGCGGTCAGTTATGGGCTCATTAAACAGTGAGCAGTCAGTAATGGGCGCATTAAACAGTGAGCGGTCAGTAATGGGCGCATTAAACAGTGAGCTGTCAGTAATGGGCGCATTAAACAGTGTGAGGTCAGTTACGGGTGCATTAAACAGTGAGCGGTCAGTAATGGGTGCATTAAACAGTGAGCAGTCATTAATGGGTGCATTAAACAGTGTGCGGTCAGTAACGGCGCATTAAACAGTGAGCGGTCAGTGACGGGTGCATTAAACAGTGAGCGGTCAGTAATGGGCGCATTAAACAGTGTGAGGTCAGTTACGGGTGCATTAAACAGTGAGCGGTCAATAATGGGCTCATTAAACAGTGAGCGGTCAGTAATGGGCGCATTAAACAGTGAGCGGTCAGTAATGGGCGCATTAAACAGTGTGAGGTCAGTTACGGGTGCATTAAACAGTGAGCGGTCAATAATGGGTGCATTAAACAGTGAGCGGTCAGTAATGGGCGCATTAAACAGTGTGAGGTCAGTTACGGGTGCATTAAACAGTGAGCGGTCAGTAATGGGTGCATTAAACAGTGAGCGGTCATTAATGGGTGCATTAAACAGTGTGCGGTCAGTAACGGCGCATTAAACAGTGAGCGGTCAGTGACGGGTGCATTAAACAGTGAGCGGTCAGTAATGGGTGCATTAAACAGTGAGCAGTCATTATTGGGTGCATTAAACAGTGTGCGGTCAGTAACGGCGCATTAAACAGTGAGCGGTCAGTAATGGGTGCATTAAACAGTGAGCGGTCAGTAACGGGTGCATTAAACAGTGAGCAGTCATTAATGGGTGCATTAAACAGTGTGCGGTCAGTAACGGCGCATTAAACAGTGAGCGGTCAGTGACAGGTGCATTAACAGTGAGCGGTCAGTAATGGGTGCATTAAACAGTGAGCAGTCATTAATGGGTGCATTAAACAGTGTGTGGTCAGTAACGGCGCATTAAACAGTGAGCGGTCAGTGATGGGTGCATTAAACAGTGAGCGGTCAGTAATGGGTGCATTAAACAGTGAGCAGTCATTAATGGGTGCATTAAACAGTGTGCGGTCAGTAACGGCGCATTAAACAGTGAGCGGTCAGTGACGGGTGCATTAAACAGTGAGCGGTCAGTAATGGGCACATTAAACAGTGAGCGGTCAGTAACGGTGCATTAAACAGTGTGAGGTCAGTGACGGGTGCATTAAACAGTGAGCAGTCAGTAATTGGTGCATAAAACAGTGTGAGGTCACTTACGGGTGCATTAAACAGTGAACCGTCAGTACTGGGTGCATTAAACAGTGAGCGGTCAGTAACGGGTGCATTAAACAGTGATCAGTCAGTAATGGGGTGCATTAAACAGTGAGCGGTCAGTAACGGGTGCATTAAACAGTGAGCGATCAGTAATGGGTGCATTAAACAGTGAGCGGTCAGTAATGGGTGCATTAAACAGTGTGAGGTCAGTGACGGGTGCATCAACAATGATATTGTCTTATTGTTGAGAACAACGATAAAGAAAATAACATTGACCCTTCTTCATAGCCTTTATGAGTGCTTAATTAGCAGTAATGGCAGCACCCCAAGCAGCAGGCCGCTTTAAGGAAGTGGGGGAGGAGGATATCACAAGACTGCGTGGCATGACGTTGTTCGGTATAATAAAACAAATGCAACATCTCTGTGGTGTTGCCAGCATGATTGTATGCTGGCAACCCAACAGAGATGTTGCATTTGTTTAATGGGTGCGTTAAACAATGAACGGTCAGCGGTGGGTGCGTGAAACAGTGGGCAGTCAGTGAAAGGTGCATTAAACAAATCCAGACTTTGAGCAATGGTTAGACTACACGAACAGTGCATGACAAATGCGTTAGTCCGCTTCAGTATTTCTGCACGATACGGTGGGACAGAGTGAGCAGTCAGCGGCCAATGCGGTAGATAGCTTGGCCATAGGGGAAGCACGGTGGTGCTTATTAAACAAGCTTCAAACAGCAGAGGATCGTATACACGGGCTTTAACAGTCGAGTAAATGGAGGGGAAAGAAATGCCCCGTAATGCTGCTTTCTATTTACACATTCTTGGAAAGGGGATTTGGGGATTTGAAGAGCATTTGGATGAAAGGATTCCACCTGAAATGTCGATTACTCAAGCAGCAGTATCTTCAATCATCGTGTAGTAGATGCCCTAGTGCGGGGGTTTAGGAGATTGGAACCTTTGGAATACTGGCAGTGTGCTCACTAGTCAGAGCCATCATTCTCCTTTAATAATGGGCATTTCGCCTAATAAACATTGCATGGAGCAATTATTACCGATTGTTAGGTTGGTCATCCCTAGACCATCCCCAAGATCGACATGTAGAGTATCTAAACTGCACAGCTCCACGCAGTGTAACTGGTCAGCAGGAATCAGTAATGGCAATATACACACACACACACACATATATATATATATATATATATATATATATATATATATATATATATATATATATATATATATATATATATATATATATGTATATATATATGTATATATATATATATATATATATATATATATATATATATATATATATATATATATATATATATATATATACACACATTTACCTCAAAAGATTGTAGAATTTGAATAAATCAGTACTGAATTCGGAAGCAGGAAAGATATTGTTCGTTCCGTTTTGACCTTTCAACATCTACAATTGAAATGACCTATATGTCCAAATGCATTCCGTGACGTTGATAATTCTGCTAATTTGGACATTCAACTCTCTGGTTTCTGCAGTATCTACCTATATTTCCCAAAGAATTCCGTTATGTTCATATTTCTACAAGACTTGGATGTTCAACTTCCTTATTAGTACAACATCTACAATTCATGTTCCCTAATGCTTTCGGTGACTTAAATTATTCTGCAAGACCTGTACATTCCACTTACTGATTTGTACGTGACATTCATAATTCAGCAAACTTGGACATTCCACTTCCTTGTTTCTGAAACATCTACAATTCCAATGACCTATGTTTCCATCCAATTCCTAATTTGTACAGTATCTACAATTCCAATAACCTATATTCCCCAATGTATTTCGTGACGTTCATAATTCAGAAAGATTTGGACATTCCACTCCGTTTTTACGACATCGGCGACGTTCATAATTCTGCAAGGCTGGGAAATTCCACTTCCTGGTTCCTAGAACATCTGCAATTCAAATCGCCCACCGCGGTATATTTCACAATGCATTCAGTGACGGTGATAATTCTGCAAATTGGGGCATTCCACTTTCTGCTTTCTACAAAATCTACAATACAAATGACCTACTAGTATATCCTCCAATGAATTCGGTTACGTTCATCATTCTGCAAGACTTGGATATTTCACTTCCTAATTAGTACAACATCTAGAATTCGAATGACTTGATTTCCCAATGCATTCGTTCTTGTTGATTATTCAGCAAGACTTGGACAATACACTTCCTAATTTGTACAACATCTTCAATCCAAATAACCTACATTTCTCAATGCATTCCGCGACGTTCATAACTCTGCAAATTTGGACATTCCACATTCTAGTTTCTACAACATCTACAATTCCAATGCCCTGTATTAAGAGATGTGGCTGGCTGATGGAATGCCGTCTGTCACATATGCCAGAGTCAATAATCAAATTGCAAGGGGTGTTACCATTGGCTAAGTGGGCGGATGTGGTCGATAGCGGATGATGGATTAAGCTGACAAATGGCCAGATATAGTAGAGTCAGAGCCAAGATTTCTCTCATCAGTCTAGACAAGATATATATGCCTCTGGAACAATCCTTCAATCAATGGCAGCCATCGAGGGCGAGGTGCCCTTTATGTGGACGTCATCGAGTGTGCTTGCATTGAGGTTTTTCGCCGCTTTGGAAAGGTTAGCTCAGCCTAAGGCCAAGCATTTGTCTACTTCTTTTGGGTATCTCTTAAATACGAAAGAGCATACGTGACAGGCAAACATATCATTTTTTTCCGACACTTTTTCCGAAAGCGTCAGAAATTTCTTTTGCCTGTCACGTATGCTCGTTCGTCCTTCAAAGTATTGTCAATCCCAAACTGAGTCAACCGGTACCTGATTAACTTTCAGAATGACAAACACAAATGAAATAAAAATCTACTGAATATACACAAGTTAAAATTTACTGTTAAAAGTCACATGGACCTTGATATGTATTTATGTAAAATCCAGGGAAGGCCAGAGAAAGCCATAGGAAAATAATCGTCAGTATACAACCAATTGCACAACCTCTGAAAACCTCTGCATGTACAATCTATAATATTGCCGAAAATCACTATATGTACTATTACCTGAATGTATGAATGGATCTTGTAATATATATATATATATATATATATATATATATATATATATATATATATATATATGGACATATGGTATTTTCACCTACTATTGCTCTGTTTATTGTCAAATTGTATGTTATAAGGAACAATAAAATTATAAAAAAAAACTTTCAGAATTGTCACTAGGGCAACAGTTAGACCTTTCCAATTCCTATGGTTTTAGCTGATAAGGGTGACCACCCGTGGCGCGATCTATGGTAGACCAAACAACTATTTCTTGGGTTGAGGTTTTTTGCCACTTTGGAAAGCTTAGCCTAGCCTTAGGCCAAGCATTTATTTACCTGCTTAGGTCTCCCTTAAAGTGTAAGTTCACCTTCAAAATTAAAAAAGATATGTTGTAGAGCTCAATGTCACCTTTCTCAGGACACCTTGATTATAATTGTACTCCGCAAATTGACTGAGATATTCAAGTTTGTATCTTGCAAAATGCAGCAAATTCACTGCCTCAGCTGGTTCATGGAGGCACCATCTTGGAGCTTATCAGAGACAGGAAGTGACATCACACTGCTACATGCAGGCTGGAGCTCTGGAGCTCTGCAGAACTGAATACACTAGCACATGCTCTTATAAGTATATGATTTGCAAAGAGGAAAGTGGTGTATCAGACAACAAACAGAGGCACTGTGTCTCAGTGTGTACCTGTCTATTCTAGAGGTATACCAGGTTCTGTTTGGCAAAAGCAATGAGGGAAAGAGACCTGTAGTAAAAGGGTTATGGATGAGCTTTAGGGCTCAAGAAATTCTACCTGTTTATAAAATAGACTGGCATTTACTATTTCCTACAATGTTCAGACACTGTAATCTTGTGATGAAAGTTTTCAATTTGTAAGCTGTGAGTGTATTGTCAGCGTAAGCCTCTAAGGAATTGACTGCAATACACATTATTCTCAAAGGAATTCAATGTACTCTGGTATCCTAAGCTTTATACCCAGGAGATTAACTGCAATACACATCCTCTGGGCACAGCTACTACAAATTGCAGTCAGGCTAGCTACTGTTAGGAAACCACAAGCAAATGAATTACAATTATGAAACCAGAAAGCCAAGAAACCACCTACTAATTGTACTGTAATATTGGTATTTTAATACTAATTCATAATAGCTATTAACTTGATTACTCATTTACAACAGGTAAAGGATTTTATTCATTTAAGCAGAGACATTCGTGGGGACAACATCTATTTGTGTGCCTCATTCTTAGTGGATTTACAGGCAGATATGGAAAACCTCCTTGGCAGTGGCCATTTACTGTGTCACACAAACACATAAAATTATATCAATGGTATATTCAACTTATTTTACAAGATGCTAATGCTAATCTACTTCTAAACTAATGCCTACAGTTTACAGAGAAATACAGCAAATATAACACATTTTGAATTTTGCTATTGACCGTATATTGATCATGTTTCAATGGTACATGCGCTTATTTGGAGAATCATAGTTGCATCCAAAAGCTTGACAATTCACCATCTTTGCGCTCAAGTTGTGAGCTGTCCACAGTCTCAGGGTTCATCTTTCCAATGGGCAATGTGCCCCTAGATTTTGCTGTGGGCTCCTAGATTTTTCAAACTAGGGGCCCAAAATAGTATGTATAATAACCAGAAATCCTATTTTTGGCAAATAGTTTTTGTCAAAAGACCTTTTCTGGCCCCTAGCCTGAAATCTAAGTGTCAGACCCTGGGCCCACTAGAGCTAGCCCCCAAGCTCCCTCACTAGGCAGGAAGTCACAGCATGTCATCACACGCATCTAATTAACATCACTAATTAGGCTCCCTCTGAATAAACATGGCAGCCCCCATAAAGTTACCTTTAAATGGTATTATCTCAGTTTATCTGCTGAGTACAATTGTAATCAAGGTGTCCTATGAAAGGTGAGATTGAGCTCTACAACATATCTTTTTTAATTTTGAAGGTGAACTTACACTTTAAGTACGAAAAAGCATATGTGACAGGCCGAAAAAAAAATCAATTTCTTTCCGACACTTTTTTCCGTAAGCGTCAGAAATCGTTTTTTTTTCTGTCTGTAGCGTATGCTCTTTTGTACTTAAATGTATTGCCAAACCAAAGCTAAGTCAACCCAGATTAACTTATAAAATTGGTTGCTTTAAGGCTGCTACCAATGTTAAGGCTGAAAATGAATGCTTGTGGGGAAACCCCAGAATTAATATCCCATTCTGCCATCAATTGTACAAAAACGAAATTATCTATTTAATTGATTTATTCAAACGGGAAGGAATACAACTAAACAAACAAGAACTGGATGCTCATTGCAATACTACTTTAATGTTCACTACATATTTTGCTATTTGCAAAGCTATCCCAAACGATTGGAAAATAGAGATGAGAAATTTAGTAAGAGATTACAACATCAATCTTCCACTAAACATTGCCCTGATAACAAAAGACAAAAAGGGCACTCGCTCAATTGGGAATATATGGAAACACACTTCAAATACTATTTTACCAACTGCTCAACACAAATGGGACTTGGAATACGGTCATAACGATTGGAAATTCTTATATCAGATATCACACAAATGCAAATTCAATGCTAGAATCATTTATTTTCAATATCAAATATTGCAGAGATCGTTAATAACCAACAATAAATTGAAACAATTTGGTATTAGAGATAACAATCTGTGTGATGATTGTGGTGCCATAGAAACTATTCCCCACTTGCTATTCCATTGTCCTGAAAAAAACAACTCCTTTGGCAGGATGTGACTAACTGGCTTATACCAACACTGAATCGAAACCTTAATATGGATGAGAAATCAGTTATACTAGGCAATAAGAACAACGACCTAATATGCACATACGTTTTAATAGTAATAAAGCACGAAATTTATAAGGCAAAATGGGACAAATCCAAAGTAACCTTAGCTAAGGTCAAAAGAATTCTTAAGAACTTAATGGAAACTGATATCTATATAAGCAATATAAATCACACCCTGCCAAAGACCCTAGGAAAATGGGCACAACTATACAATGTATTAAGAAACCTATGATACTCTCTGAATACTCTGTACCACCAAGACCAAACTGCTGAACTGTATTGGATCGAAACCCTGTGAACTGTATATCAATAATTCTACACAAACATTGAATACGCTATTTGTAAACTGTATTATATTTTCATGCTATGGAACAATAAAATTATAAAAAAAACTTATAAAATTGCCACCAGGGCTACAGTGAGATCGTGATCTATAGTATGTTAAAGAAACTGTTTGCTTAGACACCAAATAAAATATTAAGACCAGTACAGATATTCGTTTTTTTAAAATTACGTAGGAGTTGTTTTCAAAACACCATGTATGTTTACTCAAGAGATCCTGTATTCTGTTGTGAGGCCACAATGTATTCTTCATCAGAAGAACTTTCACGCAATGAACAATTGGTAAAAGATGAATTATCAAAATGTTATTACAAGTTTCACCTTTCTCGGTTGTCAGCGTCATTTTTCTATTTGATATAATGATAACTCCCATTACAAATAGGAAAATGAGCCAGGCAACCAGTAATTGCGTGAATATATTTTCCTTCCCTCTCTAGAACGGCAGTGAAAATAAAAGATTTTTATTTTCTCTCCCCGAAAAAACGGTGGTGAAAATAAAGTTTTTTATTTGCTCTTTCGCACTTGGTCCATCGTACTTAAGAGAGTTGTATATAATAAAATAGACAGCAACCCTGTACCGCCACCTATACAGTAGCTTGATAGAGACCTTCTTACTACTGTACCTAGTATAGTATGGTTTTGGCATCACACCTAAATCAGCCTGAGAACCAGGCTAAGAGAATGCAAAACCCACTTATCCAAGATGCCTAATTCAGACCTACATGTAGGCCTAACTTCAGTGCTAAGAACATGGAAGATACCGATAATTACTTTTATAATTAGGATTATCGATGACGCACATTTAGGGGAGGGTGGGGGAATAGGGGGTGTCATGACAGGTGAGAGCCAGCGTTGTCTGAAGAACGATATAACGTAGAGCGATTCTATTCCCACATGGCTGAAATAGCAACCAAATCTTAACATATTACCCTTTACATTTGGACTGAAAGGTAGACCATAACCTATACAAAAAGGCAAAAAGTACACCCCTAAAAAGTCGTTCGCCGGTCACCCTCTTTACAGCTTATCATCAATCAGTCATAATAAGCCAAGAGCTATTCGTTTAGGTTCACAGCACAGGTTCAGAGAAATTTAACCACAATTTTGACAAGATTATCAACCAAAAAACGTGTTTTGGCCTACATACATCCAAAATAAACATTCTAACCCTGTCGAATCGGTTAATACTAACGTTTATAACCGACGATAGGACAATACCCTGAAAGGCTGAACATACCCGCAAACCTACATATATTGAAGAATACTCTTACCCCACATTGTTGACGGTCAGATTACGTCATAAACCACACATTCAATTGTTTAGGTTTTTCCTTACTTACCATGAATATTATGATAACTATGAGATATATTTTCTGAATTAATAGCACAGGAAACAAATTAATTATGTATGAATACAGGAAACTGATACAGTCAAACTTGCCCAAGTGATCATGATATGTAAAGAAAGTCCTTCTGTATATATCAAAACAACCCAAACGGTAGGAAATATTTTACATTTCACCAAAACATAAAAACAATACCTGTCTTATGAGAACACGTTCAAGTCAAAACGGTGGCTTAACTATCAATCTGATATTGGTTAATTTGGCAAAAAACCTGGAAAATGACTGAAAACCTGGCATATGGGTACTCATCTGAGGGTACTTAACGAGAACTACTCAGTATTCATTATATACATAACAGGCTTTAGATGGTTTTCAAAAAAGTAGCCTCAGCATTGGAAGGGCTAAAATGATTCTTTCGGTATTAGAAACCTGACCAATTTGCTTTCTATATGGTTATTATTCATGTAAGTTATCACAATTGATCTAAATCTTGACAAATGATGATTGGAATTCTCTCTGAAGGGAAGATTCCGCACGTCTTTGAAGAAAGTCAGGTTACTGAACACTTCCCGTAATTCCTCTCTTTCAAGTGGTACAAGAACAATCGATTCTCCGCCTAATTAACCAATTACAGCTCGCTAATCTGTATAAACGTGCTTTCAGATACATCCTGAACCTAATTGGTAAGTAGGAATCGATATTTAATAGATTTACCTTCAAACCTCTAGCAAATTACTGATCAGCAGAGCCTCCTAACTAAATGGGGCATCTTGGCTTGCTATGTTGCACTGTGGGAGAAGAAAACCAGGGAGCAGGTACCAGGCAACACATGAGGGATACCAAAAAATAAACGCACATGGAACTATATATATATATATATATATATATATATATATATATATATATATATATATATATATATCCTTTATCAATAGTATCAATATTATTTCTTGAGTGAGATATGATGCGTTGAAGGCGCCAGATATGTCATGCACCTTTTCCCCAATTAAATTTCGTAACACCCAGCAAAGGCAATGATGATTTGCCCACATTCTATATTGTCTGTAGACTATTTTCATGTTGTCTCATAAACAACGTGATAATTCACTATGTGCTTCATGCATCTTTTATGTATGGCATCTCATAATTTTTGGGATGCGACAATATATACTATGCTCCATCCCTACCCTAATATTACTAGTACCTCCTAGGTGAATAACCGGTCGTCTTATCTTCCTCTTTTGTCCATATATCGTAAAACGCGCACAGCCACTCCTTTTCTAAATGCATTTTCCATAAACGTTCCATAACTGATCATTTTTGCGACGCTGAAAGCCTAAAGAGTTATTTTACTTGAACCTTATCATCATCCTTCTTTGTGTTCTTATCAATATTAGCCAATAGTTGGTATGGCACACACCCTCTCCTGTGTACAACAAAACAACACAACTGTGTGAGAGTGACCATGTAATCCATACTGTACCATTAGGATAAGAGTGGCCATGTAATCCATACTCTACTATTAACATAAGAATGAACACGTATCCCATACTCTTACGTTGAGATAAAAATGACCCATACATGTAGCCTATGCTCAATGATTAAGATAAGAATGGCCATGTATCCTATACTCAATGATTAAGATAAGAATGGCCATGTATCCTATATTCTATGATTAAGATAAAAATGGCCATATATCCTATACTCAATGATTAAGATAAGAATGGCCATGTATCCTATACTCAATGATTAAGATAAGAATGGCCATGTATCCTATACTCAATGATTAAGATAAGAATGGCCATGTATCCTATATTCTATGATTAAGATAAGACTGGGCATGTATCCTCTACTCTATGATTAAGATAAGAATGGCCATGTATCCTATACTCTATGATTAAGATAAGAATGGCCATGTAGCCTATGCTCAATGATTAAGATAAGAATGGCCATGTATCCTCTACTCTATGATTAAGGTTTTGACTGGCCATGTATCCTATACTCAATGATTAAGATAAGAATGGCCATGTATCCTATACTCAATGATTAAGATAAGAATGGCCATGTATCCTCTACTCTATGATTAAGATAAGACTGGCCATGTATCCTATATTCTATGATTAAGATAAGAATGGCCATGTATCCTATATTCTATGATTAAGATAAAAATGGCCATATATCCTATACTCTATGATTAAAATAAGAATGGTCATGTATCCTATACTCTATGAATAAAATAAGAATGGCCAGGTATCATATACTCCATGATTAAGATAAGAATGGCCATGTATCCTCTACTCAATGATTAAGATAAGAATGGCCATGTATCCTATACTCTATGATTAAGATAAGAATGGCCATGTATCCTATACTCTATGATTAAGATAAGAATGGTCATGTATCCTATATTCTATGATTAAGATAAGACTGGCCATGTATCCTATATTCTATGATTAAGATAAGAATGGCCATGTATCCTATACTCTATGATTAAGATAAGAAAATTGGCCATGTACCCTTTACTCTATGATTAAGATAAGAATGGCCATGTATCCTATACTCTATGATTAAAATAAGAATGGTCATGTATCCTATACTCTATGATTAAAATAAGAATGGTCATGTATCCTATACTCTATGAATAAAATAAGAATGGCCAGGTATCATATACTCCATGATTAAGATAAGAATGGCCCTGTATCCTCTACTCTATGTTTAAGATGAGAATGGCCATGTATCCTATGCTCAATGATTAAGATAAGAATGGCCAGGTATCATATACTCCATGATTAAGATAAGAATGGCCATGTATCCTATACTCAATGATTAAGATAAGAATGGTCATTTATCCTATACCTAATGATTAAGATAAGAATGACCATGTATCCTACATCTATGATTAAGATAAGAATGGCCATGTATCCTATACCTAATGACTAAGATAAGAATGGCCATGTATCCTCTACTCAATGATTAAGATAAGAATGGCCATGTATCCTATACTCTATGATTAAGATAAGAAAATTGGCCATGTACCCTTTACTCTATGATTAAGATAAGAATGGCCATGTATCCTATACTCTATGATTAAAATAAGAATGGTCATGTATCCTATACTCTATGAATAAAATAAGAATGGCCAGGTATCATATACTCCATGATTAAGATAAGATTGGCCCTGTATCCTCTACTCTATGTTTAAGATAAGAATGGCCATGTATCCTATGCTCAATGATTAAGATAAGAATGGCCATGTATCCTATATTCTATGATTAAGATAAGAATGGCCATGTATCCTATACTCAATGATTAAGATAAGAATGGCCATGTATCCTATACTCTATGATTAAGATAAGAATGGTCATGTATCCTATACTCTATGATTAAGATAAGAATGGTCATGTATCCTATACTCTATGATTAAGATAAGAATGGCCATGTATCCTATACTCTATGATTAAGATAAGAATGGCCATGTATCCTATACTCAATGATTAAGATAAGAATGGCCATGTATCCTATACTCTATGATTAAAATAAGAATGGCCATGTATCCTATATTCTATGATTAAGATAAGAATGGCCATGTATCCTATACTCTATGATTAAGATAAGAATGGCCATGTATCCTATACTCTATGAATAAAATAAGAATGGCCAGGTATCATATACTCCATGATTAAGATAAGATTGGCCCTGTATCCTCTACTCTATGTTTAAGATAAGAATGGCCATGTATCCTATGCTCAATGATTAAGATAAGAATGGCCATGTATCCTATATTCTATGATTAAGATAAGAATGGCCATGTATCCTATACTCAATGATTAAGATAAGAATGGCCATGTATCCTATACTCTATGATTAAGATAAGAATGGTCATGTATCCTATACTCTATGATTAAGATAAGAATGGTCATGTATCCTATACTCTATGATTAAGATAAGAATGGCCATGTATCCTATACTCTATGATTAAGATAAGAATGGCCATGTATCCTATACTCAATGATTAAGATAAGAATGGCCATGTATCCTATACTCTATGATTAAAATAAGAATGGCCATGTATTCTCTACTCTTTGATTAAGATAAGACTGGGCATGTATTCTATACGTTATGCGATTAAGATAAAAAAAAAATGGCCATTTATTCTATACTCTATGATTAAGGTAAGTATTCCTTACCTTGTACTCGACCCTATATTCTCTAGGATGAGGAATATTTGGGTCTCTGAAGCAGGACCTAATCCAGCTCACAGTCGATGTCAACATGTCTTTCTGCATCAAAAATCCTTACACTGTATGAAAAACACGATCTCCTACCATTAGATATTTATCGTGCAACTCTACTCCTCTCTCAACGATAGTGTCACTACTATCACGATCTGGAGGCGTCGGGATTCACAAGGGATAAATTTAAGTGGTTGTTTTTCTACCGCAGTGATCTTCTATCAAATGTCTATAAAATCCCACTGGACGTAGAGATTTCGATAGCGTCGTCACGTACCCTTGTTGAGTATGATGTCAGTGGTTGTACTTGGCGCGACGTTTCGACTTGGCGACGCGTCGACGTATTAACAAATATCCTCTGGTTTAATGAAATGGCGTCCTAGATCTGGGACATGAATCCGTACTCTCTCGACAGATTTCTACTAGATAATGACGAATTTCTTAATGAGAGCGTACTCGATGATTGTACTAAGCACGTGCGAACTGGCGACATACACACTTCTCTGTTAGGTTGTTGCCTTACATTGTTGAGAAATTCCTACTAGACGTGGATTCGATCATCTATATCTCATAGTGCTCTAAATTAATGTGGTAAACGGGTCCACTATTTAGCGTTGCTACGTTACAACATATTCCCTTGTTTTATATATTTTTAATAGTCGACGTAATTATGCTCCTCAATATATATGCAGTGTGAATTCGACAAGATGTTGATAGGATAGTCCCTCTTTTATCGAGTGTCCAGCTATTGTGATGACAGGGTCATGAGGTAGGTTGGTGGTTTTCTACGAGGACCCCAAGAATGGGTTTAGTGTGATGCCAGTTATATGTGATAGTGCTGTTCTAAATGAGACGACCTTTATATCATTGCATTGCAGGTGTTGTACGGGGGCCTTCCCTGATGGCTGTGCAGTCTAAGGCGTTGTCACTGACGGCTCGCTGTCTCTCACCACTGGCCGGGTTCGAATACCAACTAGGACATGCGATAAAGTTACCAGTGACCTGGGGTTAGGCGGTGGTTTCGCCGGGTACTCCGATTTCCTCCATCAGTTACAACTGGCTAGTCACGAATTAGTCGCAGTATGACAGAAAAAGTGACGAAAAAAGAAGTTCCAAATTCCAGATTATATGCACAGAAGTCCTATTCACTGTGCAATGAAACTACTAATCCTAGTGTTTGTTGCAGTGGTCCCTTCTTTGGCTATACGAAGAGGCTAGATAGAAGATGGCACCATCGCTGTTGGACTTGTTTAATGTATAACGCCTATGACAACACGACTACCCCCACATGGCAACGCATCAAACAACAAACCACCTGAGTAATTGAGACCTTTCATCTTCGTCGTCGTCCTTCTCCTCTTCCGGCGGAAGGCACGTAAGCAGTTTTTATGGTAATCCTCTCAACTGATTCGATAATCTCCAAGAGTGTTGGTTCCTGCTTCTACTGCGCACTAACTGCCTTCGCTGTCTTCTCGTAGATATCGAAGAATCGAGATTGGTTTGGGGATTGCATTGAGCTGCTTCCCCGGGCTGCTTCTTGTGTGCGTATAGCTTGTCATTTGGCTCTTTCAGCTGCTAGTACAGGCCAGTCATGCTGTTGCTGCTGCTGCTATTACTGCTGCTGTCGCTTCTAATGCTGCTGCTGCTGTCGCTGCTGCTGTTACTACTTCTGTTGCTGCCGTTGGTACTACTGCTATTGCTGCAGTTGTTGCTGCTGATACTTCTGCGGTTGCTGCAGCTGCTGCTGCTGATGCTACTGCTGTTGCAGCAGTTATTGCTGCTGATACTGCTACGGTTGCTGCTGATATTACTTCTATTGACTCTGTTGCTGCTGATGCAGTTGTTGTGGTTGTTGAGGTTGTTGTTGTTTTTGTTGTTGTTGTTGTTGCCGCTGCTGCTTCTGCTGCAGTTGCTGCTTTAGCTGTAGCAGCAGTTTTTGTTGTTGCTGCTGATTATGAGGATGCTTATGCAGATACTGTCGCTGCTGTTACTGCTACTGCTGCTGCTGCTGCTGTTGTTGTTGTTGTTGTTGTTGTTGTTGTTGTTGTTGCTGCTGTTGTTGTTGTTACTGCAGCTGTTTGTTGTTGTTGATATTGCCGGCACAGATACTGCTGCTGGTGTTGCAGTTGTTGCTGCTGTTACTGCTACTGCTGCTGCAATTATTGTTGTTGTCGTTGTTGTTGTTGTTGTTGTTACTGCAGCTGCTTTTGCTATTGATACTGCTGCTACAGACACTGCTGCTGATGTCGCAGTTGTTCTTGTTATTGCTCTTACTGCTGCTGCTGCGGATGCTGCTTAGGCCGCTGATTCCATAGTGACAGGTTTCATCTCCGCATCCCTTGGATGCTGGAATAATTATTCTTTGTCGTCGTTCCACGTCGACTGCTGCCCCAGTCCAAACAACCTACACGGAACAATCGCCATCACCATCCACTGACTAGCCAAACAGCGAGCGGCCACCGTTCGCTGCCTGAACTATAGTATTGATTAACCAATTCCTGCTCAGATCCGAAGATTAGTTTGACGCTTACGTAAATTTCCTGCCAGGAAGAAAAATAATAAAAGAAAAAGTATGACGTATTGGTGGTTCCTTGCTGGTGAAAATACAAAATATATATATATATATATATATATATATATATATATATATATATATATATATATATATATATATATATATATATATATATATATACATATATATATATATATAGATAGATATAGATAGATAGATAGATAGATAGATATATAGATAGATAGATAGATAGATATAGATATAGATAGATAGATCGATAGATCGATAGATAGATGGTTGGACTGTTAGGTAGATAGAGCCTTGGTAACTTTTCTTTTCCAAATTTGAATCCGTACATTTTATTTGATACATGTATATGTTAATATCTAGCCACTTTCCTTTGCGTATTGAATTAAATGACTACAAAGCTTTCTTGATTTTTACCATACCCATTTTTACCAGGAGCACGCTGGTGGTCTGAAAAGTTTGAACTAAGAACTTGTTAAAAGAGTAATATTTGAAAGGCTTTTAAAAAAGTTAAACCAACACGATAATGACTTTCAATGATATAACTTTTAGCTTTCCTAGTGCTTCCAAGAAATGTCCGAATTGTTAAGACCATTGGTAGTGTAGAAAGACAGCGAACAATCTAGACCACTCAGCCATCAGGGCAGGCCCTCTGATAATGGTCGCCATGTACTTACACTTTTGCATGTACGGCACTGTGTTATGTTATCAGCCACATAGTGTTGTCTGTGGCCTAAGAGACTAAGCTGTGTTGCCGCGGTATGGTGATCAGCGGTGAATGAGGTAAACCCAGCAGCATTTCATCAATTTGCTTCCCGCGTTAACAGGTTCGCTCCAAGATCGTCTGCAACGTCTACGAAATTGCAGAGATCGCCGAAACCTTGGCCAATTTTAGAAAACATTTGAATAAAAGTTGTGTTGTTTCTCGTAAGGAACTCATCTTTATGAATTATTTTTGAATTGAGAGTTCTGTTTTCGAGATATTCGTAAAGTTGTCAGATAACTATGACTATTATAGCATGAAAGCGGTAAGGCAATATAACTGAAAGCAGCCCTGGCGCGGAATGGAAAATGCCAATACGTGCCACTTCGTATCTCGTAACATTTGGATTGCAGTGGACTGGTATCCAACCAGACGAGCCCCCTTCCGACATGCCATATTAATCGAACCACATCTGGAGCTCGCAATAGTCTGTTACATATAGCAATATCTTAATAACAAAGCAATATTTTCAAAAATATTTGACTGAAAGTTGATGGTCTTGTAGAATTGATCAATACCTCTTCAAATTGTTTCGAAGTGTTACCATGGTTTTTGATCCATGCTCAAAGTTGTCAGACCATTTGTGCACGCCAGATGCAAATTGGTTAAATAAAAAGGGCTTTGCTAGATGGAGTAACTAGGAACGAGCTGGAAAATGCATTGCAAACCTGAAAACAAATGACACATTCATCCACGCAGCTGACGAAAAAGGCGCTCTGATTATTTTGCTGATAGTTGGTGACGAAGACATCCTCTGGAAAATATGCTTAAGAAAAATGCTGATCAGAACACAGCCAAAGCATATACTTTTAGTATTTTGCATGTGTATGATTTATTCCCGAGTAATTTTCAAACATTTTTTAATTTTTGGTACATTTTTATTTAGTTGCATGTAAAATCAATTCGGGTACAATATGCTAAATATGTATGCTTTTATATGAATAAATACATTCGAGCATGTTAAAAACACAATATGTGGTATTGATGATGAATGTGATAATAAGTTATCTTTTATAGTATAAATTAAGCAAATTCCATTTTTTATTGAAAACATGGATTTTGCGTCGTAAGTGGAAGTCGTATTTTTCTTGAAAAAAGAAGTTTTTAGTCTCATTCTGCACCTGTTGTAATACAGGAATTTTTTTCTTTTTTGAAAGCATTATATATTACTTTTTTTGTTAGGAGAATCACTGTTGTAGGGATAACTCCATTCTCAACATCGCCAAGAATTATCCTAGTTTCAGTTAAGTTATAATCAATGAGACCAACTTCTCTTAACCAGGAAGTAACTTTCTTCCATAATTCTGTGATAATGGGACAATACAATAGCATGTGTTCAACACTGTCCTGCTGTGTTTTGCAAAATGTACATAATGATGTTGTCTTAATACCCATTTTATGTAATTTTTCATTTGTATAAAATCTTCTATGCAATGTTCTAAATTGCGTGTACTTTAGATAACAATCCGTGAATAAAGAGTGGTGAAAAGTGAAGGACCTTGAGAAGTCAATTGAACAAAGATTTGTTTGTATTTTTTCACCCCATTTAACACTTATTTCATGCAAGATTTGACAACCTTGATTTTACAAACAACGGTATAAATTTGATACACCTTTGGTGTCTATAGAAAGAATCGAATTTAAGAAAGAGTTTCGAGGATATGGTTCTCTATGATCCGGGATTTCTTTCCATTCAAAATGTTTCTTTAAAGTGGCGACTAATTTTCCATAGTCAAGAAAGTTTATTTTTATGTCAAATTTTTCCTTGATACTTTCTAAAGGTAACGGAACAGTTAGATAATCCAGCAAATCAGAGGTCACCATGATACCTTTTTCTTTCCAGTCTCTTCTTATAGGAAGTCTAAGATTTGGGTTGAACCATAAGGGTGTTTCTTTAATGACAGACTTATCATAAAAAATATTGGATTTCCAAAGAAGTTTCAACGCTGAAAGGACATCTTGCCAGAAAGCATTAGTGTTTAAACCTTCTATCCGTTCTATGTAATCCAAGCCATAGCAAAACACTCCTTCTAATTCGAATTCTTTTGGGAAAACCGTCCATTTGCTATTACTCCTCAAAAAACGTTTAAGCCATCCTAATTTCAGCGCTGAATCAAATTTTGATATGTTATGAAGTTTTAAACCACCATTTTTGATCTCTGCCTCTAAAATTTCTTTTCTTAGTTTAGCAGGTTTCCCTGACCATATAAAGTTTGCAAATAAAAGGTCTAATTCTTTGAACAATTCAGCATAGGGGCTTGGAAGAGACAGAAGCATGTGGGTGAATTTAGACATGAGCAATGATTTGATAATTTTCAAACACACAATATCTTCCAGACGATACTTTTCAAGGGGATTTCAAAGCGTGAATGGACGAAACATATAATTTCTTACAGTACAGCAATTTAATTCCTACAAATATCGACCGAACGTCTGCCAATGCCTGGTTGTACAAACAACCATGGATAACATACCAAAAGAACAAGCCAAGCACATCAATGGCCCATGTAACTTGCGAATCAAAGCTTCAAAGTTTCTGGAGCTATGCTACTTGTGAAAATAACCTTTGAGTTAAATAAATATGTCAAGGAGAGTTGTGAAGTGTTTTCTGATCATAATTTCTCATTCAAATATTTTGAAAAAGAGAAATGCTTCGATGACAAAGATATTACCAAAGTAGTGAGGTTGTTTAATGCGATACATGCATGTAGGGTTAAACCCCTATGCTGCTGGTGGCTAATTCTGCCAATACACCATGATGCAAAAACACGAAAAATGACTGAAACCCTAGCATATGGGTACTCATCTGAAAGTGCTCAGCGAGAGCTATCTAATGAATACCAACATGACAGGATTTTCAAAAGCCTTTGTATCCTTGTTCGTGCCTTAGCATTGAAATGGTCAAATTATGCCTATGCCCCTAGAACAAGAATAGATAAAGATAATCTTAGTCCATAGCATGGTTTACGCTTTATGGTCTGGGGAAATTACTTCTTTGCAATAGATACGACCTCAAGATAGAAATACGGGGAGATTGATATTGATTTGTTGGCGTATTGTATGTTGGTGTTATCTAGGACGATCACGACGTTTCTGACGCGGTTTTTGGTATAAAGCCCTTTTGCGTCTGGGATGCCCATAAAACCTGTTCACCGAAACACATTAATGCTTACAGAGGCCAAATGCAGCCTGACGATTTTGGTGAAATATTTCAAAGGAACGCATAGCTGGGAAAATATTTGAAGAAGAAGTGATAAGTAGAACACTACCAAAAACTCTCCTTTAAATATTTTGCAAAAAAAGTATTCAATTTCAAAGTCATTTTCAATAGCATTTTAAATCCAGACAACAATTTCTAGAGCCAACAGATTTTCTTTCAAGTATCTTTAAAACTTTTTCTCTATTGACAAAATATGCAACAGTATTCCCCACAAAGTGTGCATATTTGACGTGAATTGGTTTCCTCTAATACTTACTACCTACCAGGCACAATTGAGCCTAGAGTGACAGAAAAAGCCAGAATCAACAAAATGAATACCGAATGAACTAAGTTCTAAACATGGCTGATGAGTATATGGAAATGTTCTGAAATGTGTTGCAGTAGCCTTTTTGTCTCCTCAGAGATATGATCTTCTAACCTCTCCCCCAGGCGACTGTAATGACTATATAGGCTGCGTAATAATTGTTGAAAGGTGATCTGTCATTCCGAGTCAACACTGCAGCTCATCAGGCGTCCTTATGGAATTGCTACATGTCTTTTTAACCCATATATATATATATATATATATATATATATATATATATATATATATATATATATATATATATATATATATATATATATATATATATATATATATATATATATATATATATATATATATATATATATATACATATATATATAAATTTATATATTTACATAAATATATATATATATATATATATATATATATATATATATATATATATATATATATATATATATATATATATATATATATATTATATGTGTGTGTGTATGTGTGTGTGTGTGTGTGTGTGTGTCAGCAAAATGACGATTACCGATAATCCAAATGCTTGTTGCCAGGCACGCAGTTTCTAGGAGTGGTAATTCGGAAGACAGGGACCAAATTTGTACCATCAGTTTGGATCTATTGGAGAGTGGGCGTGGATTTGCTAGTGATGGACCAGCGGGTTCATTATAAAGATAGTCATGCAGGACGATACATGTCTGGGATTCGGGGAACATGCCAGCCAGATCACCATAAATTGCCCCTCCTGTCGTAATGATAATCATCATCATTTGCCTATACAAGCACTTATCGGGACGCGCTTTGAAGATGTTTTCTATACTAGATTTCCGATGTCTGTCAATCATCATGCGATACAGCAGAGGCGGGGGCTTGATTGTGTCAATATGAAGCCCCCCCCCCCCCCCCCCTCGATCACTCGCAGGAGCCCCAATAGCAAAGTTATTACTTTCATATACTCTCCGAGAATCTTCAAAAGATTCCTCATTCTCCCTTAACTGATAGTTTAACGCTTATCCCAGATTATGTTGCATTAATCCCTACTACTTCCCTACCCCACTCCAAGAAGCTCCGCACCGTAGCTGGTAATTTGATTAGTTCATTATGACGCCTTCTCCCCCTTTCCCCATTGAACAGCAATCCCCCGTACCCAGGCTGCTAGCTTTATATTTCAACATAAATCCGTACATCCCCCCACCCATTTACCCTTTCGATTACCCCTACACCTACCCACCGCCTAAACAGGTTGATGATTATTCATTAATCCATACCCCCTTTCCCTACCCCCTCGCCCAAGCTGGAAGTTTACTTTATCAATGATAACCCCTACGCCCCTCTTTCTGTCCCTCATGGGTGGTTATTTGATAATTTCAACATTATCTCTTACTCCTTACCCCTCGCCCACACTGTTAGGTATATTATTTCAACAATAACCCCTATACCCACTTTCTCTTTCCCTCATGGTGGTTACTTGACAATTTCCACATTAACCCACACTCCCTTCGCCGGGAAAACCACCCGTCAACTCTAAGTCACTGGCTACTTTCTCACATTCCTCGAGCCGGATACGAATCCGGGTATAGTAGTGAAAAACAGCAAGCAGACACCGTGTCATAGTCAACACCTCGAACCGCTCGATCCGTAATGCTGGCAACTTGCCAAATGTTCAGACATTCGGAAATCAAAGGGTAGAAGTCGCCAGGCTCACTATATCTGAGTAAGTTATTCCCCTGGTATGACTTGACATCATCATCAGTGAGTTCTGCTATTGATACTGCTGTTTGTACTGAAAACATAATGAACATTCGTATTCGACAAAGGACTGACATTCGGCAACCGTGCTGCAGACAGGTGTCACAGGCTCACTCGTTACAAACACGCGGAGTGCTCTCTTTAGGCCAAGCCAAAAACTTCCCGTTCGAAAAGTTGCATGCATGAAAAAATCGTGGCATGAAAATTTCACGCATGAAAATTTCATTTTTATGCATGAAAATGATATTTCCATGCATGAAATGAAATTTCCATGTAAGAACATTTTGCCCCCCAAATTTCATGGATGAGAATTCCATGCATGAAAATTGGGGGGGGGGGGGGGGCGAAATTTTCATTTTCATATAAGAAAATGTTATTTTCACGCATAAAATCTCATTTTCATGCGTGGAACTTTCATTTCCATGCATGAACATTGGTGCTACAATGTTTTCATGCATGAAATTCTTCGCACAGGTTAATCCATTTTAATTTATGATTGCAAGCATGCATTCAGACAACTTTGAACATGACTCTTTCAATTAGAGTGATATTTGAAAATAATATTTGAAGGGTGATGTTTAAATTCAATTAAAACTATAACCCTAAGTCAAATACTAGTACTCAGTCTTTAGTCATTTACGTTGAGAGTTCGATATTGGAAAGTATCGTCTAGATCTGGTTCTAAGATTCCCTTGACAATATCTTGCTAAAGGAACATGCAGGCCTGAGCATTTTAACAAGCAATGCATTTTGAAGGAAAGTTGTAGGTCGAGTTCTTATGAACATTTCCTCTTCAAATAATTTCCAAAATATGATTTTGCTAGAGAGATATCATCAACATCGTCAGGTCAATTTTTTGGGCACCACAGTGGTGGCATATTGAAGCATGCACAGTGGACGTGCAAAACGGTACACCGCTCTGTCTTTAGGGCAGCCCTTCTGAAAAGATACTATCGGATTTCCCTTCATTCTACACGGTAGCCCATTGTCAACATTTCCAATATCCCCGGCCCCTGATCAATAGTTCCTTTTCAGACCAATGAGTTATTGTGCACTACCAAATTGGCCCGGGAAAATCCCAAGGATGTTCAAGATTCTTCCTTAGAACGTATTTTATTGGATTGTTCCCCCAAGCGCCAGTGGCTAGTGATTAACTTTTCTGTTTGACATAGAACAGCGTCTGCTTTGACAGAAATTCAGAAATCACGAGACCTGGCAATCATGCAACTGATATTTTACGATTAGTTGAACATAAACCCCAGCTTAGGTAGAATTGACCCGACCGACACTATTTCGTTGGAATTGATTATCGCATTATATCAGCAATCTTTCCGGATTGTAAAAGGCTAAGTCATTCACAAGAAATCGTTAATATTGCCGCTTCAGAACCATATAGAACCATTTACGCCTTGTTCGAAAATGCCAAAACTGAACTGTATAGGTTTGTAATGTTGGCGTGATAAAATACCACGTTTGCTTTCTCGTAATTTCAACTATACATCTCTGAAAGAGACCTAACCTAATCTAGTTACAGATAGAGTTATAGTTTAGAACGTTTTTATCCGGGGGGGGGGGGGGGGGGGGGGGGGCACTTTTTCCACTAAATAAACACCCCTTCTTTTATCAAAACACTGACATTGGATGAACGGGAACACGTATTTTAACTTTAGATTCTGTAATCCTCTGCTTGTTTAGCGGCAGCAAGTGTCGGCAGCAAACTCGGAAGCCCTGAGTCACTTCGGGAGTCACTCGGCGTCAGAGCCGCGGATATTTCGTGGATTGTAAGGGGATTTTGACCCCCATACTTCGTACCTGGGTACAAAAAAGTACCCTTCTTTTACAAAATCGCGGACATGCGGAGGTCTTAAAATAGACCCCTTCTTCCGCGAAATACGTAACGAAGGTGCGGCCCCCTTCTCTACCTGAGTGCCCCCCCCCCACCCGGGCGTTTTTATATAAACTAATTTCTATTAACTTTGCCATGACATTGATAATACTGTGTATTTGTTTTTTGATCTATTAACTAATTTGATAAAAAATAGTTTCCCCTAGCCATGTTCAAACCCCGAAAAGGAATGGACCTTCTATTCATTAAAACATGAGCATGGTGAAAAAGATTTCTATTTATTCTTTACTAATCGTGTGTTTTCATCATAGATTCAGAACTGTTAAGGAAAGGCAATGATTATGTAGACAAACTTTTTGTTTTGTATAAAACGTCCTCTATTTTACTACGAACATCAATTTGATAAAAGAATGTTTAGACTCATTTCCTTCAATCTCTCCTAATTCGTTGATTTCAGTATAGGACTCCGTATGTTATCCAAAAGACGTTTAACACAGAAATTAAGGTTTGTTGATATTCCAAAAAGGATGTTTGCAATTTTGAGGTAGACGTTTTACATTAAAAAAAGGATGTGTTGATATTTCAAAAATAAAGAAGAAAAAGATGTATGATTTGGATATATACGGATACATACTTCCCTTCAATTGCTTGAATTCAATACTCGTATTCAGTTAGTTCATTTAAAATAAACGATCGGTGGCTCGAAGTTTCTGTCCAGATTTTATTTGTTTCACCTCACCTCCGTAGCTGGAAATAGGACCAACAGTAATAAAAAAAACAACCAGCAAGGAGGCGAATTCATTGGACTGGTATTCTATTCAGTGTGAAATAGAACGTTTTAGACTTACTTCATAACTGTTGATTAACCCGTTAGTTCATATTTCTTGGTTTACATAGTTTGATTGCTAACCTGAATTTGATTTTGATCAAGGTAATTCATACTCTTTAGTTCACGTCACTGTTAATTTGTATACTATTATTTTGTATTTGTAATTTCATGTCAATATGATAAGGCCGATTTAATAGTGCAATACAATAATAATTACTTGCTTATTCAAAAGTGTTTCGTTTAAGTGTGGACATCAATGGGTTACATGAGACATGACCTTAGAGACCGCTGAGGCCGTCGCTGAACAATGAACACGCTTCTCCTATTATCCAGTGAGTATCTATTCATGTCCAGAGAGGGAGAAATCAATGACAGAGAATTATTGCATTAGTCTATACGCATGGTGTAAAACTGGACGAATTGGATCGAAGATGATGTCTGTTTTCTTTGTAATCTTGGCTGGTCCAATAAGTGTAGCACTTTAACGTCATTTTCGTCCATTTACCCTTTCATCCCTTAAGCTCGCACCAGTGGAGCGAAACTTTCTCTATTCTTTGAGATTTTTCTACTATTCCGTGTGGAGAAAAACTTGAAAAATGAAAGAGAAATATCTCAAAAAGAAGACGGGTGGCGTACATGTTCTAGGGATCAAGATCGTCAAAAGATGAAGAACAATGCACTTTTTTAAACCATAAATGATAAAGAAGTGTAAAAGTAAAAAAACAACTAGTACATCCTTTTTCTGTACTTCGAAGAATTTTCTTACTCTGAAGATTTTTAAAAATTTCTCCGCACATGTAATGAATACATATATATATCTAAATATGAAATACTTTATGACAGAGAGGCATTATTTCTTTTCGTTTTCATATTGATGGGTAAATCAAACAGGAAAACCAACTTGTTTTTATTGAGACATTAACACATCAATATGGGACCGTCCATACCCGTTGTACAATAGGATGAGAGGCAGCATGCTGGGAATTACATAGGTTCAAACCACATTGCCTTTTTCAATAGGACAAACGCATCCAATTGCCAGTATCCGGGAGTAGTTTGTTTATAAAGAAAACACTTGTCTCTGATTGCAGTTAGATAGATATTTGCCCTTTTTACATTGTGGTTTACAAAGATCAAGGTAGGTCTTAATGAAACAAAGACTGAGTTCTCTATAAAAAAAAACATATGTTGGTTTGACAATCATAACGATAATGATGTCGCATTTTTTCTTTAAGGGCTCCCCTGGAATTAAAGACGTTCTTTTATTTTACCTAGCGTTTTGGATACCAACATAGGAATGCAGGTTTCTGTAACCCAGGAGATGTCAGCTCAGAAAGCACCCAGCTTTTGTTTGAGTGATTGAGCAGCGCTCCCTAGCGTCAGAATGGGGATTTAAACACGTGTAGCCATAATCATAGTGCACGCCAAAGAGGATATGTTTCTCGATAAAAATAATTCACAGGGGCCCTGGAGAGGGCGTCTGGATGACTGTGTGCTCTACTAGAATCCATGAAGGACTCGTGAATGGCAGACACAGAATACTGATGAGATCACATTCAACGAAGAGTATGACATGTGTTTCTATGGGGCTTGGAGAGAGAGAGAGAGAGAGAGAGAGAGAGAGAGAGAGAGAGAGAGAGAGAGGCTGTAAATGTTGGTGGGCGATGAAATAAGCATAGGTTTAAGAACAACATTGAAAAGAGTGTATTTGATATCCAAGGTAGGCTTTTTAATTTGGTATTTTGTAAATTGTATTTTTTCCTTATATACAGAAATGGTTATGTTTGACCAGCAAAAAGCTGGTGTTACAGTCAACCGCGCCATAGTGTCTGATAAACTCGGTGCTATTGGATGTGATGATGGGTCGGTGAGGTGTTCCAACTCCTACCTATCCAACATATATCAATTTAAAGACATGAAGGGCACTTTATCAGACCGAGAGGAAGTTACTTGTGGCGTACCCCAGGGCTCTATATTGAGACCTTTATTGTTCTTAATATATGTGAACGATATGGAATCAGCTGTTGACTGTGATCTTTTGTTGTATGCTGTTGATTCGGCCCCTTCGATCAGTGAAAAAATCATAATTGATATTGAACAAAAGCTCAGCGAGGAACTTACCAAATTATATGCGTGGTTGATAGACAACAAACTTTCACTCCACCTGGGAAAGATAGAGTCTATCCTTATTGCCCCAAATAGGAAGTTAAAACAGCAGAAATTTCTAAAAATCTCATGTAATGGTATCAAAGTGGGTGGGAGAGAGGTTGTATCATACCCAGGGGGGTCAACTAGACCAAGACCTGTCAGGAAAATCTATGGCTCAGAAAATCATCCATAAGGCTAATGCCAGTCTCAAATTCCTTTACAGAAAGAAAATGTTCCTAAATCAGTACTGCATGATAACTGTCTGCATGGCAATGGTTCAGTCGAGAATAGACTACGCCAGCAATTTATATTACCACAGTCTACCAAAATTCTTACAGATTCGCCTTCAGATCGTACAAAATAAAATGATTAGATACTAGTATGTTTTAAACTACTCAAACAGAACACACTTGGTAGCCAATGACTTTAATGAGGTTAAGTGGATGAGCATTGATAACATAATAAAGTATCTGGCTGCAAGCCATGTATTTAACTGCATTGATCATGATGGACAGGCACCAGAGTACCTTCAAGTTTTGAAAAGGTAAATGAATCCCACCACTATAACACCAGGCACAGTGCTAATGCTCTGATTTTACCAAAGGTTGGTTCAAATGGAATAAACTTATAAAGTTCTTCCACTACATGGGTGCCAAAATCTGGAAGACGAGATCCAGACGTCGTTCAGTAAATCTATGTTTAAAGTGAGATGCACAAAACATTTCACGCCAGTCCACTAGTACTCTGAGTCATAATAAAGAGATTCATCAATTCTAGTCCGAACGTTTGTATTATACTATATGATATTATTGTTATGTCAATCTTTAGCAGTGGAGTTGATCATTACATGTGATGCCATCGGACTCTGGGCAGACTGGGAATACTATGATAATACGTTTTTAACTTTTAGTGTATATAGCCTGTGTCTGGTTAGAATTATATTACATAGCAGTTAATGACTCTCCATCTAGTCACCTTTATATATGATTTTGTTATGTGCCAAATTCTGTGTAAATATACATCTTACTAGACCGAATAAAATCAAATCAAATCAAGTGAATCAAAGCAAGTGGTTATGAAACCAGCTGTTCAACCTAAACATCCAGTCTATGGCAAATAGCCCAAAAGTTATGTTCTGTGCATGTTGGTGCGCAGCTTTCTCTGTAATGTAAACAATACGAGAGTCCTCATTTGTCTTTCTCCTAGTGACCTCACACTGGGGCCAGATTCGAGACCCCTGGGATAACCAGGTCTTCACCATAGCGCATATAGTAATTGGTCTCTCGCTATATATCCATTATTTTATTCATCTAAGGGTTTTCTCCCATTTAGAGATTAAGTCTTAAGGCTGTGATGCTGGTGACAAGCTCAAAATAAGACAACTCTTAGATTAGCACTCCTGTACCCTTTCTAACAATTATTATCTAATCCCTGAGGTCTTGGTGTTTCAAATATAAGTTTTCTTTAACTTACCTGCTTGAGCTGACCTCAATAAAAACACAGTTTCAATTTTACAGTGTTTTACCTCAAATGAGGTTTTCTTGGTCAATAAAGGTTCATTTGATTTATAAATACCATACATGTCTGCTTAATATACTAGGCTAGGGCAACTGAAAGGCAAATTTGGAGTTCCTGCAAGAGAATACCTTACAGCACGCGATTTTGGTGGAAAGTTTAGTAACGAAAGTAGGTCAACCTGTTAGAGAATGGCTGTCCATTGTGAGAGAATGGCTGTCCATTGACATACTTTCGTAGGTAAAAATTTCCACCAAAATCTTGTGCTGTAAGGTATTCTCTTGCAGAAACTCCAAATTTGCCTTTCAGTTGCCCTATCCTAGTATATTTAGCAGACATGTGTGGTATTTATAAACCAAATGAACCTTTATTGATGAAGAAAACCTCATTTGAGGTAAAACACTGTAAAATTGAAAATGTGTTTATATTGAGGTCAGCTCAAGCAGGTAAGTTAAAGAAAACTTATATTTGAAACACCAAGACCTCAGGGATTAGATAACTATTGTTAGAAAGGGTACAGGAGTGCTAATCTAGGAGTTGTCATATTTTGAGAGTGTCACCAGCATCACAGCCTTAACTAACCAAGCTTTACTTGACGCAATATTTATCCCCTAGGCGCGCAGCGCCACAAAAGTGAAATGGTAGCGAGTGTAGTTAACTACACATCTGAATAGCAAGTTCGTATCATTAGCAAAATTGGATTGTGATGCCACAAAGTTAGCGGCATATTGATAGAATTACTATTGTTCATTTATTTGAAAAAGCATTAGATTGATAGATCAAAAACAAATTTTTAGCTATTTTGGCGCTCCTAATTGGGTTCTAACGACATTCGGGTGATGCCGAGCTGTTTGGGAGTAGTTAGACAACAGGCGCCATATTTGATTTGGATATTTACCGGCTCGCATGGCGAAGGTAGGTCATAATCAGTTTGGGGCCGTATGTAAATATGTGGGGTCATTGATAAAAGTGGCCTAGTAGTATTTATCAAAGATTTACTCCGGTTGTCAGTCACGTAAATGACAAGACTTAACTTGGAATGCGAGGAACGATCCCAAATAGAGTTACGGGATTTCATCAATTTAGTTATCTTTACACATGGCAGCATAGTACTATAGTCACGATGGCCTCATCGATGGCGCACTTGACTGCCAGACCGGGGGACGCGGGAACGATTCCATAAATTGAGATCTGTGAAGTTAAATGGGTGTAAGTATTAATTTATATCTGTTGATGAAGGAAATGTTCCATTAAGTTCCATATGACTTTGGTATTGTCACTTGCTGCACATGACTATTACTTTATGCAGCTCCCACCCATTTACCTTCTATCTGTCCTTTCACACGTCCCCACGAGCTGATCAGTGCCCTATCCATGCACCTTCCACCTGTACTTTGGGCTTGGATCCGTGCGCCCGCCACTCACTTTTTGGGCGCACGGATCCTTACTACACTGACAATTTCTACTCCTCCTGCGGCCTTTAGCGCCCTGCCGCAACACTTGCCTTCCCCCTTATCTGTAATTGTACTGTACTCCCAGTACCTCTTTCAACGGGGCCCTATCTGGGTGGAGGAATATAGATATGCAGTACCCGTAGAAAACCACCACCTTACCCCCAATTAAGGTGCAACTTCAAGTGCCCCAGCTAGACCGAGTCGGGATTCGAAGTGCCCAAGCACGTCACTGCCCGTAGGGCTTAATAGGTTCAGCATTCTCCCATTCGCCCAGATGGGATATTACTAGGTAATAGGGAGAATCGACGATTACAAATTCGTCGTCAATAACGGTTTATGGTAGGAGTTTATTGATGAAACTGAGCGGCCAAAAAATCAAGTCATGCGTGCGATTGAAACATTGTCTGAAGCTTATATATGGGAAAATTTTTGGCATATTTTCGCGCCCGTGTACTTTTAGCTAATATGTCGAAAAAGGGGAACAACTTTACTGTAATTCCGCGCATAGCGAGACAGCGAAATATGTATAGGACGTACACCTACGGCATACTATTAAACTACGGAGATGCCTCATTCTGAGAATATCGCTAAACTGGCCATAAGTTCTTAAATCATGGTACGTGTGTGTTATGAATTCTTCAATTGATATTGTGCACGTACGTTGGCATACCCGTCAGCATTCAACAATCCAAAATCAGGATATATCACTTATCAGGCGGTTACTGCGACGTCTTTTGGTTTCATTTTGTTTAGTTCCAATTCTGGGAGGGGCCAGGTTAGTACTTTTGCTTAAGGAGCTGGCCTTTAGAGTTGGTAATCATGGAAACATATGTTAATAGGATAACTTTAATTTTAGCAGATCACAATTGCTGCATGATAATATTCACAGTTTTAAAAAAACGCAGATAGCTTTGGAACTGAAAATGTCGTCATCAACAACATTTACATTGTGTGATCTTTCCAGACATTGTGTGATCTTTCAAGATCAAATACTTACTATGTTCAGCATATTATGAAATTCTTGGCTCTTGGCTAGAAAATGAATTTATTCTTGAGGAATTGTGGATGATTTTTGAAAGTTGGCAAATCAGTAGCTAATCTGAAGATTTCTGACCAAGTTATATAATTCATACCTGTTAACATTCAACCATCCAAAATCAGGAGATTTTATGCGGTTCCAATCCTGGCCACCAGGGGTCAGATTAGTTTATTAGTTTAGGAGTGGGCTATCATATTTTACAGGTGTTGGCAAATTGATAACCATACAAGTATGATTATGAAATAACTTTAATTTTATGTAGCAGATCACACTTGCAGCATGATGACAAATTCCCAGTTATGAGAAACACACAGAGATTGCTTTTGAACTGAATACATCATAATAGTCCATGACCCAGAGGTGGTCAGTATCATATTGGGGGAGGGGGGGGGGGCAAATTCTGATTAATGTTTTTGAATTCCCCATATTCTCACCTTTATGGTATTTCAGTAACAAATATTTTCCAAATCAGACCTTTTTTTCCCAGGTGAACATAGCTTTAAATATTTACACGATCACTAATTTGCTTTTCCTCACTACCCATATTCCTCATATAACTAATACATCTATATCCATTCCCCTTGAGACATGGATCCGTGCGCCGGCCTACATATTTTGGCGCACGGATCCATTCCTCTGCCATACCTCCCTAACCTTTGCGCTGTGTTGCGCCCAGCGCCACTAGCTTCATACTACTTTCCATTCCTTTCATTTCCCCTCCTATCACCTTGTATCGGACTTTCTCTGGACCGAGTCGGGATTCGAAGTGCCCAAGCACGTCACTGCCCGTAGGGCTTAATAGGTTCAGCATTCTCCCATTCGCCCAAATGGGATATTACTAGGTAATAGGGAGAATCGACGATTACAAATTCGTCGTCAACAAGTACGGTTGTTGATGCAAAGCATCAATAGTCAAAAGGCGGGGCCAAGTTATTTATGAACTTGTGAGGGAACCGGATGTATAAAGAACATTAACATTATAGAGGAAAATAATCCATAATGACTAGATTTGTATCATTTTTTGTAGAATTGAAACAGATATCGGAATTCTAGGCGCAAGCTGGAGACTTCGAAATCTCTTGGGTGCGAAGCTTCTTGGTTACGCATCAGTTTGGTTACGAACCAGTTTGGTTACGAAATCACCTGATTTCATTCTATACACATGGTATTTTTTTCTTTAGTAATTTTCCTTCCTATACCGAAAAATATACTTTATGTCCGCTTAAAATATGTTGTATATTTGAAAAATTCATGCTAAATTAAAATAATGAAGGCACAATTTTCCGTGGCAAAGGTAATGTACCGGGCAAACATTTATATTAAAACCAATCAGAATAGATAATTATATTCAGTCCAGCCTCAGGATTTCCAACATGGCCGTCCGGACTATGAACATTTCAAATCAGCTTCCCATATAGGCGTGGACTGAGGGCCCCGCCAATTAAGCATCCCAAAAAATTTCAATATCCAGAAATGAATTGAAAATATCAAAAACGATTTAACTACATTGTGGACAATTTTTTTTTTAGATTTATAAGGTGATTAATAAAAATTGAAAACTGAATTATGAATAATGAACAATCAAGTATATTTTTCAATATTCATAATTTTTTTCTCAATTAAAAATTTAATGTTTACAGCAAGCAAGAATGACCTCACGAAGTGAGCATAATGGTAATGTGAGATTTAAATGAGGGCAAATGAGAGTAAAAAATAGAGAATTATATTCAGTCCGGCCTCAGAATTTCAAACATGGACGGCCGGACTACGGACATCTCGCATTAGCTTACTATATAGCACTCTGCCAGGGCGACGATACCGTCTTCCGGTTGGATTGCTACACGACTAGTCGTATAAAAGTGATAAAAGAAGGGGTGTTTATTTCCTGGAAAAAGTCAGCGTTTTTATGAAAATAGGGGTGCTTTTTTGGCCAGAAATCAGTGCTATAGGGGTATTTTTTAATTTTGAAAAAAACGAGCTTATGCGCCCCCTCTGTACCTGAATGCCCCCCAGGAGAAAATTTTCAAATTGGCAAAAAGGTCAGAGCACCTAAATATCTGATTGCAACATCACTCATGATTAATTCTAGTTCTATCTTCTCAACCCTTATTTTTAGTTTGACAATTCTTTTAATGGAAAAGAAATATCAGAAATCAAACTGGCTGTTGCACATGTCATTTGCACTCGTCCTAGTTATTCTCCACAAACTTTGGTCATTCAGTAAAATTTACATATTTGTTCGTAATTTCATAATGCTACGAGTATTCTCGAGGGTAGGGTACTTAAGGTATCGCATTCTACACAAAGTGCAATCTTGCAGTTGGTAGACCCTGCCTGCACTGCCGCTCGGGAACAAATGGAGACCAGAATATGGAATTTTCATTTTTTGTCAGTTTTTCTGCCAAATTGCGGTTATGGCGTATTTAGGCAGTTGAAACAGGTGGAGGAATTAGAGTAATCCTTATTTTTCGTTTGGGCAATTATTTTAATGAAAACATATCAGAACACGCAGATATCACTGCGACCTCACACTTAGGGCTACCTAACCTATGTACCAAAAGTTCAGAGAGACCAGAATTTGGAATTTTCATTTTTTGTAAGTTTTTCTGCCAAATCGCGGCTATGGGGTATTTAGGCAGTTGAAACAGGTGGAGGAATCAGATTTATCCTTATTTTTCGTTTTGGCAATTCTTTTAATGAAAAAATATCAGAACACACAGATATCACTGCGACCTCACACTTAGGGCTACCTTACCTATGTACCAAAAGTTCAGATATGAAATTGATAAGTGAGGAGTAAAACCGGCTGGAGCACATGTCATTTGCAGTTGTCTTAGTTATTCTCCACAAACTTTGGTCATTCAGTAAAATTTACATATTTGTTCGTAATTTCATAATGCTACGAGTATTCTCGAGGGTAGGGTACTTAAGGTATCGCATTCTACACAAACTGCAATCTTGCAGTTGGTAGACCCTGCCTGCACTGCCGCTCGGGAACACGTTGAGACCAGAATATGGAATTTTCATTTTTTGTAAGTTTTTCTGCCAAATTGCGGCTATGGCGTATTTAGGCAGTTGAAACAGGTGGAGGAATTACAGAAATCCTTATTTATCGTTTGGGCAATTATTTTAATGAAAAAATATCAGAACACACAGATATCTCTGCGACCTCACACTTAGGGCTACCTAACCTATGTACCAAATGTTCAGAATGCTCGGCTAACAGATATGAAATTGATAAGTGAGGTGTAAAACCGGCTGGAGCACATGTCATTTGCAGTTGTCTTAGTTATTCTCCACAAACTTTGGTCATTCAGTAAAATTTACATATTTGTTCGTAATTTCATAATGCTACGAGTATTCTCGAGGGTAGGGTACTTAAGGTATCGCATTCTACACAAAGTGCAATCTTGCAGTTGGTAGACCCTGCCTGCACTGCCGCTCGGGAACACATTGAGACCAGAATATGGAATTTTCATTTTTTGTCAGTTTTTCTGACAAATTGCGGCTAAGGCGTATTAAGCCAGTTGAAACAGGTGGAGGAATTAGAGAAATCCTTATTTTTCGTTTAGGCAATTATTTTAATGAAAAAATATCAGAACACACAGATATCTCTGCGACCTCACACTTAGGGCTACCTAACCTATGTACCAAAAGTTCAGAAAGCTTGGCTAACAGATATGAAATTAATACGTGAGATGTTTAACTGACTGAAGCGCATGTCATTTGCTGTCGTCCTAGTTATTCTCCACAAACTTTGGTCATTCAGTTGAATTTACTTATTTGTTCGTAATTTCTTAATGCTACGAGTATTCTTTGGGTTAAGGTAGTGAAGGTATGGCATGCTAATGCGATCTTGCAGTTGGTAGGCCCTGCCTATGCTGCCGCGCAGGAGCTGTTAAAGACTAGAATTTGGAATTTTCGTTTTTTGTCAGTTTTTTGCCAAGTTGCTACTAGGGGAAATGTAGGTAGGTGTGGCCAGCGGGGAAAGCAATCGGAGGCTTGGTTCCAAGTCTATACATCAATAGTTCATGCCCCTGCAAGGATTTAAATCCAGGCTGTGACGAAAGACAGCTGGCAGTCATTGGCAACGCCGCAGATCTCGGGCAGGCCACATAGGACGCGGTCACTGCGTGCAGAGGGTATTGGGGCAAATCCCCTCGTTTAAATTTAGCATATCCCTCGAGCTCCCGACCTGAATACAGATCCAGAGTGAGAGGGGAAGCGCAATTAATTGTGCTCGCCTGAAATGCGCCAATGATGCTACTTATAGCTAGAGAAGGAGTACAGTAATATGCTTAGAGTAGTTAACCAAAATTGACTTTTGTAAGTTATTTGATTGAATAATACTGTTCAACTTAAACTTTATCGACGTCATAGATAGTTTACAATATTTCTATTAAAGAAATATTCTTTATTTTGGCACATTGCAGAATTAGGTACCTTTTACAGCTCATGGGCGTCTTTGGATCTTGTTTTATCGCCGCTCATGTGTATTAATAGACCACAGTTCCGCATTTGTCATCAGTCGACCGTGATTGGGTCACATTTTCGAAAAAAAATTACTTTGCGCATGCCACCATATAAAAACACTTTGAAGTTAGTGGTTTACTATTTTTATCTCTCTACTAAATGGTTGATAACTGTTCTAATATAATACTTTTGTTGGGAAAACCTTTATATTATAACCAATCAGAATAGAGAAGTATATATTCAGTCCGGCCTCACGATTTAGATCACGTGACGTCTGCCCATGTACATCTCAAAACACCTTCCCAGATAAGGCGGGCCCGATGGCCCCGCCAATAACGGTTTATGGTAGGAGTTTATTGATGAAACTGAGCGGCCAAAAAATCAAGTCATGCGTGCGATTGAAACATTGTCTGAAGCTTATATATGGGAAAATTTTTGGCATATTTTCGCGCCCGTGTACTTTTAGCTAATATGTCGAAAAAGGGGAACAACTTTACTGTAATTCCGCGCATAGCGAGACAGCGAAATATGTATAGGACGTACACCTACGGCATACTATTAAACTACGGAGATGCCTCATTCTGAGAATATCGCTAAACTGGCCATAAGTTCTTAAATCATGGTACGTGTGTGTTATGAATTCTTCAATTGATATTGTGCACGTACGTTGGCATACCCGTCAGCATTCAACAATCCAAAATCAGGATATATCACTTATCAGGCGGTTACTGCGACGTCTTTTGGTTTCATTTTGTTTAGTTCCAATTCTGGGAGGGGCCAGGTTAGTACTTTTGCTTAAGGAGCGGGCCTTTAGAGTTGGTAATCATGGAAACATATGTTAATAGGATAACTTTAATTTTAGCAGATCACAATTGCTGCATGATAATATTCACACAGTTTTAAAAAACACGCAGATAGCTTTGGAACTGAAAATGTCGTCATCAACAACATTTACATTGTGTGATCTTTCCAGACATTGTGTGATCTTTCAAGATCAAATACTTACTATGTTCAGCATATTATGAAATTCTTGGCTCTTGGCTAGAAAATTAATTTATTCTTGAGGAATTGTGGATGATTTTTGAAAGTTGGCAAATCAGTAGCTAATCTGAAGATTTCTGACCAAGTTATATAATTCATACCTGTTAACATTCAACCATCCAAAATCAGGAGATTTTATGCGGTTCCAATCCTGGCCACCAGGGGTCAGATTAGTTTATTAGTTTAGGAGTGGGCTATCATATTTTACAGGTGTTGGCAAATTGATAACCATACAAGTATGATTATGAAATAACTTTAATTTTATGTAGCAGATCACACTTGCAGCATGATGACAAATTCCCAGTTATGAGAAACACACAGAGATTGCTTTTGAACTGAATACATCATAATAGTCCATGACCCAGAGGTGGTCAGTATCATATTGGGGGAGGGGGGGGGGGCAAATTCTGATTAATGTTTTTGAATTCCCCATATTCTCACCTTTATGGTATTTCAGTAACAAATATTTTCCAAATCAGACCTTTTTTCCCAGGTGAACATAGCTTTAAATATTTACACGATCACTAATTTGCTTTTCCTCACTACCCATATTCCTCATATTTCATAACTAATACATCTATATCCATTCCCCTTGAGACATGGATCCGTGCGCCGGCCTACATATTTTGGCGCACGGATCCATTCCTCTGCCATACCTCCCTAACCTTTGCGCTGTGTTGCGCCCAGCGCCACTAGCTTCATACTACTTTCCATTCCTTTCATTTCCCCTCCTATCACCTTGTATCGGACTTTCTCTGGACCCACGTCGGCATAGGACTTGCGATAGGGTAGCAAGTCGTCCGTAGGACATGTATAGATTCACCATTCTGCCACTCGCCAAGTTGGCAATTTACTAGGTGTATAGGGAAAAGTGTCTGAACAAAATTCGTCGTTATAACGGTTTATGGTAGCGAGTTTATTGATGAAACTGAGCGGCCAAAAAATCAAGTCATGCGTGCGATTGAAACATTGTCTGAAGCTTATATATGGGAAAATTTTTGGCATATTTTCGCGCCCGTGTACTTTTAGCTAATATGTCGAAAAAGGGGAACGACTTTACGGTAATTCCGCGAAGAGCGAAACAGCGAAATATGTATAGGACGTACACCTACGGTATACTATTATACTACGGAGATGCCTCATTCTGAGAATATCGCTAAACTGGCCATAAGTTCTTAAATCATGGTACGTGTGCGTTATGAATTGTTCAATTGATATTGTGCACGTACGTTGGCATAGCCGTCAGCATTCAACAATCCAAAATCAGGATATTTCACTTATCAGGCGGTTTACTATACTGCGACGTCTTTTGGTTTCATTTTGTTTAGTTCCAATTCTGGGAGGGGCCAGGTTAGTACTTTTGCTTAAGGAGCTGGCCTTTAGAGTTGGTAATCATGGAAACATATGTTAATAGGATAACTTTAATTTTAGCAGATCACAATTGCTGCATTATAATATACACACAGTTTTCAAAAACACGCAGTTAGCTTTGGAACTGAAAATGTCTTCATCAACAACATTTACATTGTGTGATCTTTCCAGACATTGTGTGATCTTTCAAGATCAAACACTTACTATGTTCAGCATATTATGAAATTCTTGGCTCTTGGCTAGAAAATAAATTTATTCTTGAGGAATGGTGGATGATTTTTGAAAGTTGGCAAATCAGTAGCTAATCTGAAGATTTCTGACCAAGTTATATAATTCATACCTGTTAACATTCAACCATCCAAAATCAGGAGATTTTATGCGGTTCCAATCCTGGCCACCAGGGGTCAGATTAGTTTATTAGTTTAGGAGTGGGCTATTATATTTTACAGATGTGGGCAAATTGATAACCATACAAGTATGATTATGAAATAACTTTAATTTTATGTAGCAGATCACACTTGCAGCATGATGACAAATTCCCAGTTATGAGAAACACACAGAGATTGCTTTTGAACTGAATACATCATAATAGTCCATGACCCAGAGGTGGTCAATATCATATTGGGGGGGGGGGGGCAAATTCTGGTTAATGTTTTTGAATTCCCCATATTCTCACCTTTATGGTATTTCAGTAACAAATATTTTCCAAATCAGACCTTTTTTTCCCAGGTGAACAATAAAATAGCTTTAAATATTTACACGATCACTAATTTGCTTTTACTCACTCACCCATATTCCTCATATTTCATAACTATTACACCTCTATCCATTCCCCTTGAGATATGGATCCGTGCGCCGTATTTTGGCGCACGGATCCATTCCTCTACCATACCTGCCTAACCTCTGCGCTGTGTTGCGCCCAGCGCCACTAGCTTCATACTACTTTCCATTCCTTTCATTTCCACTCCTATCACCTTGTATCGGACTTTCTCTGGATTCGAGGGGCCACAGACAGCGAGTTCTGTTCCCCTGGTGAGATAAATGTGAACTAAATTAGCCGCTATGGCCAAACTTGACAGTTTAATGCCTGCAGCTGGTAACAGAAACATGACAGAAAAATACATATGACAGTCTAGAAGTCCACTCAGGCATTACCCATCGACTACTAAAAGTTTCAACCATCAAAATACCCTGCGCTTCAATGAGCTGAAGGTATGAGCTTATATGATAAAAAGGAGTTATGAGAAAAAGTTGTCAGTGACTTGTCATTGGTTTCCTCGGATACTCCGGTTTCCTTCCCAGTAAAAATGACTAGTCACGGGTTAGCTTCTAATGGCATTTTCTGTGGCGATCAACGAAATCTGTATACTTTCGATCAGTGCTAGCCTACCCTAAATGGTCTGTTAGAATCTATCGTCGAGGAAGAGGATGTGGTCTTATCAAGTATTAAGATGATGAATTTCTATACTAATATAGAATAAAACAAGAACACACCAAAGTCTTTCAGATTGTTCTTATGAACTTTTTTCATTAAAACAATTACACATAAAAGATACTAAAATATAATAGAAAATACCAGCTTTTAATGACGATTATATATATATATATATATATATATATATATATATATATATATATATATATATATATATATATATATATATATATATATATATATATATATATATATATATATATATATATATATCCGTAAATATACTGGAAGTCATATTCATCGTGGCTCGTCAACAAGCCGCTATTCCCCATTTGTGGAATCTTCCTTACGAAAATAAAATTTCTATTGAGTATCTAAAAAACCATAACATTTTTTCTATATTTTTCTATGACATTTTCTTTTTTAGACTAAACTTTAAGGTATCACACCTTTTAAAATGAATTCTTCGCGTGTGTGCTGCCTTTTGCGAACATTCTCGTGGATGGATAAAAAATAGTTAGGTTATTCCGTGATAGATGGCGCTTTAAGCAGCTCTTGAAATGACGTCATTCCGGAAGTAGTAGCCACTCTTTGAACAGGAACCGAGGGCTAATCTCCGACTCTCCCGATAATAAACCATCACTATCTCACGACCCACAACGTGATGGACATTTAAATCCACCCGGACGATACCATGGATTCACCCCGAGGATCTGCAGGTAAGGAAGGCTTCCTTAACCCTCCCCAACGTGATAAATACGGCGAGGAAATTAGAAATGATGCACTGCATCCGGTGTTGCATCTCAGTGGGCGGTACTTGAGAAACCACCACTCGCTAGAGTGTAGCATGTCATGTTGCAGAGTGTACAGAAAAGTTACAGAGTATATTTTTGCCGGTGGATGAAGTTATCCTCGGCAAGTTGATGACCGTGGGAAGTTATGAGTTCTGACATTTAGTGGTTGGCCGACAAGATCCCTGGCAGGGCCTATGTGATGTATGGGCCTGTGTTGAAAGAAATTGTAGGCTGGAAGTAGTGGTACACTAAGTTTAGACTCATCCCAGTTGGTGCTGAATGAATGGATTTAACATGTGGACTTGATCTGTACTTGAGAAACACTTATTTAGTTAAAGGTACTAGGTAGTGTTGCATAGTACTAGTTTGTTCCATATGCTTGAAAGATAAGTGACAACTCAATTTATAAGAAAAAAATCTACCAAATACACCCAAATTTTACACTGATAAAGGGTTTAGACATAATTTTGTGGAACTAATTGGCACTCATAATCATTGAAACTTGGTGTGTCCGTGTTTCAAAGGGGGAACAGAATATATTTATAAAGACATAAAACTACAGAACCTTATTTGACAAGGAATACATGTATAATGCTAATGTATATTTAAAAGGGCGGACATATAAAGATAAAAACATATTTAAGTACCGAACCTTATCTGACCAGGAATACATGCATCTCTTGAAATAGTCATCTGGATCTATGATACTTTAGATAGTAAATGGAATCCAAATGATTTTATAAAATATTTGTTGGAGAGTTGTTGGCATTATGAATAATATACCTCCTTCAAAGATTTTTCCAAATATTCCTGCAAGATTTCATCAAAATTGCTAGACCACATTTGGTCGGGGGGGGGGGGGGGGGGCTGTCATACTGCATGCATACATGTGAAGATGTACAATTGTCAAAATGACAATTCTTAAAGTTGGACTGGCAACAGCGACTTAGCCCTGTCTCTTGGACAGGCAAAAATTTCTATGAAGAGTTTTCAATTTTGACTTCTGTGTGATAACCAAATATTTCCCTAACATACCATCTTCTAGGACATGGCAGAAATATGAATTGCCCTTTTCGACAAAAGCCTATTAAGTCTAGTTTGTATAAGGATTTGAAGTAGCTGAGTAGCTACATCTGGACAGGCAGAAATTTGGGTATTGCTGTTTTGGTTGGCTGGCTGAACATGCAGTTAGCAAACTGAGAATCCAAGCCTCTGTTTATTTAAGATGTTTTCAACTGGCAGCTACTCTGATTGGTTTTTGGTCAACCAGGGAGCTGATGGTTAATTGCAATGCCCCCGAATACAGGTCTAATTGCATAGCATTTAGAAACTCACTGGGCAGGTTTATGATTTACTACTACATGGATGTCCTATATATGATAATATTCAGAACAGATAATTTGAGAACAGATAGTTAATCCATTCTTAGGAGGGAAATTCCTTTTCAGTCTAACATGGAAAATAGATCTACCACCCTGTCCTTATCTTGTTCATAAACTATTGTCACAGTCATAAACTGTCACTGGGGGGGGGGGGGGGGGATTTTGCCTCTATTGTTACAGGGTTTCATATCATGACTCTTTTATGGTGGGATGAGCTGCAGTTACAAGTTTCTAAAATTTGCCTATTACTGACACTACTAGTTAGTAAAGATATTTACAGTAGGGCTAGCAAACTCACTGGAGACTCTGATTGTTGGCCCACCTTGCCTTATGATATATTTTATAAGGCTTAAAAAAAAAGTTGTTTGTTTCCTGTAACCCTACCCTAACAAGTTTTTATTCAAAAAAATCCCTACCCTAAAGTTTTTATCCCCCATCCAACTCCTAATCAACGTAAAACATGCATAAAACTCACATTTTTGACCAAAAAAATAATGCAAAAAAAAAATTGTTTAGCGACCTACCTACCCTATTTTTTTTCGGACGGTTACAGGAAACAAACAATTATTTTTTTAGGCCTAAGTAGTAAAGGGTTAAAGTCAGGCCACCCTTGTTAGGGGGTGTCATGTACAGAATTCAGGGAGGAGCGGTTTCTGGACACCCCTGTTAGGGGTTGCAGGGAAGAGCGGTTTCTCAATGTTCAGTAATTGAATAGAGCACTGTGTCTTTGTAGTGCCTGGTGGTGGGTGCTTATTGAATCATGCCTGATTGTACTTAGCCAAGTGTGTATTAATTAAGGGCTTAAGTCATCCTCAATCATCCATTATAAAGAGTCCTTTGAACCCACACAATTAGTGTGTGCAGTTGTTTTATCATGGATGAAGTTATTTAACCTATTCATCATGGCTCTGCTGAAGTGGATCTATAGACAGTTCTGTGGATATTTTTTGATGAATTAAGTATTTGGGAATGAGTGAATAAATAAGTACATCACTCGCCTGCTTGCACTGGCAAGTGAATTTTTGAAAAAAGGGCTTCCGGGCAAGTATATTTCACTTTGCACTTGCCCAAATAGGCAAGCTGATTTTCTGAATACTACACATTTTTCAACAGAAAATGGTTCATATACTCAGAAATATGTAAACAATGTACCAACATTTGAAAGAAATTGGCTTTCAAATTGTTAAATCCATGATGAATAATACATGGCATTACATGCCGTTTTCCTTTTAGCATATGCTATAACTTATTTAGGGCAAGCCAAAAATTATGATGGGCAAGTAAATACATTACTTGCCCCAACATGGACAGATAGGTCTGAAACTTATGTTGGTGCCTAAGCAATGTATCATATAAGGAAATCTACCATTCTGGACATTGCTTTATAGCAATATTTTCATGCTATATATACAGACATTTTTTGTGAGATTCTGAGCATAACTGGGGTAATATTGATGAGAAGGAAAACTAAGTGATTCTTCAGATATTTATCAAATATTTCTTAATTACGGTATTGTCCATATTATCCCTAGCTTCCAGGGGAATTTTGAGCATACTGGGCTAATGAATTGTACCAATGATTACCTTGATTCATGAGCCTCAATTAGCGAGTAATTGAAAAGCTGGTAAGTAATGTTCAGTACAATAGGGCCTGAGGTAACAGTTGTCATGTACCTGTAATCACCACACCTGCCAAGTCTGCTGCCCTCTGGCAGTTAACCCTCTCAAACCCAAAACACCCAGATATGCATAGTCTTAGCCAGCAGGTTGTCTGGGCATCTTTTGGACACCCAAACCCTCAAATATCACCCCTCAGGATATCCAAAATATTTGGGGAGTAATTTCCTAAAATGTCAATTTCAAACATAAAATTGAATTCCCATGACATTGTTTATGGAAATCATGCCCAATTCCAATGAGTAAATACATGTTTTTGGTTGTAATCTCAATATATTGTGGTTTCCCTTGAAAAATGGGATGCCCAAAAATTTTACAAATTTTCCCCAGTCTCTAAATCCTGGCTAAGACCCTGCCCAGGTGGCAACACAACTCATGCACAATTTATCCAGCACGAAAATTGGAGGAAATTTTGATCCCCCCTACCCCCAGTTTTGAACTCATTTTTTTCCCTTTTTTTGTACGACCCCTCCTCTGAATTCTGATAAATCAGAACCCCCTCTAGCCAAATTCTGCATTGTCATCACCACCCCTCCGCCCAAATTCTAAATTGTTTTCCAGTCCCATCTCCCCCATGCCACCACTTTTAAAATGGAACAGAACAGCCGTTAGATTAATGAATATCTCTTGCAGATCTACTTTGTTAGGGAGCTTGTGATCTACCTGTACTGTCATAGAGCCTAAGCCGTCAGGGTGTCATTTGGAAACCTGCACCCTTTAAGAGCATACATTATGGAACCTGTCCATTGTTGGTCAAAGTATTTATAAAATTACAATTCATGCAAATCATTCAAATGCTTTACTTCAACATGGATATGTCCTCACTAAAAGATTCCTTATTTTATCTTTAGAAATGGCACCCAACTTTCATGATTTAGGCCATTGTAGACTAGACAGTAGACAGCCTGTTTTGAAATAAGCTAAAGATGTATGTGTTTGACTTGTATCATCATTACTGCATATGTATATATATCTTCATATCCACCGATATGAGTAGGTCGGTGTGTTATGTTTTCTATAAACAAAGGAACTTGGAGTTGTATATTTTGTCAAACCCTACAAAAGACTTGTGGGAATTGAAATGGCTTCACTCATTTATTTGATTTTCTTTTGATGAAAAATAGACCTAACAAGATGATCAAAGATAATATCACAGAACTAATATGTTGGAAGATTAGTTCTGTCATGATTTTAAGAACTTTTATGTTTCTTTCAAATATTTCTTTTATTTACCTTATTCTTCTAGAGGTATTTACATTCACTTCAGGATCTTCATGTTCTCTGCCATATTTAGGCTAAATCAGCCAGTTGGAAGTGGTGGTGGAAACTGGAGTACCCTGCAAAAGCCATTGCCTAACCCCTAATCACTTGAAAAGTACTGAAAAATACACACCTGGACACTTGTATCATTTTGTATGTAAGATAAAAAAACCTAGTGTACATAATTACTTGCCTAGGAGTTTTTATTATGGCTCGGTGAGCTACAAAATATGTTCAACCACAGCTTGGTATTAAATATTCTCATCTGTCAGACACATGTCTGTTCCAGATGTGAAAGTGTTAAAGGAAGGAAGTGGACTGGAACCTATTGTAGAGAGAGATAGGGAGAGAGAGAGAGAGAGAGAGAGAGAGAGAGAGAGAGAGAGAGAGAGAGAGAGAGAGAGAGAGAGAGAGAGAGAGAGAGAGAGAGAGAGAGAGAGAGTGAGAGAGAGAGAGAGAGAGAGAGAGAGAGAGAGAGAGAGAGAGAGAGAGAGAGAGAGAGAGATAGACAGAGAGAAAGAGAGAGACACACAGAGAGAGACACAGAGAGAGGGAGAGAGAGAGAGACACACACACAGAGAGAGAGAGAGAGAGAGAGAGAGAGGGCTCGTCTAGAGAGAAAGGAACTAAGAATGGTGGAGAGAGAGTTCACTGACAGGCCACAGAGGAGAGTAAACCAGGACTCTGCAACAGCCTTTCTACATCACTCAGAGTGGGCTTGGCATGCTAAGTCTCAATGACTGGTCAAATATTGGCTTAACCCCTTTAAGCCTATATATTCCAGGAGCGGCTGGAATGAATGAAAATATCTGCAAACTCTACTGAGAAATTTATTCAATAGAACATTTTCAAGAATAAAAAGCTGGTCTTAAATTCATTGCAGAAATTATATTTCACCAAATAGTTCTAAAATATTAACCGACTCATGCTCAAATATGCAAATAGGCCTGGTTTGAATATGAATATCTTGAAAAAATGTGGTGATTAAAATAAATAGTTGAAAGGAAAGTTGTGCGCATTAAATTAATAGGGGAAGCAAATTTTCATTTGAAATATTGCGCATTAAATCATTCAGACTCAGCAGAAAGGATTGAGGGCCTAGCTTGAATGTAAATACCCAGAAATATGAGGAAATTAAAAGAAATATTTCAAATAAATGCTGTGCTCCTCAAATTAATTAGAGAATAATTTTTCATCAAGTCATTCTGAAATATTGTCTTTATCCTGAGGGGTTGGCATGAATGTAAATATCAAGAAAATATGAGGAAATTAAAAGAAACAGTTCTATTGAATGCTGTGCTTTTTTAATCCTTGAGAAAAGTAAATCTTTTATCAAGTCATTCTGAAATATTGTCTTGACACATTCATATCTGAAAACCAGGAGGGCTAGAATTAAATGAATTAACTTAATATTAAAGAAACCATTGGAAAATTTTAAAAATATTTGACAGAAATATGTCTCTTAATTTCTTAAGAAAAATAATATGTTGCCAAAAGTTCTTTGATATTATTCTAGTCCGGAATTTCTAAAGATGTCATTTAAAATCATATTTTTCAAAATCTTTGCTCTTATCTCAATAAGACCTGGTCTCCCTTGAGAATAGGACCTTCAATTTGAATTAGTGCAATAATTATATGTGAATGTACCCTTTTTGGCACATAAAATTTTCCAAAATCTTGGTATCAGCCCTGAAGGCCACTGTTTGCCTTTCATTAGACTTTATATCACACAACAACAACTATCATTTGGAATAACATTGTTTTATACTAATCCTTTAGCTGCTTTTGATAATTTTTAGTTCAAGTTTTGTTTTTTAGACATCTTTTGTACCTACACAAAGCAGTGCCAGCCTTGATGTGGAAGAGGAATGTTTTGGTAGTCCTCAGAGCTCTGTGTGTTATCCTACTAGTCTTCCTCCTCCTCCTCCTCCTCCTCCTCAGCCTCAGTACATAGCAACCCATATAGAATCAGGCTGTGTTAGTTGGCAACTAGGTCATCAATTAGCATCCTCAGTATCCTCACCCTCAATCATGATTTCCCCTGGTTACATCTGGGATAATAAATATTTTTCCACTTTATCTATGTCCATAATGGGTCGTTTTGGGAAGTTTTTTGGGCCCTTGATAGCAGAGGGCATTGTAGCACCTCTGATATCTGTGAGGCATTCATGAGAGAGTTGACATTCAGTGGGGTTTGGCAGTGGTTGTCCCAGAAATAGCCGTTTTATGGCAAAAAGGGGCGATTAATAGATTAATAAAATTGAAAGATTGATGTTTGCTTAACAAGTTATGAGCTTTCAGGATTTTTTTTAAGCAATCTTGAGTTCAATAACAGTTACTATAGATTAACTATACTTCCACCATGATACTGTGCATGAGTAGCGTCTTCGAAATCATTTGATTTAATATATTCTGCATAGCTGCCTGGTAATCCCTTAAAAGAGGGTATCTATATTCAATAAACTAGGCACATTGCAATCCCTGAAAAGAGGGTATCTGAACTCAATATAAACTAGGTTCATGACAATCCCTGAAAAGAAGGTGTTTGAATTCAATAAACTAGGCGCATGGTAATCCCCCCCAGGTGAAAAGAAATTACTGTCTGTCTAGTTTATTATACTAAGACGCCCGTCTTAGTATAGGGCCATATCACAGTAATTGCGACGGAGAAGTTAAAAAAATAATTTCATTTTACCGATAAAAAGTGATGATGTACTGAAAATAGACATCCTAAAGAGTACAAAAATGAAAAAAAATATAACCTAAACCCCACTACCTCACATAAAATTGACTTTATACCTCAAAATTTATTTTGTGTGTGTTACGGACGGGAAAGTGATTAAAATCATTTTATTTTTGATAGGGTTGTCAGAAGTACACTTTTTTGGTGTGTATTTGTAAGTGGGAGGGTCAGGTACAATACCACTGAACACATTTGATCTGGTGATCAATGATCAATGAGGTATTGAACTGTTTTGATTGCCATTTTCCCGTCCGTAACAAAAAACTTAGAAAAGTTTCTATAAAAAGTTCATTTTAAGTGATAATGTAACAATTTTTGGAATCCTCTTACTTTATTATAAGGCATATCTGTTGATGTAACAAATTTGTAGAAATTAAATCACACAATTGGTTAAAATGGAGTTTGAAAATTTTCTGTCCGTAACATTTAGTGCTGTTACGGACGGAAAAGTGATTGGGACAGGAAGTATGGCTGGGAGGTAAAAATCAGGGGATCAATGACAGCTATGGATTTTCAGTGTGCATCTCAATAAAGGGTTCAGGGCATATCCATCTACTCTCTATGGGTTGAGGAATTTTCCAGAGAGATCCATGTTGTTTTAAAGGTATGATATACAGAGAATATGCTTACACTTTAAAAGGTAAGGACCTCGGGTGGATGAGCAATATTTGAGTTTGGACAACTCTGTTTCTTACATGCATTACTCAGCATAATAGTTCCAACTGATTTAATAGCTTAGATGCTTCCTTAAGATTATACAGCTAAGAAAGTTGTGATGAGCATCATTTTAGTTTGTTTTCTCAGAGGTAGATTATTTCAATCACCACCTGGTCAGTGGTCAGTTTAATCACTTCCTATACACATCAAGGTTGTTGACCAGTACATCCCAGACAATGTGGATTCTGTTTTTCCTCCACTTCCCCCTCTCATCAATACCTCTGATTCTCCAGCCTGGGGAAGAGGAAAGGGTTGGGGGGAAATTGCATTTACCCTGATTAACACCTGTGATTCTTTTTTCTTGGGAGGGAGGATGGGTTGGGGGGAAATTGCATTTGCCGCGATTAACTGAATAGGTGGCTTCAGGATTAAGGATGTAGGGTGGAACTGTTGAATGGAAACTTATCACATCTGCAGACAGGATGAAGGTGTCTAGACAAAGAGTACACCTGTACATTGTTAAAAAAAATTAGATATCCTTAAGATATTTTAAGAATTTGTGGGAAACTATGGAATGCTCTAGAAGTTCATGATTAGCTGAATGTATGGTCATATGGATGATTAAGACCTTGAGCCATGAAATGTAACAGACATTGCTAACACTATCAATTGTTACCAACATATCTGTATTCTAAATGAATTATGAATATGTGTAGTTAGCAAGAGTGTCCAGCAGGGTCTTAGCCAGCAGGGTGTCAGGGTGTCTTTTTGGCACCCTGGTCCATGAAAATACCTATTTTGGGGGGAAAAGACACCCTATCTTTTGGTCAGAATTTTTTGAAAATATCAATTACAAGTAGATATTTTAAAAAGTTTAATCCTTAAATGATAACTAGAACATTTGTTGAAGGAATAAAGCATATAATTACTTGATTTGTTTATGTATATATATGGTCATTATGATGACTTATTTTTTTTCAGTGAGGGCGTTTGGACACCCTGTCTTCTTGAAACCCCATTTTGGACACCCTGTTATGAAAATCCTGGCTAAGACCCTGGTGTCCAGTTTGCTAAATACTTTGAAATACTAATGTGATATTTTTTTATTCATGCATATTCGATCTTATTAACAGTTGTCTATTTTTTCTGGCTCAATTCTAACATGTCTATTGGGTGAATGGAGATGTGTATTAACATCCAGTATTGGATATGAACTGAATTGGCATTCCTAACCAAACATACATATCATGAAAATCAGTCATATTTAAACCTGTAATAGCATCACTTATATGTGTGAAATTGCACTTGAGATTGTAGTACTGAGATCCAGGGTCATAGCATTATTGCAATATGAAGGCACACCTTCATACCACAATCTGTTTTTTAAGAATCCACTCTTCACTTACTTAAAATACTATATATAGTTATCTTTAATAATAGAGAGAATGTAGGGTGCTTGTTTTGAGTGTTTTCAATGTTTAAGCCACAATAATTGCAGAACCTCGAATTGAGAGTGTCAGTCTCTCAGCTAAATCTGAAGAAATTTATTTTCTGGGATCATTTTGTCTGTAATTTATCCTTTAGACCACTAATCTATGAATAACTTTGTACAAAACATTCTTATGTGAGTCTTCCATATGACTATTTTCAATTTTGAGTGATGTAATAAAATTTTGACCTCTTAGAAATGTTTTATGTATGGAATCCTCCCCCTTCTCAACTTGCGACGAAAGTTTCCCGTCCGTAACAGTAAGCATTTTCCGTCCGTAACACTGAATAAATTCCTCCAAAATTTGAGTGGGATGATGAAAATTTGAAATACATGCAGAAATAGATACTTGAGGATCTTGGCTACATTGCCAATGTGCTAAACTTTCATTTTCTTCAGAATTTGAAGAAGGATTTTTGTTTTTGTGAAGGTATCTAAAACCTCCGTCGCAGAGTTTCCCGTCCGTAACAGCAATAAATTCATTAAAATCTATTTTTTCAAAATTTTTTAACAAACTTTTTTTATAATAGTGTTTTAGAATGGTATATCTATAAGATAAAACAGCCAAATCAGGAATTTTCCCTGAACTTAAGGAAAAATATTAAATTAAACTCTCTAAAATTCCCGTCCGTAACAATTTGAATAGCTTGATATGGCCCTATAATAAACTAGACAGACAGTAATTTCTATGCTTCCAAGTGACTGTCTGCAGGCACCGGTGAATCTTTCATGAGATTCGCACACTTTATGTGCCAGGTTCTTTTATTGTTATTGCATATAATTGTGGCAAGTGAATTATTAACCAATTCCTGCCTCTAGTAGCCAAAACCACTTTTTGGTGATATCTCTTTAGATAACAAAGCGACATTTTGAAACTATTTGAAGGAGAATTGTTCATCAGAACTCTTATTTACAGCCCTCCTTCAAATCTTTCGTGATTTCAAGCTTATTCCAAAGCTATTTTTTTTAAATTTTGAAATTTGGTCAAGTAGATCCTCAGGCATGAATGGGTTAAGACATTAAGCCCCTTTCCCACATCTGCGATCTTGTGTTGCGACCGTACAGCGATCGGAGCGAATTAGAGATCGCTGCGGTCGCTGTGAGGTCGGAACGTAGATCTATCATAATTCCTAGATCGCAGATGTGGGAAACGGGCTTTACTCCCCAGCCAGTGGCTAACACACTAAAGGCATACTATGTAGCATTTGGAACATCAGAACTCCCTTAGTCTATTGAAATATTGATGTGTGGTTGTATCAAGATGAGGGAACATGGTCTGGGTATGAATATGATTGTCTGCGATCATTATTTCCAAGGGCATTATCATCGGTGTGAGAGACAACCATTGAAATCCTAGCATCAGCACTGCAGGCATGGAAATTCATGCATGGAGCATCTAGAAATCCATGCATTTTGGCAGGTATGGAAATCCATGCACTGAATAGGCATGGAAATGTATGGGACAGGCATGGAAATGTATGCATTGAATAGGCATGGAAATCCATGCATTGAATAGGCATGGAAAGCCATGCATTGAATAGGCATGGAAATCCATGCATTGGACAGACATGGAAATCCATGCATGTATGGCAGGCATGGCAACCAATCCTCTGAAAAAGCATGGAATAGGAATTGAAATCCATGTATGGTTGAGGCATTGGAATCCATGCATGGTAGAGGCATTGGAATCCATACACAGAACATTAATGATTGGAAATCTTTTCATGGAACAGGCAAGGAAATCCAAGCATGGAACAGGCAGGGAAGGAGTGATGCTAGAATTCTATGTATCACCAGCTGTCTATCACATCAGACTCCCAACCATATTCTGGCCATGAATTTTCATGGAAAGGGAAGACAATACTAGGTTTGGTATATTTATCCAGGTGGTGTCCGGTAACCGTTGTCACAATGTGTTCCGGCTTTACTATTGTGGCAAGTTTGTGAATGAACCCAGCAAAACTGTTGATGGGGCAGGACCCAAGCTTGTACACACATCAGGAGTGCTGTATAAAAAGCAAACAAACTGAAGAATGGCCTCAGTCACCTCAAACTTTCTCTAAAGGATCATCTGTCATTTTGGGTGGGTAAGTTCATATCAGGACCAACTATAATGCTGCATAATGGTGATTGGATTCGGTGTGTTTTTCTTTTTTAAATCAGTTCTTTTCCTATCAATGTTTGATTCAGAGTTGGTTTGCATTAATGTTTAAGCTATTTACTCTTGAAATTGTCGTCTGGACTTATATAGATACTTTTTGCAATAACGTAAAATTCAAGAATAATTGAACAAAATATTTGTAGGAGAGTTATTAGTTATGTCCCAATAAACATTTATCCATCGAATACTTTCCTGAATTTCCTTTTACCTGCAATATTTCATCAACATCGTCAGGCTGGTTTTGGCTGCTACGAGTTGCCCAATTAAAAGAAAAAGTCAGTACTTGTTCATTCAATACTCATGAATAACTTAGCTCATGTATTGAATATTCACGTGCTTCCTTTGTCATACTGCTTTAAAAGGACTTGGGTATGAGACATGCTGAGGCAAGAGGATTATCAGAGAGATGCCAGTTACTCTAGGGGTTAGTTTGTGGTTAACACTGGGTACTCTTGCATCCTGTCCATCAAATACTGGCTTCTCATTATTTAGCCTAGTGTGGCCAATGCATTGATGATGGACAGATATTCAAATATAAGAGGTATCTATACAAACATATGACCAAGTCTGTCAGTTTTACCTAACCCCATATATGTGCAATCATAATTCATTTTGTGTGACCAAAGGGTTTCCTGTCCAAAACAGAGATACTTGAATGCTTGAAAATATAGGTTAAATGCTTCAGAGAAGCAAAAACCAAGCAAAAAATCACCAAACTATAAATGTCTTGTGATTTAGGAAAACTACCTAATTCTCTTTATTTAGAATACACTAATTATGGCAAATAGTATATCAATCCATCTTTTCTCTGAGTGCATTATAAATACCTCCATTTCTGCAAAAAATGCTTGAAAATATGGAAGATTTTTCAGAACAGCAGAAAAAACCCAGTTCAATTGAATGTTTCTGCGATGTTTTCAAGATAACTGCATTTGTGTCTGTCGGATTCCCTTTGGCGTTGAGTGCAGTTGCTTTTAGATGGTTTGGGTCAGAAGAGTTCAGAGGAAGATGAGTCCTCCATGGCCCTTTCCTCGGAAAGGAATTGTCGCTCCAGCCTTGAGACGATGAAATATTGTTGTTGGTAGTGTTTAACCCTATTAGTATTGATCTGGGTGTATTTTTGGGTACTCTTAGGTAATTGACTGTTCACCTCTCTGACTGCATGGTGTGGTCTAATGGACGTGCCTGCAGGCTGCTTGCTTAACCCAGTAGTGCTTGTAAAACGCGTTCCTTCAGATATTTTCGTCTGGATCTTTGATACTTATGATGGTAACTTTGAAGATGAGAATGATTTTACAGATATTTTCGTATTGACCTATGATACGTTTGATTAGAACTTAAAAAATGAGAATGATTTTTTGATGATAACTTTGAAAATGAGAATGATTCCTCCAGATGTTTGCTTGAAATTGACATTTTTAGAAATTACTTACAGAAAATATTTGGTGGCCTGTGGCTGAGCAGGGTCTTAGCCAGGATTTAGAAACTGGGTGTCCAAAATTGACAATAGTAAAATGTTTGGGTGTCCTTTTTTTCAAGGGAGATCACAATATACTGAGGTAACAACCATAAACATGTATTTACTCATTAAAATCAGACATGATATCATAATACAATGTCATGTGAATTTTATTGAGGTGGAAAAACTTCAATTATATGCTTGCAATTTAGAAATTACATCTCAAAAATCTTTGGTGTCCTGAGGGGAGATTTTTGGGGTTTTTGTCCAAAAGACACCCAGACGCCCTGCTGGCTAAGACTATGACTCCTGAGGGTGATTTTTGAGGGTTTGGGTGTCCAAATGACGCCCAGACACCCTGCTGACTATGACTTAGTATGCTCTGTTTGCTTCATAATTCAATTATTTCCTGATCCCATACGTCGCCTTGGATTATTCATATACCGCTACTGCAATTGTTTTAGGTGAGAAGGGAATGTGGCACTCATGTCGATTGCCTCATGCTGCTTCGAAAATAATGATCTATTTCTTTAAGCCATGCCTGTCTTGCAAATATCATCCATCATTTGCAACTAGCTATTATATATCATCTATATGGTCACTTGTTATCCTTGAACATCAGAAAAATTAAACAGTATAGATGAGCAAAACTTAATTCCGTAAAATTTCAAAATTGCCTCAGAGCTGTTCCATTTAAAAAGTGATGATGGTGGTGGTGGTGAGGGGGGGGGGGGGGGGGGGGGGTACAACCATTCAGAATACATGAGAGGGGTAAATGACAATTCAAAATTTGAGGGGAAGTGGAGGGTTCCAGGGTATTCAGAATTTGGTGTAGGTGGGGTCTTAAATAGAAGAAAAAATTAAGTCAGAAAATTGGAGGAGGGGGGCCCTCTGGATCTTAAGAATTGGGGGTGGGGGGGAGGGGGCAAGATTCTTCCACTCCTCCCCTCCCCCCCCCCCCCCAAACCTTTTGAATTGGAACAACCTTCATGGACTAATTGATGCAAAATCTTAGGCGATTTCTTGCAGAGCCAGCCTAAGATGCAAGGCTCCTGATAAGCCTAAAGCATGCTCTAGAATTCTGTGCTCGTATTTCTGATTCCATTTCCTGACCTTGAGGAGGGGAAATTGCTTGCTTGGAGGCAGAAATACAATATGCCAGATTAACCAGAACCAATTCCCTGTGTTCCAGTCCGAGCGAACTACTCTCCTGGCAATTTTCCCTAGAAAGGGATTTGCTACACTACTATCTGTGTAAACTACTGACCAGGGTCTTTTGCCAGGATTTCAGAAATACCTGTTCAAAACGTCAATTCCGATATCTTTGCATATATCCGGAATTCAGCTACTTGTCTACTTCAAATCCTTAAATACAGTCTATTGTGTCAATTTAAAGGATAATTTAAAGAGCTGCACTCATGGAGGGAGATCAACTCATGAGCTCCCCGCCCTTTTGACTCATGAGCTCATGGATGCGCAGATTTTCAGAAAAAATACTTATTTTCCAGGCTAGCTCTTAAGAAATAGATACTTACTGGTGGAGATATATTAACATTGCCATGTTTATTTTATTTCAACATGTGCTGACGAAATACAAAGGTCAGTATAACACTCAGCACTGCTTGTATACATGGGAGATTATAAACAAGTCATGACAGCGATAAGCAGTTATAAGAAAGGGGTGCTAGGTGCTCTGTTATGTGTGTGTTCTCAACATAGACGAGCTCATGAGTTGACCACTTCAGCTTGAGCTCGGTGTAGGGCTGGGCTCGATAGGCACGACATCGATGGATCGGCAAAGTCGTAAGATCGATGTTCAACATGAGAGGACATCGATTGCCGAACTCGATATGGCCCCCCCTACCTCCATTGTTTTCCCTACCCCTAAAATACAAAAGAGCCTACCCTATTCTTTAAAAAGACCGCGGCGCTGAGCCGGCCACAGACGGCCGCCATTGAAACTGCACTACGATAGATACTATCACGCGTGGTAGTACTTGGAAAAGTGTGGAGAGGGCCACGCAATGTATTTTACATGGTGCTGGTCCGGCCCCCACCACACTTTTCCAAGCACTACCGCAAGCGACAGAATCGAATCGAGAAAATCAACATCGAGAAAAATTTGGCAATTTGGGGCATTTCACAGTAATTGGTCCGCAGACCTCAAATTTTAAAAATGGATTTATGATATTCTGTCAACTTAGTTAAAAAAGAAAACATTCTACGGTTCATGAATCTATGATTATTTTTTTTCTGACTTAAGTATATTTGGAGATATCGCAATTTTAATCCAAAGTTCTGTATTCCACAGGGTGCGAACGGGACATTTGAAAAATTGAGATATTTCAACTATATTTTTACTATTTACTTTAACAGACATGATAATTTATGGCTATGTAATCAAGTGATTATGGAAAAATAGCAGAAATATTTCAAAAGCATACTTAAATGGCCTGTCCTAGATGCAGATGTCCCGTTCGCACCCTTTTAACTTCCAAAAGTTTTGATATTTTCAAAACTAGGCATGTCATTAAAATATCAATAAGGAATCTCCTCCTATCCACTATATACTACATTATGAGTTATCAGAAATGTGTATTAACTCCATGTGTAGCAGTAAATTACAACTTTTGAAAAGGGTGCGAACGGGACAGTATGGTTGCGAACGGGACACTTTGGGTGATATTTCCATACTTGAACTCCCTCTCTTCATATAGAAGATCACTGTACATTTGAATGAAGTTATCTGAGTATTTAAGCTGGAAATGGAATCAATATTTCTGCAAATATCATTAGTTTTACTAGACTTAGGGTCTCATACCTATTTGGGAGCCTGGGAGGTACTGAACTCCTGCATCGAAAGGTTAATTTGGTATTCACCATTTCACCTCTGTGTATGGATACAATGGATACTTAGAGTGATATTAGCTGCTATTGATAAAGTGTAGCTTTTTAATTATAGTTTATATGCTTGTATTAGCTTCTTATTTGATTGAAAGGGGTTATTGTATGTACCTAAATGAAGTAATATCATCTGGATTTTATATACTAGAAAGTCACATCGAAATTAGATAAATCTTCATAAAATACTAATGTGCTGAGAAACAACCCCTTATGTATGATGAATTCTGGTAATCAGATCATGATAGCCTTTACATCTGTAGAATAGTTAATTCATTTTCTTTGAAAATATATGGTAGCCTTCACTTTTGAGTGCATTATCAAGGATGCTTCGAGTTGAAATTCTGCTCCATACTTTCAGCAGTTACCTTCCATAACAGAAAATTAAAATTCTCCCTTGTAGCAGCATAAGTTCATACTTAAAAGTTCTTTTTGCTGCTAAGCTTGGTATAATATCCGAATGTGATGGTTTTGGGTATTTTCCCTAATGATTTCTTGATAAAAAGACTTGTTTTTCTTCATGGGACAAAAGTGTCCCGTTCGCATCCGTCCCATTCGCAACCGACTTCACATGATAAATATCAAAATTTCTCTTTCATAAAGCACGTTTCTGGAAAACAAAGGTAATCATGGGGTGCACAAGTATTTAGGTGATCTAGTCATGCTACTTATACAGATGTAGAGCTGGTAACAAAGCAGAAATTTTGAAAGTAGCGAATTATTCAAAATGTCATGTCATAAGATTTGAAATTTCTTCCTTCTATCAGCATAAATATATGCTTAAAAGGAGTTTTTCTGGTGCTAAGCTAGGTATAATATCCAAATCTGATGGTTTTGGGTATTTCCCTAATGATTTCTTGATAAAAAGACTTGTTTTTCTTCATGGGACAGAAGTGTCCCGTTCGCACCCGTCCCGTTCGCAACCGACTTCACATGATAAATATCAAAAGTTTTCTTTCATAAAGCATGTTTCTGGAAAACAAAGGTAATCATGGTGTGCACAAGTATTTTGGTGATCTAGTCATGCTTCTTATACAGATGTAGAGTTGGTAACGAAGCAGAAATTTTGAAAGTAGCGAATTATTCAAAATGGCACGTCATAAAATTTGAAATTTCTTCCTTCTATCAGCATGAATACATGCTTTTAAAGGGTATTTCTGCTGCTTAGGTTGGTATAATATCCAAATATGATGGTTTTAGGTATTTTCCTAATTATTTCTTGGTAAAAAGACTAGTTTTTCTTCATGCGACAAAAGTGTCCCGTTCGCACCCGTCCCGTTCGCAACCGACTTCACATGATTAACATCAAAATTTCTCTTTCATAAAGAATGTTTCTAGAAAACAAAGATAATCATGGGGTGCACAAGTATTTTGGTGATCTAGTCATGCTACTTATACAGGTGTAGTGTTTGTAACAGAGCAGAGATTCTGAAGTTAGCAAATTACTTTAAATCTCATGTCGCAGAGGTGTCCCGTTCGCACCCTGTCTTTTTTTAAACATAACTCTTTATTTTGAGAACGGATTTTAAAAATTGAAGTAGGTATAGAAAGCAATAGGTGGAATGGTTCATATGGACTGAAAATCAATGATTTCTAATCAGTTGCTAAAGAATTATCCAATGTTTTCTTCTGCAAATTGTCCCGTTCGCACCCTGCGGCTTACCGTGTTTAATCGGATCGCAAAAATATGGCTGATAAGCACAGCCCTAGCTCGGTGAGCCTGCCCCAGTGCTCGAGCCACTCAATTTCGTGAGTGGTGAGTGCAGCTCTAATAATTTACACTTCTGCCATGTCCTAGAAGAGGGTTTGCTAAGAAAACATTTGGTTACAGGCCTCATCGTTACTGGTCCTATATGACCAGTAACACTAAGGATCTACTGAAAGTTATTTATGCATTTTTTGCATTCTTGTTGGGATTCAAGTTTCTCCTTCAACTTGAGGCAAAATATTGTCATCATTCTTAAAAATTGAATATCCGCTGAAACTACTGTTCTTGATCTTTTTAAAAAATGTTTCCTGGCCCTGTAGGACCAGTTGAGGTCTGTTTTTACTGGTCCAAAGCCATTTTGTGGATTTCTACTAGCTTGAGACCAGCGGTTCAATGTTTTTGTCTATTTGATGTAGCACCCTTTCCACCTATATTGTTCAAAAATGCTTCATCAAGAATAGTCAGTGGACAGATGTTTAAATGGTCTATATAGTCAAATAACAATGTTTTCAGCTGTGTCTTAGTAGCACACAACCGTGGTAAATGGATGAAAATTCTCTATCACAGTACACATGTATGCAGGTTCAACTTTTATGGTACTCAGATATTGTAATTGTTGGCAACATATTGTGTTATGAATGCATTGTTTAACAACATGTATGTAGGGTTATAATGACAACGAGGTGTAGGCCGTGTAGCACTGGGGTAACTAGGCCAGATTGTGACACTGGAATGAAATGAACAAACTTCTTATAGCTTGAGTACCAGGGCCTTAAGCAATCTCAGTCTGTCTGGATGCCATTTGGATTAATTGGATACCCAAGCATTTGAATTTACACATCAGGCCCCCCAATTATTTTGTCAATTTCAAGAAAATAATTTGCAGTTTTCACTTTAATGTCAATGGTTATGACATCTCAAGAGTTAATGTGATGGTTATAGTTGTTGTTTTTGGAATTTGGAGTGATGTGTGGTTTCGGTCTCCCTTGAGATATAAGATACACAGATTCTGATTGGAAATATTTATTGAATTTGGATACCCACTCTCAAGATCCCAGTTAAAGTTGTGTTCTAGAGTATTATATTAAGTAGTAGGAGAGCATTTACTTATCAAAATATTGTTGATAATTGATGGACTATCATAGTATCCATTATATACCAATTGAATAGTATGTTTAAATTGAAAGTAATTTATTTATTGTAATTCGAATTGGAGCTAGTAGGAATGTAAGTAGGGTGAACAGATTGTACATACAATAGCCCTTTTAGGACAGCAGAACTAACTGGTTAATGTCAGACAATAAAGGATGTACATGCACCAGGGATCCTCATATTTCCAGTGAAAGCTATCTAATTAATACCAACATGACATATAAGCCTCAATAACAATAAATAACTAAAAATATTGATCACTAAATATATATTGGTTAAGAGTCAATGCAGTTCACAGAAATTGCAGAGTTTGGCATGTTTTTAAGCCTCTGTCACAAACTTGTACACGACAGCGCAACAGTACGTTGGACACCCCTATATTTTGATCAGCTATTTGCTAATTATGTATGTAACAATACTACAAGTAGTTAGTTCTCATATGACATTTATGTATATAGTGTAATTGTGGGAAGCCTATTGTATTATCAATTGTTGGCTATGCAAACATTGATGGTAGTTATCACAACGATAAAGGGCTATTGTCTGACATGTATCAATCCCTGTGTTAGGAACACTGTTTATTCATTTTCCAAAATAAATGCCCTCCTGCAATAGAATTTGTAGTGATGGCAAATTTGCAAGAAAAAATAACACAAAAGATATGAAACAAGCCTGTCCTCAGATTGCAAAATCTTTTAGTCTGATAATTTGAATTACTTATTTAGTGCTTATTTAATTGAGTGATGAATTTGAAGCAGTGGGTATCATACCTTACTGTCATCTACAAATACAGCTCAATAGAAGCTGATAATGATAAAATGCCAAGTCTGCCATGCAATTTTGTTAAATCATGAATGAATAAGTGTTCTGTATCTATATTCAGTTATACCATGAACAGTATATGATATCATATTCTCTTAATGGTTATACTTTAAAATAATTGTACAGTCAGACCTGTTTTAAAGAGAAACTACCTACGCATAAGACCTGTCACAAAAATCACCAAAATAAAAAGCATATTTTTACCACTTGTCTCAACCAAAAAGTAAACAATAATTACTAATCTAGTTAGTATATGTTCGTCTGTACTTGGTTTGAACTTCCATCACTGGGAATATTGCATGTAATTGATAAATTGTGTGTAATTGTTTGGCGTAGATTTCATATTGTAAACGCTCTGGCATCAATGGTGCACTTTGACATATATTTGTATCATGCCCAAGTCGTAAAAGATTTATATCTTTTGTGGGTGTGATTACCAACCGCAGCTTTTAGCGGAGTGCAACTGAATTGAGTTCCATACTTCCGGAGATTACATATTTTATTCACTAGCTTGCAAAATATGCCCAATGTTAACTCTCATGCTGCTGGTAGCTAATGTGGCCAATATGGAATTATGCAAAAAAACTGAAAAATGACTGAAACCCTGGCACATGGGTACTCATCTGGGAGTAGTACTCAGCAAGAGCTATCCAACGAATAACAGCATCACAGGGTTTAGATGGTTTCCAAAAATCTTTGTGTCCTTGTGCTTTAAGCGAAAGTAGCCTCAACATTGGAAGTTGCAGACGTATTTCATTGACATGATTACAATGTTTGGTCAACCTAAGTTTAGTTGCTGGACATGAGATTTCCCATTAATATGATTGCAATCGTTGGTCAATTTGAGTATTTCTAAGCCGAGTTGCGGACATGACATATTTCATTAACATGATTGCGACCTTTGGCCGATTTTGATATTGCACATTATTTCCTCTGCTTGGGTCGGCAGCAGCATGTGATTGTGGCTGCTGCTATTTCCTGATTATATAAACTTATGGTTGGTGGCATGACCGGTAGTCAACTAGTACTACTTGCTGCCAATAGTATGTACCGTATTTGTACAAATAAGCGCACATACCCCTTTTTACCACACCAACCCCCCCCCCCCCATTTTACAAAAATTGCATGTTTTTGCACTGAACATGAACCCCTTTCCTAGCTGTAATTACCCTTCCGTTTATGGTCTTAAAATATATAGATCTGCTTAAATCTATGATAAGCCAAACAAGTAACAATTAACAATTATGAGTACTTAGGTTTCTGAGTAATCGTCCCACCACTAACTCATAAAATATGATATACATTGCTGCAGAGGTCTATGGCTGTTTCTTAGCCAGGATTTAGAAACTGGGTGCTTAAAATTGGCAGTTTTTGGGCATCCAAATTTTAAAGGGGGATCACAATATACTCATAGTTCAACCATAAACATGTATAAATCAATCAAAATAAGGCATGACATCATTAAACAATGTCATGGTAATTATGAGGAGATGATAAAATTCAATTATAAGCTTGAGATTGAGATTTCTTAGAAATTCCACACTATTTATTCCACTATTCTAAGCTGACCCTCTATGGTAACTGGGAGTATAAATTGTGGTATTTACACAGGATATTAATTACAGAGACCAGCATAACCATTAACTGCTCATTACAGCTAGTCCCCTAGCACTCATTGATCTCTACAATGCACACCCTTAATTACATTGAGCTTTGTGAGGGCCAGTCAGAATCAAATGACCTGTGAAATATATTCTTATTGAAGCAAATGCTATAATTTTGCACTTAATTTTGCTTCCACCAGTTACATTTAGTGTATTTGTTTGATATGTAAAAGTGGGAGGCTGTACAAGAGTATCCAACATAGCATTGACCATCATCACCATGATTCATTACCAGGGGTGTCTATGTTTAGGGGTCCCGGAGGATGGAAGATCTGTCTTGGAGCACAGCATCCTCAGTGCGACAAATGGTTCATGAAATTCTCATCAGTTGACATTGTGATATCAGCTCGGTATCTATAATGGAGACCCTGATTGACCCATAGACAAAGCCATTAAAATGATGGAGCTAACATGTTTTAAAACTAAATCTGCATCAAATATATATTTGCCTTTAGATGAAAAGCCCTACTGACCATGCAGTCAAATGATATGCGGAGGCCTAAAGAAAAAGTAGTTTGTTTCCTGTAACCCAACCCTAATAAGTTTTTATTCCAAAAAAATCCCTACCCTAAAGTTTTTTCCGCCCTCCCAACTCCAATCAACGTAAAACTTGCATATAACCAGGGACAATCTATTTATAAATAGACCTCTCTGATAAAACACACATTTTTGACCAAAAAAATCATGCAAAAATTTTTTTTTACCGACCTACCTGCCCTATTTTTGTTTCAGACCGTTACAGAAAACAAACAATATTTTTTTCTTGGCCTTAGTGTAAAAGCGCTTGATTGATTCGGCCTGTCCCATGTACGTTTTGAAGCCACTGTAGCTTGCTGCTGTGACAATGCCAAAGTTGGACAACCCTGATTGTAGCCTGCCTCCTAGGCCATATTTAAATGTCATCCCTTGTGGATAGATGGCACTGCAGTATAGGGGCATTCCACAGTAAGCCTTCCGTCTATCACGGGACAAATTTGATAACTCAAAAGCAATTTACTCTTTAAATACTTTATTGCATGAGACAGTTTTGTTACATAATACTAGGAACTCAGATGAAAATACTAATCTCCCTCGTGTGGCAGTTGTGTGAACTAAATGGCCAACAGTAGGCCACAAGTCTAGTATAGGTGCAGGCTTCTATATATAATAAAGTAAAATCATAATAGAGCCTTGTAGCTAGGCTACCCTGATTGCTACTTAATTACTAAATATTGGGCGCATTTGTTAGTCTGACATGACCTTATAAAGATTTATATTCAACTTCTCTTGAGTACGTGTTTAATCCAATATATATGCCTGTGACAAACAGTTAGTCATGGCTTGTCCATTTACTCTGGTTTCCTTCAACAATTCACAAATAGGTTGTCACAATTTAGCCTAAATATATCCGGAGGAGTGACAATAAAGTAAATTCCATGTTTTGATGTTGTCATGCAAGAGAGAGATTGACCCATTTGACCAGATTCCTGTATTGTTACCCATTAATGTCTTGGAGGTACATTTGACCAGTGTCGTCTGGACCTGTCAATCTTTTAAAGATAACTTTAGAATGAAGTATAAATTTGCAAAATATTTGTTAGAGAGTTGTTGATAAAGTTCAGATGAACAATTCTCCTTCAAATATTTTCTAGAAATTGCTTTTGTTAGAAAGGTATCACCAAAATTGTCAGGCGGTTTCGGCTGCTACAGGAACGAATAGGTTAAGAGGGCTGTCCAGTTTCCTGTCACCACACCACACCCCCATGCAGTGCTGTTGTGTTGTGAGAGAGCAGCTCACGAGAGTACCCTGCTGAAATTAGCTAGAAATATGTGTGAAGTGTATAGTAGTTTGAACCATTCACACTCCTATCTATGCTCCCAGGGCCTGGGTAGTTACATGATAGATATTAACCCATTATTGCTCACAGCGGCCAAAACCAGCCTGGCAATTTTGATAAAATCTTTTAGGCTTTAGAACAATTGGCAAAGTATTTGAAGGAGAAATGTTGATCAGAATATTACTAACAGCTCTCCTTCAAATAGTTTGTGAGGTCATTCTCAATTGAAAAGTTATCATCAAAATTATTATTGATTCAGACGACAATTTCTGGATGAACTCTTAATTATTAATGGGTTAGCCCATTAATGCTTAAGAATTCCTCTACAAAGTGTCATCTGGATCCATTATACACTTGACAATAACTTGGGAATTGAAAAAGATTTTACAAAAATTATTTGGAGGAGAGTTATTGGTAATGTTCTATTTTTTTTTATAGGATGATTGGGGTGTTTTGATATTCTTTTAAAGGTATCATAGGGAAAATGAATGACATTTAGAACTGAGGTATTAGAAAGTCCAGCTGCCATGAGTAGATTGCACTCCGGTAACTGGTAAGCTGGTCCTGGGGCATTTCACAGTAATTGGTCCGCTGACCTCAAATTTTCATAATGGATTTATGATATTCTTTCAACTTAGTTAAAAAAGAAAACATTCTAAAGTTCATGAATCTATGATTATTTTTTTTCTGACTTAAGTATATTTGGAGATATCGCAATTTTAATCCACAGTTCTGTATTCCACAGGGTGCTAACGGGACATTTGAAAAATTGAGATATTTCAACTATATTTCTATATTTTTACTAATTACTTTAACAGACATGATAATTTATGGCTATGTAATCAAGTGATTATGGAAAAATAGCAGAAATATTTCAAAAGCATGCTTAAATGGCCTGTCCTAGATGCAGATGTCCCGTTCGCACCCTTTCAACTTCCAAAAGTTTTGATATTATCAAAACTAGACATGTCATTAATAAATCAATAAGGAATCTCCTCCTATCCACTATACACTACATTATGAGTTATCAGAAATGTGTATTAACTCCATGTGTAGCAGTAAATTACAACTTTTAAAAAGGGTGCGAACGGGACAGTATGGTTGCGAACGGGACACTGAGGGTGATATAGAAGATCACTGTACATTTGAATAAAGTTATCTGAGTATATAAGCTGAATATGGAATCAATATTTCTGCAAATATCATTAGTTTTACTAGACTTAGGGTCTCATACCTATTTGGGAGCCTGGGAGGTACTGAACTCCTGCATCGAAAGGTTAATTTGGTATTCACCATTTCACCTCTGTGTATGGATACAATGGATACTTAGAGTGATATTAGCTGCTATTGATAAAGAGTAGCTTTTAAATTATGGTTTATATGCTTGTATAAGTTGTATTAGCTTCTTATTTGATTGAAAGGGGGTGATTGTATGTACCTAAATGAAGTAATATCATCTGGATTTTATATACTAGAAAGTCACATCGAAATTAGATGAATCTTCATAAAATACTAATGTGCTGAGAAACAACCCCTTATTTATGATGAATTCTGGTAATCAGATAGCCTTGACATGTGTAGAATAGTTAATTCATGTTTTTTTTTGAAAATATATGGTAGCCTTCACTTTTGAGTGCATTATCAAGGATGCTTCTAGTTGAAATTCTGCTCCGTACTTTCAGCAGGTACCTTCCATAACAGAAAATTAAAATTCTCCCTTGTAGCAGCATAAATTCATGCTTCAAAGTTTTTTTTTGCTGCTAAGCTTGGTGTAATATCCTAATATGATGGTTTTGGGCATTTTCCTAATGATTTTTTGATAAAAAGACTTGTTTTTCTTCATGGGGCAAAAGTGTCCCGTTCGCATCCGTCCCGTTCGCAACTGACTTCACATGATAAATATCAAAATTTCTCTTTCATAACGCACATTTCTGGAAAACAAAGGTAATCATGGTGTGCACAAGTATTTTGGTGATCTAGTCATGCTACTTATACAGATGTAGAGCTGGTAACAAAGCAGAAAATTTGAAAACGTAGCGAATTATTCAAAATGTCACGTCATAAGATTTGAAATTTCTTCCTTCTATCTGCATAAATATATGCTTAAAAGGTTTTTTTCTGGTGCTAAGCTAGGTATAATATCCAAATATGATGGTTTTAGGTATTTCCCTAATGATTTCTTGATAAAAAGACTTGTTTTTCTTCATAGGACAGAAGTGTCCCGTTCGCACCCGTCCCGTTCGCAACCGACTTCACATGATAAATATCAAAAAATTTCTTTCATAAAGCATGTTTCTGGAAAACAAAGGTATTCATGGTGTGCACAAGTATTTTGGTGATCTAGTCATGCTACTTATACAGATGTAGAGTTGGTAATGAAGCAGAAATTTTGAAAGTAGCGAATTATTCAAAATGGCATGTCATAAAATTTGAAATTTCTTCCTTCTGTCAGCATGAATACATGCTTAAAAGGCTATTTCTGCTGCTTAGGTTGGTATAATATCCAAAAATGATGGTTTTAGGTATTTTCCTAATTATTTCTTGGTAAAAAGACTAGTTTTTCTTCATGCGACAAAAGTGTCCCGTTCGCACCCGTCCCGTTCGCAACCGACTTCACATGATTAACATCAAAATTCCTCTTTCATAAAGAATGTTTCTAGAAAACAAAGATAATCATGGGGTGCACAAGTATTTTGGTGATCTAGCCATGCTACTTATACAGATGTAGTGTTTGTAACAGAGCAGAGATTTTGAAGATAGCAAATTATTTTAAATCTCATGTCGCAGAGGTGTCCCGTTCGCACCCTGTCTTTTTTTAAACATAACTCTTTATTTTGAGAACGGATTTTAGAAACTGAAGTAGGTATAGAAAGCCATCGGTGGAATGGTTCATATGGACTGAAAATGAATGATTTCAAATCAGTTGTTAAAATATTATCCACTGTTTTCTTCTGCAAATTGTCCCGTTCGCACCCTGCGGCTTACTGTGAAATGCCCCTCCTGCCACTAGGAACAATAAGTACACCCTAATTAGTAGTTGCTATCAATTAGTAGTAGAATCCATCCTATTGTGTTAGTAATTAGTAATTGCTATCAATTAATAGTAGGACCTACCCTATTGTGTGTACAACTCAAATGGAGATTATGTCAAGGAAACCCTACCTACATATATGAGTGAAATTACTTTGTTAAGCAGTTAGGCTGGAGCCTCCACACAGGAGACATACCTTACCGGCGAAGATGGAAAATAAAGATGTCTTGACAGAGATTTTCCCCAACAACAAAGGTATGGGTGCTGAAGGTTTGGGTACTGAAGGTTTGGGTGCTGAAGGTTTGGGTACTGAAGGTTTGGGTACTGAAGGTTTGGGTGCTGAAGGTTTGGGTGCTGAAGGTTTGGGTGCTGAAGGTTTGGGTGCTGAAGGTTTGGGTGCTGAAGGTTTGGGTACTGAAGGTTTGGGTGCTGAAGGTTTGGGTGCTGAAGGTTTGGGTGCTGAAGGTTTGGGTGCTGAAGGTTTGGGTACTGAAGGTTTGGGTACTGAAGGTTTGGGTGCTGAAGGTTTGGGTACTGAAGGTTTGGGTGCTGAAGGTTTGGGTACTGAAGGTTTGGGTGCTGAAGGTTTGGGTGCTGAAGGTTTGGGTGCTGAAGGTTTGGGTGCTGAAGGTTTGGGTACTGAAGGTTTGGGTGCTGAAGGTTTGGGTACTGAAGGTTTGGGTACTGAAGGTTTGGGTGCTGAAGGTTTGGGTACTGAAGGTTTGGGTGCTGAAGGTTTGGGTACTGAAGGTTTGGGTGCTGAAGGTTTGGGTACTGAAGGTTTGGGTACTGAAGGTTTGGGTGCTGAAGGTTTGGGTACTGAAGGTTTGGGTGCTGAAGGTTTGGGTACTGAAGGTTTGGGTGCTGAAGGTTTGGGTACTGAAGGTTTGGGTACTGAAGGTTTGGGTGCTGAAGGTTTGGGTACTGAAGGTTTGGGTGCTGAAGGTTTGGGTACTGAAAGTATTGGTGCTGAACAGCTGAAGGTTTGGGAGCCCTTATGCTCAGAAGCCCTGCTGACTAAATCTCTGCACGTGGGTGTTATGAGCATGAATTATGTATACATAATTAGACCAGGTGTGCCCAGCCATACCCACCCACCTTGTGAGCACCTGTGTATCCCTTTCAGGGTCTTTGCCAGGGTTTAGCAATTGGGTGTCCTAAGTTAACAATCCTAGGCATCCTACTTTTCAAGGGAGGCCACAATATACATATATTTCAACCATAAACATGTATTTACTTAATTATATAATATCCTTGACTAACCTATAATGGGGTAAAGCTGACTCTGACTCACACCTCCCTCCATGGGAAGCAGGTTTATTAGTACCCAGTTAGATATGCCATGGCACCCACATGTATATGAACTTTACACCCTTCTCTTGTTTGTTTCCTTTATGTTCATTCAGTATCACATCTCTCTGTCAAGCTCAGCTGGTTCCTACAATATACCCATACCAAAGATTGGAGCTCTCTAACCCATTAATTCTTAACCCTTATGCTGGTGGTGGCGAATTTGGCCAATAAAAAATTATGCAAAATCCTAAAAAGAATTTGACTGAAAATGTGGCTCATGGGTACTCATATAATAGTACAGGTGAACTTGGATATGACGGACTCAGTGGGACCAGGAAAATTGGTCTGTCCTATGCAAAATCTGTCGTATACATATTACGAATACTTGATATGCATCGGACTCAGGGACCCAGCATATCGTCCGTCATATGCAAAAATCTGTCATACAGTGGTCCGTCATATCCAAGTTCACCTGTACTCAGCAAGAGGTATCCAATAAATACCAGGATGACAGGGTTTAGCATTCTTGTTACTTTATTTTACTGTTAATCCCATAACATATCTCACTGTCAGTTTTGGCCATTCAAAAGGAGATACCATATCTTGGTGCAGAGATGTATTTGTCTGTGCAGCGTTAGAATATAACAGCATTGTTAGGATTCCAAAAAAGGATTAATATTGGCCTCCTAACATAAACAACTGTTAAAACCAATGTTTGAAACCCAATGCAGTCCAGTACAACAAAGTAATTGACCAATCAGTTGCTAGAATCAGAGTGGAGCTGATGATAATGATTCATACACTACATGTCCTGGATAGTTTTTATGAGTCATATTATCTTATATCTTACTGTCATGCTTGGCCATTCACAGGAATAGGCAAAGTCTGAGTAGTAAATCATGATGTGATATTCAGTGTACAAAAATATAGCATGGTCCAAACTCTGCTTTCTTGTTAGTTTATGTATCAGTCATGTCATATCTTATTTCACAGTCAACCTTTGTCATTTGTATTATTACTCTTATGCTGCTGGTGGCCAATTTGCCCAATACAAAATGATGCGAAAAGCCTGAAAAATGACCGAAACCTTGGCAAATGGGTACTTATCTGAGAGCACTCATCAAGAATTATCCAATTAATACCAATATGACAGGGTTTAGTTGGTTTTCAAAAATCTTTGCATCTTTGTAATTTGGACAAAAGTAGCCCTAGCGTTGAAAGGGTTAAGGATAGGCTGTGTGGGAGTTGTAAATTGTAAGGCGCATACCGTTGCTCTCAACATATACACATGATAATATCTGAGTACTTTATCATACTGTGTCATGCAGTATGTAAATAATACAGCATGGTTCAAGCTCTGTTTTCTTGTAAATTTATATAACGGTCATTCCATAGCACTTTATAGTGTCTAGATTTTTCTGACACAGTGATAGACCACGTGTGGATAGTCAGACAAACTGCTACACAGTAACACTCACTATAAATACATACTATGGCATGCTTTGGGTACTACTGTTGTTTGTTTACTTAACTTCCATTCCACACCATGGCAGTTTTTTTCCTGGCAGGTTTACATCTTCCAAATGTTTTGTTGTGTCACTGAAAAGTAAGGGTTGCGGAAAGTTTAACAAAATGTGCAGGAAATTGACCTCAACACATTAATCTATAATGCAGCCAATTAATCCCTGTCACCTGAAGGGTGGGAGATATACATCCTCAAGTCTGAGGCTCTACTACAGCATTGATAACTTCCTGTAGTTGATTAAATCACCCTCACAATGAATGTTCTTAAAACTTGCACTTTTTATTTTGGAGTTTAACAGAAAATTTCAAAACCACTTTCGTCCGTAAGATACCAAAGTAGACTTCTTTTTTTTGGAGTCTGACAGGATTTTTTTTTCCAAAAAATACTTGTAAGACAAGTTATTAAATTGGAGTGGCCTTAGGCTTTTAAAAATCATTTGGAAAAAGCATACATAAGGGAATCACAACCCTCATATCTCCGTCAAGCAATTTCAAAATTTAAGTGTTTTTTTTAAATTTTATTTTCAAAGGTGTCATAAATCTAGCAGAACATATGAAACAGGAGCTTTGGGAATGAAAGGGTCAAAGTTAAAATGGTTGAACCCAGCTGTCGCCTCATTTTATTTTTATAATTCCATTTTCATCCGGGTGGCGGAACTACTTATTTGATATTTTGCAAATGAAAAAAAAATATGACAAATTATCAATACATTATTTTTTTGGGCTTATTTCTTAAACTGATCCAAAAGATTTCAGCAGCGATTTTTACTTATAAACATAAAAATATTAAAATAATCATAGCTGTAACATATATTAACCCATTCATACCCAGAGATCTCCTAGACATGTGGTCTCTGGATCTCTGATACTTTTGTATATATATTTGGAATCAAGCATGTAAATTGGAAAAAAATGTTTGAAGAAGAATTGTTTGAGATCAACATTTATCCTCAAATATTTTTTTGAAAATAGCTTTGGTTGGAGATATGTCACCCAAATAATCGGGTAGTTACGGTTGCTACAGGTATGAATGGGATACTGTAAAACCCATTATCATCGCGTTCCTTTTAATTTCACGCATTTCGCGCTAGGTGATGATAACGTGTATATTACTGGCGCTGATAAACGTTTAGAATAGCATGACAATGCCCCATCTAGCGGTGATGCAGTTGATGCGTGTATGATTCAGACGGCAGTTGCGTGAATAAAAATGTGCGTGGAAATAACGGGTTATACAGTAACCCATTAATACTTACTGTTACAGCGGCGAAAAGCAACCTTACACTTTTGATGAAATATTGCAAGCAAAAGCAAAGTTAAGAAAATATTTGATAGAGAAATGTTAATTAGAACATTACCAACAACTCTCCATCAAATGTTTTGTAAAACCATTCTCTCTTTCAAACTTATAATCATAGATCCCGAAGATAATTTCTGGAGGAACTCTTCAGCATGAATGGGTTACGGAAGTCAGCTGCTGTGTAGGTTTATTTAGGCGAGTCTGAGTTTTAGGCTAGTATGTCACAATGTCCACAGGCCCTCAATGGGGGCACACACGCACCAAACCAATGTGCCCTGTCGAGGCGAAATTGCCATAGTCATAGATCCGTAAGATAATTTCTGGATGAACTCTTTAACCCTTCCAATGCTGAGGCTACTTTAGTCCGAAGCATAAGGCCACAAAGATCTTTGAAAACCTTCTAACCCCTGTCATGTTGGTATTCATAAGGAAGCTCTCGCTGAGTGCTATCAGATGTGTACCCATTTGTCAGGGTTTGAGTCATTTTTCAGGATTTTTGCATCGTTTTGTATTGGCAAAATTAGCCACCAGCAGCATAAGGGTTAAAGCATGAAAGGGTTAAGGAAATCAGCTGCTGAATAGGTTTATTTAGGAGCGTCTGAGTTTTAGGCTATAGTATGTCACAATGTCCCTTCATACAAGCACACATGCACCAAACCAATGTGCCCTGTCGAGGCAAAATTGCCCTAGTGTCTGATTGGCTCATTTTGCTGCGATTAGCGAACACTTGAGGTTAGCTAATACATCACCCAGGTCAAAATAAGGTCACGCTGTCTGATGTGTATTTCATCTGGTGGCTGGAAGGTTCTTGGGTAATTTTCGTTGATGCCATTGGAGTTTTGTCCAATCATGATATTTGTCTTGAAGTCACATTGAAGGGGATTCATTGATCGCAATTGGTGACATATTGTTCAGCTAGAATTAGGTACTTGCAGAAAAAAAGAGAATTCCCAATAAGTCACCCTGCCAAAAGCATGTATAAGGACACTAAATAGCATAAAAAGAAAGACTTGGAATTAGAGAGATTTTTTGACCTTCTTCACATCACTATTTGCGACATTGTTTGGCTAAAATCGGACACTTACAGGAAAAAGAAAACTTTCAAAATAAGTCAGATTGCCTTGTTGCCAATTACTATAAGTAGTAATGTTGTTTCTCTGTTCTTATCCCTTTAACCAAATTCTTTCTCAGTACTGTTTCCCCCCCCCCCTTCCAAAAAAAAAGAAAGATAAATAAGTAAAAATAGAATAATGAAATGAAATGAAAAACTTTTATTAAAACATATTTTAGACCCACCAAAGTAAATCCTTGTTTGGTGGTACTTCACTACTTGTTAATCCTGTATTATTTAGTATATCATGTGGTTGTGTGGGTTTATTCAGAGCTCAAGTTTTCATATTATGCTTTTTTTCCAGGTCGGATCAAACCCCCTCCCCCACCCAAGCCCTCTGCCCAGGTGATCAACTCTAGACTAAGGTAAGTTCACTACTGGTATGGTAGGGATAAATGGCACCTTTAAATATTCACGATACAATACAATATCAATATTTCTTTAATGGTTTGATACCTTAACAATATTTTCAACAACACTGCATGCCTTACAAAGACCTTATCTTGTGAAATTTAGCACTGTCATCACTGGAATGTTCTGCTAATATATTAGTTACTTCCTTCTCAATTAGGTATACATTTCAAATCTATTAAAGCAATACAATATGATACTTAACTTTTTTGATAAGAGAATTTTTCCCTTTCGCAACCAGTAAAGTGGTATTTGGTATCACCAAATCTTTTCCTAATTAACTATCTTCTATGGCAGAATTGTAAAATGTCATTTTTGACACTAAAGGCTATTTAATAAAGTAAGTACAAGGATTTGAATTAGCTGAGTAGCTGGATCTTGATGGGCAGAAATTTTGCGATTGCTTATTTAGGCAAGCATTTAAAAATCCTGGCTAGGAGGTGGCATAGTAGTTTTACAGAGATTGAAACCTTAGATCTAAGTCACCTTGTATTTGTATTTTTCAGTCGTCCGCCGCCCCCAGTTCTTGGTCCTAAGCCCAAGCTTCAGAGACCCCCGCCCCCAGGGGCTACCAGTCCCGGCCCTCCGCTGCCTAAACGACCACCCCCTCTGGTGGCAAAGTCGGGAACTAAACCTGTAGCAGAGGATGGCGAGAAAGAGGATACACAGTCTAGTGCAGGTAAGCTGGCGGAAAATTGCCGAGAAAAAAAGACTTTATTTCTTTTGTAAATGAAACAAAACAGATTTTCATTCATGCCTCTAGTTCTAATAAGCAAGCGTCATTATGATTTGTCGTACTATTGAAAATAGCATTGGAATAAAGCATAAATTCACAAAGTATTTGAAACAGAGTTGTATATATGTATTTATTTATTGAAATAAGGCATACTTTGTATGTAATGGGAGTTATAATGGGGTGAATAAAATTCAATTATATGTTTGAAAATGACAATTTAAGAAATTACTCACAAAAAGATTTGTATGATCTGAGTGGTGATTTTGAGGGTCTTGTCAACCAATTGACACCTTGCTTGTTATGATTATGGTTGACAGATGCCATTTTGACTCATCCATACTGGTCAGTTTCTTGGGCAGATTCTACTGTTTTAAAAGAAGTAAAATATATTCATAAATCATTTTTTGAAAAAAAATATTAATTAGTTTTTATTTTCAATTATAGTTCATGATTTTTATTATGATAGAATATTTGTTCTGTTTGATTTTAAGTTGTTTAGTAGTATCTACATTATCTGTTTGATTTCTAGTTGTTTAGTTGTTCATACATTATCTCTTTGATTTCTAGTTGTGTAATTGTTCACACATTATCTGTTTGATTTCTAGTTGTTTAATTGTTCATACATTATCTGTTTGATTTCTAGTTGTGTAATTGTTCATACATTATCTGTTTGATTTCTAGTTGTGTAATTGTTCATACATTATCTCTTTGATTTCTAGTTGTGTAATTGTTCATACATCATCTGTTTGATTTCTAGTTGAGTAATTGTTCATACATTATCTGTTTGATTTCTAGTTGTGTAATTGTTCATACATTATCTGTTTGATTTCTAGTTGTTTAATTGTTCATACATAATCTGTTTGATTTCTAGTTGTTTAATTGTTCATACATTATCTGTTTGATTTCTAGTTGTTTAATTGTTCATATATTATCTGTTTGATTTCTAGTTGTTTAATTGTTCATACATTATCTCTTTGATTTCTAGTTGTTTAATTGTTCATACATTATCTCTTTGATTTCTAGTTGTTTAATTGTTCATACATTATCTCTTTGATTTCTAGTTGTTTAATTGTTCATACATTATCTCTTTGGTTTCTAGTTGTTTAATTGTGCATACAATATATGTTTGATTCCTAGTTGAGTAATTATTCATAAATTATCTGTTTGATTTCCAGTTGTGCGCCCGTCGGCCCCACCTCAGCTTCCTGGGAAACCACCGGTGTCGCTACCTAGCTACATCAAGAGAGCGGGTGTCTGCGTGCTGCCACAGCCGGTGCTGCCATCTGCAGGCAAGACTGAGAACCAAATTACCGAAACCACGCAGGTCTCATCTACATCCAGCGAGGATCTTGAATCTAGGATAAAAGCACCACCTGTTGATGGGAATAGGAACAATCTTGCCGACGACTCATCAGTGGACCTCCCGCAAGAGTCGGTTCTTGCCAATGACCGAAATAGGGACCTGCATTCAAGGTCGAATATGCTTGTGGACGATAATCTGAATCAAAATGAATCCGAAGTTGAATCACCGGAAAAAGCGACAGAGGAAAACTCTCCAGAGACGGAGGCAAAAACTGTAAATGAAGAAATGCGACCAATCAGAGTGATGCTTCCTTTTAATATGCAAAAGCCTTTTAGTAAAATCGATGAAGATGATACTCAGCATGGTGTTTCGGGTGATGAACAAAAGGGTGAACAAAAGGGGGCGCCACCTATACCTGCTGAGCAACGCGGGAACGTGGGTAAGGATAGCAGTAAACAGGTGCTGCCTATTCCAGATGTCATTCCTGTCAATCATCCGCCGGCAGTCACGACTAAACCTAGGCCACGCCCCACTCCACGAAAACGTGGATCCGTAATGGAAAAGTCAGAAAACACGCCTTCAAAAAGCTCAGTGAAAGGTCATGATGATAGTTCGCCCCAAAACTCAGGGATGAAAGATGAGCAGAAGCCAAACATGCATCAGAATGCCCCTATCTCGCCATCACCTGCGAAAGCGGGTTCTGCACCCCTTCCTGTGCAGGAGGGTATGTCGCCCCGACATGTGACACAGGGTTCAGCAGCAGCCCAGCATGGGGCACCAGGTTCAGCACCCCGGCCGGTACCACGTAAGAAACCCCCACGTCCAAATAAGCCACCTCCTGCAAACCGACATTCGGGTTCCAGTGACACTGATGATTCCAACATTCCCAAAGAATCCCATGTCAAAGTTGCCGATGATGATCATAAGGGAGGTGATTCAGTTGCCCCGGATGCTCAGACTCACCAAGGCAAGGACAGGGGTCGGGCCCGCGTCAGGAGAAATCCTTTCGATGACCCGAAAGAGAAACGACACCTGGACGAAAACCCCGACCTTGTGGAGAGATGTCCTGCAAGTGAGAAATCTGAGATGCATGAGAAATCTGACTCAAAAGAGAAATACGATGAAAAAGAGAATGAAGGGCATAAACTGACCAAAACCGAGAAGTGGTTGAAAAGAATCAGCTTCCGCAAGGCGGACACATCCCCGAAGGCATCATCGCCCAAGGCGAAGGTCAAGTCAAGATCGAGCTTCTATGTCGGTTGTGATGTGCCTGCTGAAGATAGTCCCAGGGTAGCAGTACAGGATGTGAAAATTGAGAAAATTGAGGCTAAGAGTGGTAGGGTTGAAAGTGAGGATGAGGCCAAAGTAACCGAAAAGCCTCGGCCAGCACGAAAGGCTCCTCCTGTTCCAAAACCTCCTGTTATACCTCAAAAGACTGTTGAGAGCAATATGGATGCTGCCACAGGATGCCCAGCCCTACCGCCAAGGAACACGCCAGCTGGAAGTCCTGCTGTCCCCAAACGACCCACCGTCACGCCGTCTCGGAAAGCACCGCCACGACCTTCCTCCTCTCCTGCAAGGTCGTCACCGGTGCCGCCGGCGAGACCAGCCCCGCCCACTTCCCCAGCGCCTAGCAACAAGACAGCTGACACTGCTGCAAGTTATCCCTATGCTCACCCGAATAAACCCACCAGACCGACAAGACCAGCAACCCGTACCGCTCCAGACATGACCGCACCCTCGACCACTGAAAAATCTGAGTCGTTCTCGGAGAAGAACATGACAGAAGCAGAAGCCACTTCTAATGTACCAACTGAGTCAGGTAAAGAACGTGACACAACAGAATCAAATCAAATTTCTGATGTTCCGGTAGCGCCCCCCAGGGCAAAGAGGAAGAAGAAGAAATCGCAACTGTTAGAAAATGATGCGTCATTATCGGAGAGTACAAAGACTGGCAGTGTGGGTGGTGCAGTGAATACTTTAATCAAAGGCATCTCTCAGGAAGCGTGTGGGAGTACAGACGGAAGCTCGGCCGAGGACAGTCCTCGAGTGAGCTCGATGGAAACAAGAGACGATTCCGCAGCTGAACGCGGGAGTAAAAACGAGGTAGAAGCATCCAAGTCTGTAGCTAAGATACCACCACTTCTTGAAAACACCCTTTCGGTAAAAACCGATTCTCCCCGGAGCAGCCTAGCCCTTCTGGACAGTGTCCTGCAAACATATGACTCTGAGGAAGATGACGAAGGAAGCAGGGATCTTCAGAGCGTGAAAAAAAGGAAGCCGTGTAGTGACTCGGCAGTGGAAGGTCTTGGTCCTGCAGGCCGGGACCTTGATCAACAGGAGAAACAGTCTTTAAATGCTTTTATTGAGTCAGTAAATGACAATAGTGAGACAATGACAATGAGCCATGTCGCAGTGTTAAAGGAAGATCATGTAAATGATGGCGATGATGAGGATGATGATTCTAAAACTAAACATGTGGATATTAATCAAGTCTCCAGAGAGATCCATGAAGACACTTTGCTAAAGGATGAGTCTCAAATAGTTTCTTCCAAATTAGCTGACCGTAACAGTTCTTTGAATGAAGTCTCTGAAGTTGGACTTAATGTCCACACTTCTGAACATGCTGATCAGAAGCTGCCCATGAGTAAGAATGGTCCCAGTGATACTAGTCAAGATTCTACAAGTGGTTCTCAGACCAATAAACATGGCGATGATGATTTTGTGAAAGGTACTTCTAGTGATTTAGTGGATGCATCTCCGGACTCTTCTGTCTCTGTGATTAGACGGGAGAGGGCATCAGGGGAGACGGTTGCTATGCGACGGATCAGCGCAGATGAGGAGACGGGTGTCGTCACGCGCGCGGTCATCACGCAGCCACGAAATCTTTCCACCACATCGTGTGTGCTTCCCTCGGACTTCACCGTTTCACCTGCTCCGAAAAAGACTAGAAGTCACTCGGAAAGTCAAGTTTCCGTATTGGTCGAAAATAGTGACGAAAAGGAGGACGATGGTGCTCTGAGAAAGAACTATAAGAAACGGAGCAGTTTTTTCAAAAAACGTAGGAGCAATCCGCTGACACCTCCAAGAACCGCTTCCAGCACATTCTATGTCGATCTTCCGGAGGACTTTGCACCTGTGGCTTTGGAAGAAGAGACAACAATAACGGAAGAAGATCCTCAGAAGTCTGATGCAAATAATCAAAATCTTAGTCCCGGAAGGCAGAGAGAGAAGAGTCATTCGCACGAGAATCTTGCTGAAACGATCCCTGCGGATCCCACCTCTCTGCTTGATGTACCAATCAGCCCTCTACGCAATCGCTGCAGCTCAGTTGAAGTTTTACTGGACGAGCCTGTAGACGATTCCTCTTCGGCCACAGAGTCACATTTCGGAACTTCGATGTCCCGCTCTGTCAGCTATGATTCTAAGATTATCCAGAGGCGGGGTAATCGACCGATTTTCGTACCACCTCCACCCCCACCTCTTTCTGAGCTTGATGCGGAACCGATCGGAGCAGGTCGATCGAAATCCATGTTTGTGCACAAAAAGGTTGGTTCTGATCAGACGGAACTTCTGAGAAGAAGTCCTGGCATGGAGGATATCACACCTGGCAACAAGAGGTCAAAGGTCACCGGGGTCAGTCATTTTGATGTAAATATGAAATGCCCTGAGAAATATATTGCAAAGAAGATGGATTTCAGCTCCTTTGAAAAAGAAGGTAATCAGGATGATAAAGATAAGAACACTCCCCCTCCTCCACTTCCTCCAAAAGTTAAGGGTGCAAAGAATTCTTTTGATTTATTGAGCGCTCAGAAATCACATACTACAACTGATTATGACTATGCCGATGACCATCTAGATGTAGATGGTGCGGGGAACAACAAAAGCAGTACAAGTAGCACAGGAAGTAACATCTACGAGCCTGTGGAGGCTCCCTCTGGTGGACGTGAGACGTACTACGAAGATGAGGATGACGTGTACTGGGAAATTGACGAGGTTCCCGAAAATGGTCTGCGACCAGTCAAGCACGGGCGACCTCCTATGCCACCACCAAGACGCAAAAATCAAATGAAACAGGAACCTGAAAATGTCTTCACTCTTCCAGAAGATGAAACGGATAGCGTTTATCATGAACCTGATGAACTAAGGGGCAAAAATGATAGTGATGAAACGGATGGTGTTTATCATGAACCTGACGAAATAAGGGGCAAGAATGATAGTGATGATAACGAGGGGAAAGATGACTACCTTCTTCCAACCATGCCCACTCCATCAGATAAAAATAGGTACACAAACTCACCAATAGGTGGCGCTGATAAACAGTTTAATGAATCGTCACCAGATGGCAGCACTAAGCCAGGCAGGACAGAACAGACTCAAAGTAAAGCAGAAGCAGATGATGTGAATAGTAGTGTCAGAATAGTAGTTGAAAAAAGTGAAGATCTGAAAGATCAGTCCCTAATAGAACAATCTTATTATGAAAATTTTGAATCTGCCACTGAAGGTTCATCTAATGTTTCTGGTTATTTGGATAAGGGATCTGATGTGAATACTTACGAAAACTTTCAATCAAAAGATATTTCTGTGGACGATGTCGACGGATCCTCAGCTAAATCAGATAATGAGTACCTTTTACCAGATGCCTGGTCTGGTAATAATCAGTCTGCTGATGTCTCACTAGGTGGCAGCACAAGCTCTGATGCCCCACAACCTGCCGATACATCTTCCAATTTAGAAGTCACGACGCCAAGTTCCGAGCCTGGTTACATGAGCGTATGGGAGATGCGAAGTCTAAAGGAAAGTTCTCACCCCCAAGAAAAGGTGGCGCCACCTATCAAATCACCTTCCAGGCCTTTCTCGACGGTCAGCGCAGATGGTCACTATATTCCGATGTCCTGCACGTCGTCCAGTAGTAGTGGTAGTAGCAGCACAGGACATGGGGGAGAGCTGGGGACGCGGGACCCCCGACGGCTGGTGGAACTCGGTAGTAATCTCTCCATAGCGGAGGAGGATACGGACTCGTCTGCGCCGATGGAGCGGTCGTCATCGGAGGAGGAAATAGCCGAGGGAGTAATGGAGCACACCTACGAGGCAATAGAAAATGTAAGTGTGTATTCCCATGGTCATAAGATCTTCATTTGAACTATGGTTGTTTGTTCTTTCATGAATTTCATTCATTCATTCATTCATTCATTCATTCACTCATTCATTCATACATTCATTCATTCATTCATTCATACATTCATTCATTTATTACAATTTATGTATTCATTCATTCATTCATTTTTATTTTTGTATTTGTCCAAACATGCATTCTTCCTATTTCCACATGCAAGTGTCTCTGTATTATATGTTAACATGATCTTCTATTATATGATACTTGTTGCTTTGCAAAGTAGATGAAGTCATAACTTTAGGTCTTTCGGGTCTTTTAATTAGTTTAGTTTTCAATATGAAAAGTTAATAGTTCAGTTTTAATTTATGTGGGTTTCCGATAACTAACCTCTATTTAGTTATTTAGTTAGTATGGGTCATGCGAGTGAGTGTGCTGTAGTGTTAGGGTCATCAGACGCAACTGTACAACCATACTATAATCATACCCCTTTTGTTTACAATATCTATTTTCAAAATGAGGCCATCAAATTACAAACGTTGTGGGTCAATAACCTGGCCTGTGGTCTGGTTAAAAGTGTATATATACATCATCATCATCGTCATCGTCATCATCATCATTATCACTTTCAATGTGATCATCATCATTATTAATTCCACTATCAACACCAGCACCAACCTCTTATAACCTATGGTTATAGTGATGATGATGATATTCAGGAACATCACTCCTACCACTACTTCTACTACTACTACTACTACTACTACTACTACTACTACTACTACTACTACTACTACTACTACTACTACTTCTACTACTACTACTACTATTGCTACTACTACTACTACTACTACTACTACTACTACTCTCAATACTTCTTCTACTACTACTACTACTACCATACTATCACTACTACTTCTACGACTACTACTACTACTATACTACTATCACTACTTCTACTACTACTACTACTACTACTACTACTACTACCATACTATCACTACTACTACTACTACTACTACTACTACTACTACTACTACTACTACTACTACTACTACTACTACTACCGCAACTATTACTACTACTACTACTACTACTACTACTACTACTACTACTACTACTACTACTACTTCTTCTACTCTCTTTATATGTAACTACTGCTGTTATTGCTGCTGATTCTGCTGCTGCTGCTACTGCTACTACTACTACTACTACTACTACTACTACTACTACTACTACTACTACTACTACTACTACTACTACTGCTAGCAGGGACTTAGCCAGGACCCATCCTGCCTGTCTTTTGGACAGGAAGTTTCCTGAAAACCTCATTTTTGGACAGAAAAAAGATTCTATGAAGAATTTTCAATTGTGACTTTTTACTGCTACTGCTGCAGCTCTTTTTCTTTTTGTCAATTTTGCAATTGATGAAAATAAGATGAAAATCATGATGATTATGGTGATGATGTTGATAACAGTAGCAAAGATGAAAGTTGTAATCTTGATCAGGATGATGATGATTGATGATGAGAGAAACAATGGAGATTTTACACAAATGATATTAATAAACTTATTCATAGACATATTTTGAAAGTAGATCACACCACAATGAACGATGTATTGAGGCTATACCAACAGAATGTTTGTATTTACATGTGCATGTATGTTTGTGAGCAGCAAGTGGCCTTTGGATATAGTAGCTGACAAGTCTGTGTTATAACAATTAGCTGGTTTGTATGTATGTTATTAGTAGTATGTATGTATGTATGTGTGTGTGTGTATGTATGTATGTATGTATGTATGTAAGTATGTATGTATGTATGTATGTATGTATGTATGTATGTATTTATGTATGTATGTATGTGTGTGTGTGTAAGTATGTATGTATGTATGTGTGTGTGCATCTGTATGTGTGTGTGTGTGTGTGTGTATGTGTGTGTGTGTGTTATAACAACTAGTTGATACAATGTCCTGTGAATATGAATCACAATTTAGAGCATTTGGTATTAATTAGGTTTGCTAGTGGGCCATTTCCTCATTCCGTATCCATGTCATACTCATCCCTTTCCAGGGATGGACTTCAATCCCTTCTCGCTACACTGCCTTAACCCATTCATGCCTGTAGCATCCAAAATAAATTCCCAAACCATTTTAGTAGTATCGTTGTTCCCAGGTAATTTTTTAGAAAAAAATTGGAGGAGGGATAAGTTTTGAAATGATGAAAAGTGGATAAGCTAGGGGAATATTTTAAGTAGAAATGTTAATGAGAACACTATCAAAACAATCCTTCCAATGTTTTGTAAAATCATAGTATTTTTTGTAAAAAAAACAACTTGATAAGCTAAGAAAAAATTTAAGATGTCTTGTCTTCACTCATAAACCTACATTCTGTAGAACAGAAGATATTTCATGAAATTGCCTGAATGAACTTAGTTCTATATGTTCTTTGCAATTATTGTTGACTTTAAGATCAATAGCAATAGGAAATGTAACCAAGCGTAACTTGGTTAGTCAGAGAAATTGTCAACAAATTTCCGGTTGATTGGTTTTTAATCTTAGTTTTTCTTTTAACCCATTTATGCTTGAGAGTTTGCCAGGAAGTTTTTGTCTGGATTCTACAATATGATATCATGTATCCTTTAACCCATTAATGCACATGGTGGTAAAAACCAACCAGCCTGATGATTTTGAAGAAATCTTTTGAGTAAAAGCATAATTATCTAGGAGAATATTTGAAGGAGAAATAACTGTTCAAAAATCTAAAAAGGCAGCTACAGTAATGAATGGGTTAAAAATAATCACTTGCCAAGAAGCGTAAAATGATTTATTATGGATTATCCGCTATAATTATTACCAATGATGTACCAACTATTGACACGGGGTATTCATGTTTTCTCCCTTCTAGTCCAGTGCATTGTGACTGAAGGTAATCCAGTCTTTGTGTATACCCATCTTACCACTAACATTATACATTCATAGCATTACCTCTGTAACTGTACCCTCAACTGCAGATACAGGCTTTGTTTGGAGGTTGAACTACCGCTTTTTACCCTTTTTTGGGGGGCGGGGTTGATGAACATCCTTGATATAGTAGAACCTAAAGGAAGGGACCACTCCTATATTATAAACACTCACACCATAGTGGACATGTAAAGTCAGACCTATTAAACCCTTCCCATATATACTGTTGCCATACCCCCCTCCCCCCCCCCCCCCCACATCCAAAAATACAACCATCTCCAACAAACCTGTATCTGCACCTGAGAATCTTCTGTATTTTGTCACATGACCGATTTTTGTGGATTTTATTTTGCCAAGCATGTAACACACAGACACACATATTATATATAAGAATGTACAAATATTTTTTTATTTATTCAAATGCATGTCAACTATATTTTGGTAATCAATAATTCACTTTCACATTATTCACATTTTTATTTTTTGTGTATTTTTGAAGCATGCTAGGTAGTCAGCTTACATTATTGTATCCATAATGTAATTTTTTTTATAAATGGGGACCATATTTTTATTTTGGAAATGGGTCAGTTGGTCAATCACATATTTTTTATAACTCCATTTATTCTATTCGTGCCCAGGCTACCCAAAAGATCCAGCAATACTCAGTCTTGTGATATATTAAAAATGAAGGTCATATTTCAAAAATGTTTTCGGAAAACTTTCTTTCAGCGGAGATATAGCTATCTAATATAAAATATTTCTTAGACTCCCTGCCTTTTTGCACCAAATGACTTAGTCACCTGGACATTTTAGGGATAAATAAGTAAAAAAAGGAACACCTTGAATTGCACAGGAAGCAAAGAACTGAGGCATGCTATTTTTAGTAGTCAATTGCATTGTTCAGAACCGATGGTATTATTTTCATTAGGAATTTGAAGAAATATTCTGTTACCAACCAGAAAGTCTTATTTCAAATTATTTTAGTTTTGCTAGATTATATTTCAAAGTTACTCTCCTTCATTGGTGTTGTTCACAATTTCAAAAGCATGCACATAAAACACTTAGAAATTTAGAAATGGGCCCGCATAAATTAATCTAATATTTTAACCGGTTAAGTTAATATCTATCAACTTAGGTGTTCATTTACCTTTGTGTATTACTTCACAATTTTATTAAATCACATTTGACATATCATTATGAAAAGGTGTATACACTACACAAATTTATTCCATCACATTTGGTGTATCGTAATGAAATGGCATTACCTGGAATAAAATTTGCTTTCTAACATCTGCTTTGCACACACGATTACCAGGGCAGAATACATGATTTTCTCATTTTTTCCAGTCTAAATACTTAATTAGCAAAATATGTCAAGGAAAATTTGTTAGTTGTGTTCTAATTTAAATTCTCTCTAAAATGCTTCCATAAGATTCTTTTTTCTAAAAGATAGATCACCAAAGGAAATTTGCTCTTTTTTTGGCTGATTCGGTGACAAATGCACATTTTTTTTGCTACAATTGAAGCAGATGTATTGAAACCCTACTCAAAGGGTAGTTCCCGAACCCGGATCTCATCCCCCCCTTCCTTTATATCAAAATGGAGCTCTATTAATGACAAAACTATTTTCCACTTTTAGATAAAAAGAGAGACCTTCTTTTCAATCCATTTGATATTGTAAAATGAAACTCAAAATTTATTGTAATTTGCCAAGATAATAATATTTCTATTTTTGACCAATCAAAACTGACACTTTCATTTGGTGCGTACTTTGGCACGTTTGCGGAATGTTATCTTTGTGAAGTTTATTTCTATCAGGTTAACATCATAACATTTAGTATGCTTGAACCTTGAAATCCTCCCTCAACAGTGTGAACTTTGACCCCCTGCACCTGCTATGCGTTCATTACATGTTAACCCTTGCACTACCAATGATCCTTGCATAATCTGACAATTCACAACATATCTCTCAAATACCAAAATGATTTTAAAAAATATTGCAATGAAAGTATCAAGTACAGTACAAATCAATAAATTCTCTTTATTCATAGACACTATTTTTCATAAACCTATCACTTATTTGGAAATTTGTCAGATATTTTGTGTTCTCCGAGGGGAAGTTGGTTAATCATGGTGCACCATACCATCCTGCTTGAGCTCTGTGTGTTAGATAATAGCTAGTAGATAGATAGATAGAGGCGTTACAGTTACACACTGTGGAAATCCTCGTTGCCGTCATGTGACCGATGAGTACTAAATGTGACTTCCTCAACTTTAACGTTATATCGGAGGTTTCTCGACCGACAATTCTCACTTGCCATTCAGGATGTCCATGTTACTAAGTGATGAGATCGTAGATGCTTTAGAGGAGGTATTTGGTTCAGTCTTTGTTGGTTTTTTCAGTTTGTACATTTGTATTTTGTGTTAACCCATTCATGCATGTAGCAGTCATAAACAGTGGCTATTTTGTTGATTGCTTTTTTCGTGATGATTTGATTTTTGAATATATTTGAGGAGGATATGGTCATCAGAACCAAACCAACAACTCTCTTTCAAATATTTCACAAAATTATGCTTATTTCTGGAGACATTTTAATAATAATATAATATTGTCATTTGATATTGCGCCCTTTCCATATAAACATGCTCAAAGGCGCATTACATTCATTGTCAGAGGATAGATGTTGATATCCACATAGTTATTTGATAAATACATCTTTGAACAGATGTGTTTTCAATTGTCGTTTGAAGATTGCCACACTCCCAGCTGCCCGAATATTATTTGGGAGCTGATTCCATAGTTTTGGGGCACAGGCACTAAATGATCTGTCACCGTAGGTTTTCATGTTGGTTCTCGGCTCGCAGAGTAAGTTCTTGGATGTTGATCTTTTGACTAGTATTTTAACCCCACAGGACTCATGTCAAGGGGATATCTAGACACAAATGGGTTAACCCATTAATACTCACAGCGGCCAGATTTAGCCTGACAATTGTGATGAAATCTTGCATGCAAAAGCATAGTTAGGTAAATATTTGATGGAGAAATGTTAATGAAAACATTATCAACAACTCTCCTTCAAATATTTTGTAAAATCATTCTCGGTTACAAAGATATTATAAAAAGTATCATAGTTCCAGATGACAATTTCTTGAGGAGCTCTTAAGCATTAATGGGTTAATCCTTTCATGCTTATGATACTCAGATGACCCTGTGAGGATGAGCTTATCTTGAAAACCTTAGCAAACCTATTAACCTGTTCATACTAAGAGATCTCCTAGAAAGTATCGTCTGCTACTTTCATACTTTTCAAAATAACTTGGGAATAAAGCAAAAGTTTCACAAAATATTTGAAGGAGAGTTGTTGTTTGACTTCTTTTTAACATTTCTACTTCAACTATTTCCCCAAAAAACGCTTTTGTTAGAGAAATATTTCCAAAATTTTCAGGCCTGTTTTGGCCGCTCTGAGTGCTAATGGGTTAACCTGTTCATACTAAGAGTTATTTGAATGGACTAAACGAATGTACAAAATTTGTGTTTGAATAATAGCTTTTTCACAAGACACAGTTTCTTCCAAAAAGAAAATCATCCTTCAAATATATAGGAATATCCTTCTTAAGCCATTAAGGTCCAGAAAGACCTGACTATTTTGATGAAACGATTCCGCCAAAACCATATTTTGTAAAATACATGTACTTGAAGGAAAAATGGTCATCAGAACTCAACATACAACTCTCACCTTCAAATATTTTGCGAATAACTATTTCCTCATTAAGTAGTTTTCCAAAGTATTAAAGATCCAGATGATGGTTTATATAGGAAATTCTAGCCATGGTTAGTTTTATCCCATTTATATACTTAAACCATTCACACTCAGAGATCCTCTAGAAAGTATCGTCTGCTACTTTCATACTTTTCAAATTAACTTCGGAATAAAGCAAAAGTTCACAAAATAGTTGTTGTTGTTTGACTTCTCTTCAACATTTTACCTTCAATTATTTTCCAAAAAGTGCTTTTATTAGAAAAATATTTCCAAAATTGTCAGGCCTGTTTTGGCCGCTCTGAGCATTAATGGGTTAAGAGTTCCTACAGAAGTTGTCTTCTGGATCTGTGATACTTTTGATAATAACTTTGGAATTAAGAATGATTTTTCAAAATATTTGAAGGAGAGATGTTGGCAATGTTCTGAAAAACATTTGTCCTTCAAACTGATCTTCCCAACTTTGCTTTTGTATGCTAGATTTCATCAAAATTTACTGTCTGCTTCATGTCGCTGTGAGCATTAATGGGTTAAAGTAATTCCAAGCTTGTCGAGATATAAGCTAGATATTCTGAGCATGGATGAGTTAACGTATTAATGCTAAGAGCACCTGATAATTTTTATGAATTCTTTTAGGATAGAGCATGATTGGAAAAATGTTTGAATGAGAAATGATGAACAGATTTCCCAATAGTTATTTTGCAAAGTAATTGTAATGGTCTGAATTCCTAGGGAAGGTAAAATTTCCAAGAACTCATGGTAGTTCAGTGATTTATGGTAAGACTCATATGTCACTATTGTTATATTGTTGCATATGATTATGTACAATGTGGCTGACAGTGCATTTATTATAGGCATGTGTATATGTATGCATTTAAGTGTGTAGATTAGATTAGCTAAGCACAGAAAGCACAAATAAATGACACTTAATTGTTTAAACCCATCCATGCCTGGAGATCTTTCAGACAAGTATAGTTTCGACCTGAAATAACTTTGAAAATAACTTCGGTTATAGGCATAAATTTCCAAAATATTTGAACGAGAATTGTAAATCAAATTCTGAAGGACATTGCTACTTCAAATATTTTCTGAAAATTATTTATGTTGGAGAGATATCGCCAAAATATTTTGGCGGTTTTGGCTGCTACAGGCATGAAGGGGTTATGATTTTGCTAGGACTGGAGATTGACAGTTAACCGCTCATTAATGAAAGGTTTACCGTAAAAGAACTGTTTCAATGTGCAAAAGATTTGGATTTGCAACTCAAAAGAAAGCTTCAAGAAGTTTAATTACCTTTTTTTGATTTCTCTAAAAAAAATTCAACATTTTTCTGCAGCTGCAACTGGCTAGTTACAACTAAGCCACAATATGGTCAAAAAAAGTGACGAAAAAATCCAAATTCCAGTATTACACTCTGCAGCTGTACTAAAGATAAGGGTGAAGAGACAACCCAAAATGATGTCATCTGATGTCACAACCATCCCACTTCCTTGATGCCACCATTTTTGTTTTACTGAATTACTGAATTTCATTGTTGGGAAGTAGCTAAATATACATGTAGTTGCTTTGCAAAGTTTTGTAGTTTCATTTCGAGCAATTTCCTAAAATATTTGTATTTTAATTGAATAAGAGATGAAATAGCAAATTATTACCAAAGTACATGTATTTGAATTAGATATGCTATCCATTGATAAGGAAGAGTATTGTATCAATATTGTTATAAAAATTGTGGCTGATGAAACATGCATATTAGTATCCAGATAGCTCTGTGAGCCAATACATGAATGATATAAATATTTGAACATAGGTTGAAGTTTAAGGTACTCTTAAAAAGGAAGCGTTACAGCATTTTTTTTCGAGAATTATATTGAAATGTCACTATTGTTTTGGCGAGGCATTATTGTCTAATGCTTTCTTCGTATTTATGAAAGTGAAACAGTCTTAGCTTTAAATGATATATCTGTTACTTAATTGTAATCTTCGGTACAATTATTTCTCTTCATAAGTAGAAGAGTTATGCAGATTTTTTAGGCATTTGCCATAAAAGACTATAGATTTTATGACAGAACACACAATATTTGTATGATAGGCTATAACATTATAGTCCTGCATCTTTGGTGTAGTGTAATATTTTATAATATCTTTCAACGTTCATTACACAAGCATTTTCTCTTCAAACATAGAATATTTATTCTTTACTTTTATACAGACTAGTTCTATTCTAGAAAATTTCCATTCCTTCTCAGATAACCTTAGAATAATCCAAGGATAAAAAAGAGAGTTATGGTTCCTGTATGCTGTCTTTAAATTTCTTTTCACAGGTTCTACCTCCCAGAAAAAATTCTACAAAGAAAAGGGACAAAGTATTTGCAGTTGCGGAAGAGATTATGACCACAGAAAGATCCTTTATATATGTCTTAAAATTATTAAATGAGGTAAGTGTAAGATTCTGAACACTACTCATAAAAGATTTTTAACTTATTGAGGTGTTCAAATTAACTGATTTAATTGTCTTCATTGGACAGATTGCTAGTATGATTTCATTCAATCTCTGTAGGCCATTTATATCACTAATAAAGATAATACGCAGAAAAAATGTAAAATGAAGAATATAATACAAATATAGAATCAATCTATTATGTGCATTTGTATTGCTAGAAAAAAATACACAGAAAACTCGAGAATGAAAAAAAAATGATTAGAATATAGAATAAAAATGAAGCAGTGTTGGGGAAAAAAGGATAAAAGTTCACGAAACTTTATTTGATTAAAGAAAATGTTTTTAGTTCGATAAAAGAGAAAAGGTTTTCTCGAAACCTATCTTATCTTCCTGTCTCACTTCTTTTTGTTCTTGTTTCAGGACTTTCGTAATGCTGTAAATAATGCTTCAGAGAAATGCCAGAGAGAAGTTCTTCCCCAAAACATACTGAACCAGATCCTACGCCACCTTCCGCAACTGCAAAACTTCAACCAGGAACTACTGCACGACCTGGAGGATAGAATTAAAAATTGGTACGTAGAAAATGGGAGATAAGCGACATTCAGATTAAGCCCATCACATGGGCTATACTATGATAAGGCACATATGATATCTTGATAATTAATATATCATATATTAGTTTATTAGTGTATGTAAGTTATTTTTATAAGTGAATAAAAAAATATAACTTTTATAACTTTTTATAATTGATAATTTGTATATTAGTTAATTGGTATATATGTTTAAAAAAATCCTTTTTTAACTATATAAAAGAATTATAACATTTGATAACTCTTTATGACTAACATATTATATATTAGTTAATTAGTTTATATTAGTTAGTATATTAGTTATTAGTAAGATGACTAATATTTTGAGAAATATTTGATAGAGAGCTGTTGCTCCTGTTGGCCTGAACAATCT
>OZ012687.1:26506193-26540465 GCA_963942565.1 Maea johnstoni
AAATGGAAGATAAGCGACATTCAGATTAATCCCATCACATGGGCTATGCTATGATAAGGCACATATGATACCTTGATAATTGATATATCATACATGACATATATTATAGACTCGTGTGATTCCCATATGCCCATTTTCAAGCCAAACATGTATGGGCGCATGAATTGGTCCTGTGATGATTGTCTTTTGCTACCAGCATGTACGATGTGTAAATTATCACTATCACGATACCTGTACAAGCCTGTAATCATTTCAGGTGCCTTAAGCCAAGAAAAAAAATATTGTTTGTTTCCTGTAATGATCTTGAAAGAATAGGGTAGAATAGGTTTTTTTTTTTCATTTTTTTTTTGTCAAAAATGTGTGTTTTATGCATACTTTACGTTGATTGGGAGGGCGGAAAAAAATTAAGGGTAGGGATTTTTTGAATAAAAACTTGTTAGGGTAGGGTTACAGGAAACAAACAACTTTTTTTAGGCCTTATGGGCATGTTATTCAATTCCCATACAAGCATTTTCCACAAGCTTCTAGAACAGCATTTATACAAGCCTATGATATGGTGACCGTAAAAGCTTGTTATATACATAGTGTGGCATTTTCATAATACAATGGCTGTAGGAGAATGTCAACTTTTTCTCGTGTATCAATCAAGGTCTGTGTACTGCTCTTCCATATGTAAATAGATTCACAAATGTTAAAATTTATTTACAATTGTTATTTCAGGGATAAATGTAAAAAAGTTGCCGATATATTTGTGAAGAAGGGTCCATTCCTGAAGCTGTATACTCCCTACTTCAAGGACTTTGAGAGCTCCAGGGCTGTTTTAGAAGATGCCTGTGAGAGGTTTCCAGATTTTGCCAACATACTTGCCGAGTTTGAGGTGAGTATTGCACATGGCAGTCATTACTGTAATTTGCGCAATAATTGGTAATCAGAAAAAGAATTATTTCGGCTGATTTTTGGGGGTTAGCCGGTTCAAGAAAGATTTTCCAAAAAAGAGGTGGCTGGATCTTTAAACTGGCTGATTATTTGCCTGAACTATGGTAGTATTACTTTCCCAAACCAAATGTTGCTAATCCATTCATGCCCGTAGTGCCCAAAACCGCGTGACGGTTTTGAGAGCTCCTGGGCCACTTAAGAAAATGCCTGTGAGAAGTTTCCCGACTTAGCCAACACACTTGCTGAGTTAGAGGTGATTATTATATACGGCTGTCATTAGTATTATTGTCATGACTAAGGGTTAGTCAATAGGTTTCATCAGGCACTTCAGTCTTCACTATGTGGCATGAAATTATATAAAGGAAACACCAAAATAAAGGAACACTGGTAATTTCTATTGAGGTTTGACAAGTACAGATACCAACTGAAGGTACTTTCCCCCAAACTTAACCCTTCCAATGCTGAGGCTACTTTCGTCCAAAGCACAAGGATGCAAAGAATTTTGAAAATCATCCAAACCCTGTCATATTGGTATTCATTAGATAGCTCTCACTGAGTGCTCTCAGGGTTTCAGTCATTTTTCAGCTTTTTTTGCATTATTTTGTATTGGCTAAATTAACCCCCAGCAGCATAAGGGTTAAAGTTGATTTCATTTTTGTAAATTCAATTTTTCTTATTTTTAGATAAGTATTTGTATGCTTGAAGAAGCAAATATTTATTCACACTAAAGTATTGAAAAAGTAATGATTGTAAAAATGTCTATGATTTCTGTTGTAGGCCACGCCAGCTTGTAAATGCCTTGCAGTGAAACACTTCATGTTAAAACCCATACAGAGGATTCCCCAATATAAACTGCTCTTACAAAGTAAGTATCCATGTCTACCAATATCTTTTCTCTCTAGATGGTGCCATTTTCATATTTACAGATAATATTTTAAGATATTTCCTGCCTTGGTAAGCGAATTAGTGTTAAGATGGATGGAAGAACCAACTTAAGTGATGTGTTTGATCTTGTAAGGTGAGTCCAGGGACTTAGCCAGGACCCGTCCTGCCTGTCTTTTGGACAGGTAGTTTCCTAAAAACCTCCTGTTTGGACAGGCAAAAATTTCTATGAAGATTTTTCAATTTTGACTTTTAGGGTGTAATAACTAAATATTTTCCTAACAAGCCATCTTCTAGGACATAGATAAAGTGTAAATTGCCCTTTTTGACACAAAAGGCTATTAAATGTAGCTGGTATAAGGATTGTAAGTAGATTAGTAGCTAAATCTGGATGGGCAGAAATTTTGAAAATGCTGTTTTGGACAGGCATTTTTGAAATCCTGGCTAAGACCCTGAAGGTGACCATGTTGATCTGAGCAGAACTGAAACATATATTTGTGTATGTACATGTATTTGATCCAGTTCTGCAGTTCTGAGCTGTTAATATATAATTGTTCCTTCCTCCACAGGTTATTTGAAGCATCTTCCTGTAGACTCACCTGACTATCAAGACACACAAGGTAAGTCCAAGTTATCTCCTGAACTCACTCATGTTTGTCATGTAGAGGCACTGTGTAACTGGTTTTTTCTATAGGTATTTGATTTTTGCTGTAGCATTGTCACACCAGCATGGGACAGAGGTTTCATAACGTGCAAAAAACTGAATCGATCGAACACTCTTACAGACTGCATGGCCAGCAAGTCCATGAGACATTTACAAATAAATCATTTTATGCAGTCTTTGTTAAAAAGTGAACTTCATCATTTAAATGATGTTATCTATTGATCATGCGAGGTCTCCAGTATTGATTTGGGGCTAATATCATAATGCAAACTGATAAAATCTTTTAGAACCATTTGTCGCACTTTTGATACTGTGCTCCGTATCCGATCGTCTGTGCTCCAGGACTTGGACACCCCTGTCTGGTCTGTTTGTTACACCCTCAGTATTGTATTGTATTGTATTGTATGTTTATTGACTGTAATGATGTTGTGTGTATCCACAGTTGATGATTATCTGACCCTTGTCTGTACTTTGTCTTACAGAGGCGTTGAAGATTGTCTCGGCTGTCGCTAGTCACGCTAATGAACAGATGAGGCAAGGGGTGAGTATTTGTACTGTTCAGAATCATTTGAATGACAAGCAATTATGTCATTGTGTGATAAAACACTAATATCGGGATCAGGTATCCAAATAATGTTGCAATTAAAAAAAAAAATTCAACCAAAATGAAAAGGTTTGCACTAGATGGGTCAAAAAAGTCATTTTCTGCCTTGTTGAGGAATATTGGTTTTTGCACTGAATATATATGTCTGTATGTATGTTATTTTTGTAGGACAACTTCACCCAGCTTTTCCACATCCAGACACATCTCGTAGGGCAGTTTGAAGTTGTTAAACCTGGAAGGGTAAGCTCCTATTACATTCACTTCATTCACTGTATGCTATTTACAACTAGTCTGCCTTAGAACTAGAGGTATATACTGGTACTCGATATGATACCAAATACCGATAATGAATGGGATAAATATTGTAGCGAAATTAACATCTTTTAGTAGGGCTATCATTGATATCCATTTTTTTTTCTCCATTTCATTATTGACGTTATTTCTTTCAATGCCAATAATTTTCATTCGATTTTGGAAAACTGCATAAAGCATGAAATATTCACCATTGTCACATGTATCCCATTATATTTTTGCTGCAATGATCCTAAGATCCCTAAAATACAAAGACGATCAAGGTTTTCTCACAAATTTTTGAATGAAAATCTGAATTTCAAAATTCTTATCAGTGTTGGCTAAAAATGGCAAACAAATGATGACAATGCCCAAAAGACTAGTGATTCTTTTATTGTTTAGTTGACATAACAATTGACATAATATTTTTTTGATTATTCAGAAAAATTATTTAGGTTGATCGATTCTTCTCATATCAATTACACCCCTGCGTTTCAGTCACATATTTCTTGTTAAAATGCATTCGAAAGATGCTTGAAATTGAGCAGAAATTCAAAAACCGCTTGACAGAGAGTCTCAATGTGGTCATCCAATATTAAACTCTTACTCTATGATGAATAAAAATGTCCTGTTATGATATTTAAGTCCCAAGTATTAAGTGCAACTAGTTTGAATAAGGAGTGTGTTTCAAAATACCTCAGTTTTGCAAATTTTATTTCAGGTCCTTATTAAACAGGGTGAAATTCTCAAATTGTCCAGGAAAGAAATGCAAACGAGGATGTTCTTTTTGGTAAGTTCAAATATTGGTGGTTTTGGAAAAAAATAGTTTCTTATTATTCAGAAATAACAAACATTTTGAATTAAACTCTGCTTATCCACAATGAACAGAAAGAATTTTTTGACATATATTTATAGACTTTTAGGTGTTATCAGGCTTTAAGAGTAAGGCTAATTCAGGAGATTTTTGGCCACTATTAATTGCTATGGGTCTCTTGACTAATCTGACAGGGGTCTGTGTGGCCGCCATATATAAATATTACAATAATTAGTAATGATAATCAAGAGGGTCTTGATTTCTTATACATATTATACATATTATACTATGAAATATGATAACTGCTTCATATTATTTGAAGTAAATTATTCATGATTAGTCCTTTGGCTGGCTCTTTATATATAGGCCTGTAATCTTTAGACCCCTAGTTTTTCTAACAAAGGGTCTCAGTTTGTCCCTAATAAGTCACAGTTGACACATGTTATGATTCTTTTCAATTTTATGAAGTTATGTTAAGAAAGGAAGAACTTGAATTATACTCATTGATGTTTCAGTTGATGTGGCTATCAGCTTTTAATCGTAATTGACTAGCAGGATTAACCCCCTTTAATTCTTTCTATTGCTGTTTCAGATGAATGACGTCCTGCTTTACACTACTCCAAGCTTCCCTAACTATTGGCTGAATAATGCTATCCCTCTCAATGGGGTCAAGGTCAGTATGTATGTCAAGGTCATTTAGAATTGTTGTTGCTGCTGCTACAACTACTACTGCTACTACTACTACTACTACTACTACTACTACTACTACTACTACTACTACTGCTACTACTACGACTACGACTACTACTACTACTACTACTACTACTACTACTACTACTACTACTATTACTACTACTACTACTACTATTACTACTACCACTACTCTATATATTTTGCTATTGCTGTTATTGCTGCTGCTTCTACTGCTGCTACTACAACTACTACTACTACTACTACTACTACTACTGCTGCTGCTGCTGCTGCTGCTGCTGCTGCTGCTACTACTACTACTACTACTACTACTACTACTACTACTACTACTACTACTACTACTACTACTACTACTACTGCTACTACTACGACTACGACTACTACTACTACTACTACTACTACTACTACTACTACTACTACTACTACTACTATTACTACTACTACTACTACTATTACTACTACTACTACTCTATATATTTTGCTATTGCTGTTATTGCTGCTGCTTCTACTGCTGCTACTACAACTACTACTACTACTACTACTACTACTACTACTAGTACTACTACTACTACTACTACTACTACTACTACTACTACTCTATATATTTTGCTATTGCTGTTGCTTCTACTGCTGCTACTACAACTACTACTACTACTACTACTACTACTACTACTACTACTACTACTACTGCTACTGCTACTACTACTACTACTACTACTACTACTACTACTACTACTACTACTACTACTACTACTACTTTATCTTTATGGTTCCATTTAAGACATACTTTAGTCATGATTATATGGTGAATGAGTTTGCTATACTCAGTCCTCTCCCTCTATGTTGCAGGTTCGCATTCCGTCTCGTGAAGACGTATGTAATGAGTTTCACATCATCAGTACACAAAGGTCGCTCATCCTCTCAGGAAGGTAAGTAAAAAACACAAACATAAGCAAAATAATGTCCTTATGAAATACTTACAATTTGGAAATTAAAGAATCTTAATGTTGTAGATGTATGGTTATTTAACTTCTTTTTATTGGAATGCGTCTTTGAATGCATTTAGTTATGTTATAATATTATCTATAATTACTCACTATTTACTAATCTGGCCAATACAAAATGATGCAAAAACCTAACAAATGACTGAAACCCTCGCATATGGGCACTCATCTGAGAGTACTCAGCGAGTGCTTTCCAATGAATACCAACATGATAGGGTTTAAATGGGTATCGTAAATTTGCCTCCTTCTCCTTTGTACGAAAGTAGCCTCATTATTGGAAGGGGTAGATAGTGTATTGTTTGTTGTATTGTATCGTAGGTCTGGTGAGGAACGTGATGAGTGGATCGCGGCTCTCACGTCAGCCATAGAGGAACACAAGAAACGACAGCATAGCTTCCTCCCTCAAGCCGCACAGCAGGTGAGTGCACTGCCAATCTCGGAAGCCATGCAAAATTAGGGAATGGCACCTTTAAAATTTAAACCTATATGCTATAGCGGTGGCTAATTTGCTTATACAGAATGATGCAAAAAAAACTTAAATGATTGAAATCCTGGCACATGGTTACTCATCTGAGAGTACTTTATGAGAGCTATGCAATGGATACTGACATGACAGGGTTTAAACTGTTATCAACATTTTAATAGCCTCTGCATTGGAAGGGTTAATGATATGATACAATATTTATATTTCCTGAATGATTCAATACCTTAACAATATTTTTAACGATACTGCCTGCCTCCCGGGGACCAATTTTTGTTAAATTTAGTACTCTCAGCTTCATAATACTTGATAGCAAACAATATTATATAATTTTTGGATATGATACTTTTTCCCATTCAATATGGGTATTTGGTAGAGTATCGAGTACTGGTACCTATCCCTGGGCAAAATCAATTCAGGCCAGGTACTCATTGATGACATGCTGCTTGTGAAGATAAGAAAAGAAAGTCACTTTCAACTTCATTTTAGATTTTGAAAACTGTAGAGGGAAATAAACAATTCTTTTGACCCCAGTTTTATGTTGATATGACAAAATTTCATTGGAATCAATGTCATTTACTGACAATTATAAAATGCAGCCAACTTAAAGTTATGACAGAGTCTAGTGTATTGTTTAACCTGTTAGTGCTTGCAGCGGCCAAAAGCAATCTGACAACTTAAGTGAAATCTTTGAGGCTAAAGCAAAGTTAGGAAAATATTTGAAGGAGAAATGTTGATCAGAACACTACCATCAATTCTCTTTCAAATCTTTTGTATTAGAATGAATCTGTATTTCCAAATTATTGTCAAAAGTATTTTTGGTCCAGATGACAATTTCTAAAGTAAGTTAAACACCATGAATTGTTATTATTTTTTGTTGCTAGGTGATGGGGGAACCAGACAAGGATTTTAAGCTTGGCAGTAAGGCTCCGCTGTGGATCCCCGATGCTAGAGTTTCCATGTGTATGCGTTGCGCCACAGAGTTCACGATAACCTGGCGAAGACACCACTGTCGGGGCTGTGGAAAGGTAAGAAATAATGCATTGCTTACATTACACAAGTACAATACAGACATTTAATTACTGCACCAGTTGATGGAACGTCTGCCAATGCCTGGTTGTTCAAACACTCATAGTGAAACTGTCAAAAAAGCCAAGCTCATGAACGACCCACGAAGCTTGCAAATCAAAGCTACATTAATTTTTTAGGTCATCCATGCCCAGGAAATTGGGGGGCAATGGGGCATGCGGTGGTGTATCATGCCTAAGCTGCCCATGCATTTAGTGCAGTAATTAAATGTCGGCACTGCAGGTCCTCAGTGACTCCCCTAATACCCCAAACTAGGGCTTTAGTTGACATTCATTTCTTTTTGATTTGATTATTGACATTGTTTTACTCGATATCAATAATTTTGATTTAATGTTAAAGAACACCACAAAGCATGAAATATCATCATTTTTACATGTATCACATTATATGTTTGTTGCTAAGATCATAAAATTCCTACAATACAGAGACAATTAAAGTTTTCTCATAATTCTTTGGAGTGAAAACTATTAAAACTATTTTCATTTTCATAAAATCATTTTTCATAAAATAGCCTTATTATAGCATCATATTACTGCAAGATTTTAGTCCTGTGAATGAGGGTCATTTATTTGTGCGATTATTGTATAATTATAAATACAACATCGCTATTTATACCCAATATTTATGAGGGGGTAGGTTTTCTTTAATTTTCTGTCTTAACATGGGCGTTTTTTTCCAGGTTGTTTGTGGAAGTTGTTCTATGCATAAATTACCGTTGAGTTACCTGGACAATGCCCTAGGTAGGGTCTGTGATGACTGCTACAACACTCTAAATAAAGGTAGGTGGGATAAAAAGTTCTCAAAACCAGTTGGAATGCTGTCCACGTAGGAAACTTGCTTTCTTTATCTTCATACACTTCCAGAGTAGCAACAGGGGTATTGTTGGGAAAATACTCCAAGGAGAAATGTTGACCAGAAGCCAGCCCACAACTCACCTTTCAATATTCTTTGAATTTGTGCTATGAACAAATTCATGGATAGCTTCCAGTACTCAATATGATAAACAATACTGGTTTACGATTCCAAACAATTATCGTATCGAAATGGGAAGCATCATATTGTATCTTTTAACCCTTATGCTGCTGGTGCCTAATTTGGCCAATACAAAATGATGCAAAAAACCTGTAAAATGATAGAAACCCTGTCAAATGGGTTCTCATCTGAGAGTACTCAGTGAGAGCTATCCAATGGATACCAACATGACAGGGTTTAGATGGTTTTCAAAGATTTTGCTTTCTTGTGCTTTGGACGACAGTATAGTCTCAGTATTGGAAGGGTTAAGATTTGAAATGTGTTTAAAATTGACTGAATTGCTACCTGGAGGTCTCCGCACAAAGGAAGATTGCTATATATTAGCAAAATTTCCGAAGCTGACCGTGGTGATTTAACAAATTCGGTCTGTGGGGGGCAGGCAATTTTGTTAAAAGTATTGTTCAGGAAATATCAATATCAATATCGATATATATCAATATCAATATTTTATAGGCGCCAACCACTAATACACATAGGGTTGAAGTGTTTGTTAGTGAAGACATTTATGCGGCGGGTCAAATTTCATGAAAGTTTCGATACAACATTTCTTGTGTCAAAACCAATGCCCTCTATCATACTTGTGTCGATTATATGTTTTGCAGTCGCAAGATTTTGAATAGACGAAAATGAAAAAAATAATTTCAAATGCTATGCTTTCTCAACATAGATTGTTTCATTCATTTCTAGAGAGTACTCCTGCTGGCCGGGAAAGCATCTCGTCGCAAGATCTACCCGATGGATCTCCTCTGCGATCCTCCATCTTTAAAAAGTTTGACAGCATACTCAAGGGGGAATTCATACGGACATCCAAACAAATACCCTCAGTGTTGAAAGAGGTAAGTCCACCATAGCGTTTATACATGTATTTTGGAGGTATGTGTATTCTTGGTTATTGTAGCCTTTATCTGTGCAAATACTTAACCCTTATCATGCTGCTCGCTAATTTGGCCAATGGAAAATGATGCAAAAAACCTGCAAAAAGAGGTAAATCCTTGAAAATGGGTACTCATTTGAGAGTACTCGACGAGAGCTATCCAATGAATACCAATATGACAGGGTTCAGATGGTTTTCAGAAATCTTTGCCTCCAAGTGCTTTGGACGAACGTAGCCTCAGCATTGGAAGGGTTAATGAGAATGAATTTAATACTATTTTATTTCAATTATTAATTAATCATTCTAATTTTATGCCTCAGTGATATATAGATATATATATATCTATATATATATATATATATATATATATATATATATATATATATATATATATATATATATATATATATATATATTCACACACACACACATACATTTTAATTTTTTTTCTTGCTTGCACAGGTGAGTGCTAACGAGCAGGACTGTGACATCAGCGGCTATCTGGGAGTCATGAGGAATCGCAGGTGGCGCCGTTTCTGGTTCGTCCTAAAAGAGAAGGTTTTGTACACATTCAAGGCCAGTGAGGACCTAGCAGCATCAGAGAGCACCCCGGTGCTGGGCTACCACATACAAGCACTCACTACTGTAAGTTAAAAATATTCTATTTTCAAGAAAAGTACTGATTTTATATAAAAGGCAAAAATTGTCAATTGGAAAAAAGGTACTCATTATTGACAAACTCTTTTAATACAAAAAAGCATTCTTGACTTTATAAGTTGCATATAATTGTACTTACTACTTCCGTCACAAAAGGTTAACTTCACGCCATAGTGTTGTCCAATATACGGCTGTGCCATACGATTTATGATATATACATGACTCTGTAACTTTATATTGACATTTTGGAAAATGAATTAAAAATAATTAAAAAAAAAAAAAAGTTGCCAAAGGTATTCCCCCATTCTCTCTACCAACTTAGGGAATGGTACATTTAAAGTTCTTATCGCTTATGCTGCTGGAGGCTAATTTGCCCAATACAAAATTATGCGAAAAACCATAACAATGACTGAAACCCTGGCATATGGGTACTCATCTGAGAGTGAAACTTTAGTGATGTGAACACCTTGGGACCAGGGCAAAAGCGTTCACATTAGGGTGTGTTCACATCTCAGAGGTCTTTTCACAATGCAAAAGATACAAATGGGACTGGGAAGATGTGTTCGCATTTAGAGGTGTTCACATTTATGAGGTGTACACAATGATGGGTTTCACTGTTATGACTTGCTCTTTTCTAAACCCATTAACACTCAGAGTTTCTCTAGAGGGTATTGTCTGCTACTCATATAATTTTGAAAATAACTTTCGAATAAAGCATAAGTTCACAAAATATTTGAAGGAGAGTTGTTGTTTGGCTTCTGATGAACATTTCTCCTTCAAATATTTTCGAGAAAATGCCTTCTTAAATAAAATATTTCCAAAATCGTCAGACCTCTTTTGGCCTCTCTGAGTGTAGATGGGTTAACCAATCCACTATTCATTCACTCCCTGTTTATTTTTCAGTGGTTTGAAGGTGCCAATCCCGCCTTGCTGTTTAGTATCTACCACGACAACAGTCTCTCAGCTCAGGGAGGAAATGGACGAACCGTATTCCGCGCCGAATCCACAGAATCTAGGGATAGGTATGTGTCTTAACCCATTAACACTTAAGAGGTCCTCCAGCAAACGCCGTCTGGATCTATGATACTTTTGACAATAACTTTGTTATTGAGAATGGTTTGACAAAATATTTGAAGGAGAGTTTTAGGTAATGTTCTGATCTTCTATTGGTGCTTTTGCCTGCCAGATTTCACCACAACTGTCAGGCTGCTTTTGTCCACTGTGAGCATTGTCGGTAGTGTTCTGAATAACATTTCTCCTTCAAATATTTTCTTGACTTTCCCTTTGTCTGCAAGATTTTATCAAAATTGTCAGGCTGATTTTGGCTGCAGTGTTCATTAATGGGTTTAAATCACACAAAAACCCACCTGAGTTTTGGTTTTAAAATTTGAAAAAGTCAATTTTAAACAAGAAAGTCTAAATCTTTACTACAATTAATTACAGCTTTCTTTATTTTCTTTTAATTCACAACAGTGTTATTCCAATTTTGTCTTGATATGGCTGAAAAAAGTAAAAATATGTTTTTCTTCCTGAGTAGTCTGATGAAGCAGAAAAACGTTTGATTCCCGACCACAATATAAGATTTCAACATTTTTGTTTTCTATTTCGCCACCAGGTGGTTAGCCGCAATGAGAGAAGCCACGACTCCATGACGACAAGAAGGGGAACATCAATATCGTCATGGCAACATGTGCGTCACCATAGCAACAAAGTCACATTCCTCTGACTGAAATATACAAGATTTAGCTCTAACCATGGCGATGACGCAACATTCCATAGAAAAACAGAGAACATATATTTCTCAAGTAAGGCACTGAAAAGTTCCTTTCTCTGAAAAGATGGAGATTGTTTCTGTCACTGAAAAGATGGAGATTGTTTGCCTGTTAAAGATACAATGGCATATGGTGGAATAAAGATGTTGTGTGACAGTGAAGAATATCAATCTAAGATGAAAAAGGTCATGTGAAAGATAGTAACGAGGTCATGTGAGAGTGGGGGAGAATCATATGTTAAACTATAGAGGTCATCTAACAGGAGGAGAGTCATTTGTTAATCTAGAGAGGTCATGTGGATTGAATCAGTTGTGAATAGAGAGAAATGTCCTGTTTATCAATGAAATGTTACAGAAAGACAATTTATTCAACCTGTTGCTCCAAGAATGCACTCTTGATTGAAACAAATTACTGGCAGTGTTTTTTTCTATCTAGAGTGCGCAATTGCCCTGCGAGTAGGCAAACAAATTCAGGGAGATTTGGCTGAATTTTTTATCTTTCATCAATTTTTAACCTTATCATGCCCATAGTTCACATTGGAAAATGGTTGATCTGATACTTATGATATTTACATGGGAATAAAGCTATGATTAGCAAAACATCCAAAGATGAATTGTAGGCTGTCTTTCTATTGATATTTCACCATAAAATATTTCCCGAAATATGCTTCAGTAGGGAGATATTTTTTTTATTTAGTCAGGCTTTTTTGCTATATCAGATATAGATTTTGGTCATTTTGGCTGGTCCCAAGGTTGGCCAATTAAGAACCTCTGCTGTGTTTAGTTTAAATGCTGAACTTAGAATGACCTTGAACTCTTTGACCTCTGACCTTTGACCTTTTAAAGTCTTTTCTATCTACCAATTCATTATCCTGCATCAACTTGAACATTTTCAGAATATGGACTTCTCTGCAGATATTATAGTGTAATATTTTATAATGACATGTCTATATTGCATACATTCTTATATAAAAACATTAATCACACTAGCTGGTATTATAAAAATGATCTTAATGAAATAGATTAATGCATTTGACAGTCTTATACTAGCAATCTTTCAAGCTGGGCTTGTTTATAATGGGCAATTTATGCCTCTTTTCCATATTTTGAATGGATAATGAATGAATTTGTACATACACTGTATAAACAAAGTTTTTTATATGTTGACTTATGGCAACCTATTCACACATTAATCAATTAATTGCCTGAAGGATGAATTGTTTTCAAGGATGTATTTTTTCACAGATGTATTGTTGCGAACATATAAAGTATGTTTTCATAATGGTTATGTAAAGCGTTGTGAATAAATGCTATGTCAAAATACTTTTAGTATTATATGCTGTATCAAAATGCTTTTGAACATTGTTACCTTCACTAGATACACTAAAAAATTGTTAAAGGTACCTTAAATCTCTGCACTGTACGTTTTACCATTTTGTAATTATATCCATCAAAGTCTGCATTGTTTAAGATAGCTGGTTTTGTGTTGTTCCTTTATAGTACTCACGCCATTTTATTTGGCTTACTCAGAGAAAAACTTGTTAATTGATTTTATCTTAACCCTTATGCTGGGGATGGCTTATTTGGCCAATACAAAATGATGCAAAAAAATCTTAAAAAATGACTGACGCCCTGGCGCATGATACTTATCTGAGAGTACTCAGCAAGAGCTATCCGATGAATACCAACATGTCAGGGTTTAGCCTCCGCATTGGAAGGGTTTACTATCAAAATATTGTAATAACTTGTTTTGGATTCCTAAGGAAAGGTTCCATTCCAATAATTGCTAAAGAGTTATAGTAGTGGCTTAGTAGGGCGAGTAGACATAGGAAGCTACTTGCCCTACTCAAATTTCTACTAGCCCTTTGTCGTATTCATGGTCATAGCCAGCAAGGCTTCTGGGTGTCAATTGGACACAAAACCCCTGAAATCAGACATTAGGACTCACTAAAAAATCCCTGTAAGGAATTTCTAAAAACAAATTTCAATCAAATATATTTCTATGGTTGTAATCATGTAACCATCTTCCTTAAAAAAACGAATGCCCACAATTTTCACAATGGCCAATTTTGGACACCCTCTTTCAAATTCCCGGCTAAGTCTGGTCATATGACAATATAATTTAAGGATAAAATGAATAACTGAATGAAGGACGTAAAAGTTCAAATATCAAAATTCTCATTATTTCATAAATTCATTTTGCACCTGTTTTGCTAGTGTTTTAAGCATTTTTCTCCAATTCGTTTAGTCAGGTTGTGCAGTTATGACTTTTTTTAAGCCAGACAGGCCTTTCCAGCAATTGTACTCGCCTGGGCTGTTACGGCTGACATATTCTTAAAACCCCTGTAGTAGTTATGTTTGACTATATGGTTAATGTGGCAATAACTCTGATGAGATGTACTTTCATTGATGATATGTTGCTGTAAAAAAAATCCATAATAAAACCTGTGTATCAGTGCTCTTAAGAGAACTTGCCTAAGCCATTGATGAATCATGCATGACTGCTGGATATTAGGTTGAGATATTTAATTCCTGCACCATTCGACCAAACGTCTGCCAGTGCCTGGTTGTACAAACACCCGTTGATAGCATGTTAACAGAATAAGCCAAGCACATCAATGACCCATGTCGCTTGCGAATCAAAGCTGCGTTCAGTTGTGATGTCATCCATGCCCGGGAAACTGGGATGCAGTCACGTGTGCAGTGGTTTATAATGCCCAGGCTGTCCAGGCATTTAGTACAGGAATTACATGTCGGCACTGTATTATGAAATTCACTGCAGTCACACACACACACACACACACACACACACACAGTGACACACATACATACACTCACATGCATAAGTCTCACGTGTGTGCATGTACACATACATACACACCTGCATGCTCTTATAACACATCCCACTGTACATTTTAGGCAGAAAACTACTTATCAAGTATCAATAACAATATTTGAGAGAGATTATCTACATGTAGGCGTATAAGTAAATCATTGAGCATTTCAGTTATCAAATTATTATAAAAGTAAGTCATAAAGCACTGCAGCATTTATTCCATAATCTATCTTCACCTATACTTATTGACTAAAATACATTTTTTCTCGACTAAAGGAAAAATTGAGAACATATTTACATATGAATAGAACTAAGCACTGGTATCTAGAAGACGCAGTTGTTTACTATGCTATCTAATGTTTAAAGCCATTTATAGGTGGCAGCACTTGTTACACTACACTTTCTCCTCCAATAGAGGTCGCTAAGTATGAATTAGAGCCTCCTATACTAACGTGAGATTTGAAGTTCCTGGCATGAAGATACATTTTACAGTACGATATTCGCGATAAAGCGGTCTATATGAGTCTAGTTTTAAGTAAAACGAGATCTCGTGAGAGAATGACTTCAACACGGATATCAGCCAAGAGAATGAATTTGGAATTTAATTTTTCGTCACCTTTTCTGACATATTGCGGCTAAGTCGTGACAATCCAGTTGTAACTGGTGAAGGAAACCGGAGTACCCGTTTAAATGAAATTAATTGTTCAATCCAGATAAAAAAAAATGCGCATTTCATACATACAAATGTATACAGATATATTCTCGCAAGATTTTTGCCTTATATTGGACCAAATCCACACACTTCAATGCAACTTTTATATAGTAATAAGGCTTGTTAATACAAGCCAGAGTACTGGCAACACCCCCCCCCTGACATATGGTTACCGCAGTCCAGAGATCATTAACACTTAAGAGTTCCTCCAAAGATTGCCGTTTAGATCTATGTTACTTTTGACAATAACTTTGAAATTGAAAATGAATTTTTGCGCAATATTTGAAGGAGAGTTGTATGTGATGGTCTGAATTACCTTGGACCAAAATATGTGGTTGTTCATCTAAGGAATTACGTTTCTCCTTCAAATATTTTCCCAACCATGATTTTGCTTGAAAGATTTCATCAAAATTGTCAGACCTCTTTTGACCACTGTGAGCATTAATGGATTAATGACTAGGCTCTCGAATATACATATCTTCTCTTGGCTGCAAGCAGGGTTTATCAATTGGCCCTTTGTTGTGACTCCAGGGTGCAACATAGGTTCCAAAACATCACTTGCCAAGCGGGGAAAGCTGCCGCTAAAGTTTATCAGCCCCACCGGCACTTCCACTTGCCCCCACTCTGTTAATTAAAGGTGAGTTACTTTGCGAGGACTCTGCCCAGAGCATTACTTCCAGAGCGGGGCAAGTTAGGGTCTTGTTCGGCTTGCTCCGTTGCCATTTTTGCCGAATTCACCTGCAACTTACAACTGGACAAGTGGTTATGTTGCCCGCTGGACTCGTAAATCATGCGCATGTACCATAAATTTGTAACAGTATTGGCACAAATGTCGATTATCGGATTAGAACTCACTCAAAAGTCTGGGCACGACTTCGAGCCTAGGCATTGACAAGAACCACTCAAGAGGTGCGTTCCGCCCATATGCATGAGCAACCTCCTCATTATGTAAACAAATATGAGAGCCCTCATTGGACTTTGTCTTTGTCTTTGTTTAGACTATAATCGGCGAGTGTAGTTGTGTCCAGGGCTTTATAATGGGTCCTATGGTAATTGATCTGTGGCAACGAATCCATGCTCTCTTCATCTAAGGTGTTAGTAATCCCAGTCCAAAAATATCAATAACCCCCCTACCCACCCCCCCCCCCCCCCCCACTCACACATACGCATACACGGGGGGTACTCGATCAAGCACTTCCATATGCTTTTAATGCTTGACTGAGTGTAGCTACTGATCTATAGTGACACAAACGGGCTAATCCCTTAAACGCACAAAGGGTCACTCAGAAAGAATAGGTAAACAGGCAACAGTTTTGCGAGTTTCCACTCACCAACATTTCCGCATAACACGCACCCTTCGGCTAGTACAGTGCCGACATTTAATTCCTGCACTAAATGCGTGAGCACCTCGGGCATAATACGCAACCGCGCCCACGATCGCCACCCAGATTCCTGAGTATGGGTGCATTGATGGCCTCACAACTGAACGTACCTTTTATTCGCAAGCTACAGTGACGACATTTAGTTCCTGCACTAAATGCGTAGGCAGCCCGGGCATAATACACGACCATACATGTACGTTCGATTGCCACCCAGTTTCCTGGACATAGATGCAAAGATGACCTCAAAACATAACATAGCTTTGATTCGCAAGCTTTGCGTGTCATTGATGTGCTTGGACTTATTTCTTTGACATGATATCCATGGGTGTTTGTACAACCAGGCACTGGCAGACGTCCGGTCGATTAGTGCAGCAATTACATTTTTGTACTGCACTACCCACTTGAGATATGTGAACAGATTTCTAGCGCCCAGGGGTTAGCCGGTGGTTTGACATCGCCAATCCATTTTTTGTTGTATCATTTATTAACAACCGGCTAGCCACGATTTACTCTTAAATGGCAAAGATTGATGAAAAACATAATTCCACATACGTTCAAAACTGCTTATCAATTCAAATACGGAGTTATCATTTATAAGTGAGGCGTACACAGCGTCCGTGTCTGCCTGCCTAATTATTGCAATACAGCGCTTCCCTTTAGGTGGTCCATGCATTATTTTTCTGACTACATGCCCTTTATCTCACAACTGGAGTTCACCCTTCAAGATAGAGCCATACACTGTAACCCTGTATACCTGATCCGAGTGCCCCTCTGGGTGAGGCATACACAGATACAAACAACGCTACTCTGTGTGTCCATCCTTTATTTTGAATCCAGTCTTCCAGGCAACTATATGCTGCAACCTGCCAATCTCTCATTTCGAATCAGGAGTTTCCTTAAAGACAACTACACATGTATACTGCACCGTGCTGCGATCATCTCACCTGAGCCCGCAGTCCTCCTTTAAGGCAGCCACATACTAGTACTGCATCCTGTATTTCTGTCTTTTGGCTTACACCCAGAGTTACACCTTTCGTGTCTTTTCTAGATCCGAAACTCCTCGTTAAGTGATCTATGCACTGCAACACTGAATGTCTGTCTTGTCTCATAATTCGAATATGGCGTCGCCCTTTAAGTAAGTAATATTTCTTTAACTGAGCCATGTGCTACACCCCTGTAAATCTTTCTCGTTTATAGTTAATTCGAATCTGGAGTTGCCCTTTAAGTAAGTAAGTTCTCTTTAAATGAGCCCTGTAATGCAACCCTGTATGCCTGTCCTGTTTCATTTTTAATTCGAATATGAAGTCACCCTTTAGCGAAGTAATATCTCTTAAAGTGAGTCATATACTGCAACCCTGTAAAGCTGTCTAGTTTCGTCGTTAATTCGGACATGGAGTCGCCCTTTAAATAAGTAATATTTCTTTAAGTGAGCCATATCTTAGATGAGCAATATTGGTATTTGGCCATATGCTGCAACTCTGTAAACCTGTCTCGTTTCATAGTCAATTCAAATCTGAAGTCGCCCTTTAAGTACGTAATATCTAGAACCAATAACTAGATAACCTCTCTGGTCAAGCACTGCACCGCTGTAAGCCTATCCTTCCAATGCCTCTAACCTAAGTTTGTTATTGACCCCCCCCTTACCAAACCCTTGACTCTAAGTCTACTGATCTTTAGTCCCCTATAATGCATATGGTCTCTGCTTATAATACCCTTGCTCTAACCACCCGTACCCCTCCGGGCGGGTATGCAGAAACCCTACATGCGCTTGTCCACTAGACTTAGGCCAAGCTTTATAAATACGCGTTTATCAATCATAACTGTCTAAAAGCGTTCCCCTCAACCCTTCTATTGCTGAGACTATTTTCATCAAAGGCACAAGAACGTAGAAAATTTTGAAAACCATTAACACCCTGCCAGGTTGGTATTCATTGGAAAGCTCTTGCTGAGTCTGATCAGATGAGTACTCATTTGTCAGAGTTTCAGTCTTTTTTTTTCAGTTTTTCTTGCATCATTTGCATTGGCCAAGTAGCAAACAACACCCATAAAGCAGGGTTAGAGTTCAATAATGGTCTCTACAGAAAAGAAGGGGTTTCGGGCACCCAAGTAAATAACGAAAGATCGTGAAGACTTAGGAATCATTCTTGATATGCTTATGGAAATACATTGAGGTTGAAAATAAAAGTACGAAATTAATTTTTATGAGAGGGATCGTTTGCTGGATGATACATTCATAATCTTATGTTTTGTCTAGAACTAAGAAGTCTAGAACTAAGGGTTTGGTCGTCTAAGGTTTTGTCAAACAAAGCTTCTGTAAGGAAGACATTCCTGAGTTGCCCTTCTCTGTGGCCACACTGATAAATAAGCAGTGGTCTGGGATGAAAAACGAGGCAATTGTTCTGGCCTTAGCTAGTGTGTGATTCTACAGCTCCTTGGATACAACCTCAATTGACCACCAGTGCCCCACTGACCACGCCGATGGCCGGACACCCGCTGCCTAAAACAATAGAATACCTGGGACGAATCAGCATTACGTGACGTCAGCGGAGCAGGTATGGATGCCGATACATACACATTGGAGCTGAGGAGGAATTGATCCGTCTGTCTTACGCCTAGATACCTTGTAACGGTAGAATACCTGGGGTGGAGAGCTGGCAGTGTAGGAAGTGAACAGTGGTCAGTACGGACAGGGGTAGTATACGCTTAGATGAATTTTATTTATCTAAGGTATAAGTACGTTGAAGAGTGAGAACCAGTCCGTCCGTCTGAAAGTAACACCCTATCTTGGACTTACTTTTGTTCATCTAAGATCCTAGATATGGCTATGACCTTCTTTGTGGAGGAGAAACGTGTGAAGTGATGTTTGGGGTTCACCAACCCCTCCACATCGGAAATGCCCAGCTGAGCAAGACTCGGAGAAGAAGGTATTTTTTTATTTCTATGACCCCTGCATGTACTTGTATATATATATATATATATATATATATATATATATATATATATATATATATATATATATATATATATATATATATATATATATATATATATATATATATATATATATATATATATATATATATATATATATATATGTATATATATATATATATATATATATATATATATATATATATATATATATATATATATATATATATATATATATATATATATGTATATATATATATATATATACATGTATATGTGTGTGTGTGTGCGTGTGTGTGTGCAGTAAGTAGGTCGGTATAGTAGGCGTGGGCTCGAAACTGGAATGAAAACTATTTGAGGGAAAGTTGGTTTGGTTCTTTCAACATTTCATCTTAATCGCCGATCCGAAAATCGCCGACTACCTAAATAGCCGATCGCAAAAACAGCCGATGACACATTGGGCCCTCCTGAAATAAACCTAATTCAGAAATTGATTTTCACATTCTCCACATTTTAAGTGTCATAAACATTCTTTTTATGTATTCTGTGTTTCGATATATGTTTTTGTATAATTCTGAATGTTAATTCTAGACGTAATTGGGCCACAAAGCCAAAACATCCTACACTGGCTACAGTTATACTAGCACCTAGCTGTGCTGACTTTTCTTCTTGAAATAGTCTTTCATAAGTCCAAAATCAGTCCAATGATAGATGACATCCTTTAAAACCAATCCTAACTTTTTTTTATCACTTTCCACACTCTTATACACGGACACTAGGACTAATTGATTTATAACAAATAGGGCCCTTTTAACCATCAGTCTTTTACAAACGGCGATTTTGCGAACGGCGATTTCGGAATCGGCGATTTTGACCGTACACCTTTCCGTTGAAAGTATATGTAAATGAACCCCCTTTCTCCAAAAATCCTTATTCTTTTATGTTCCTTTTCTGTCTTTGTAAGTATCACTTTGTAAGATAGACGACGTGAGTAGTACTAGTAGCTCAACCTATCAGGAAAATCGGAGCAATCTCCATAAACCTTTCCTTGAAGTGCTATTAAAAATTGAATTGTCAGTCACGTGAATACTGTGATACACTTGAATAAACTTCGGAATAAATCTTAAATTACTAACTTTTAAAAGAAGACTTGTTATTTAAGTTCTTTTAATTCTTTTTGACTATTCTCCTTCAAGCAGAGAGATGTATTACATCCAAGTAATATACTTCCTTGCTTTAAGCAAGTTTCAGAAAGATACTTGTTAAAAGGTCCGCCAGTCTGTTTTGAGCTGCTGCCCGCATGGGTGGGTTTAACACGGTGGGGTTAATCCCCCAGGCCTAATCTTACCTAATGGATCTGGTGTCTGGCGCCAGCCTTTCAACCCATTCTAATCCACGCGGCTAACAGCCACAGCTTGTCAACTAGTGCAATCTCTAATATGTGCCCGCAACCTACAATAGTGTATGTCCAGGGACATGAATGAGGTTTTCGATTTTCGTCACTCTCTCAGCCATTTTAGGTGAACTAGCCAGTTGTAAAAGGCAATGGGAACCGGAGAACGGTTCTCCAACGGTTCAACCCAAAGAGAAACATCAGGTGACTGGTTACATTCTCGCATGCCGGCCTTGAGTCGGATTCGAACCTAACTTGTGGCGATAGACAGCGACCGTTATATTGGGCTGTGTACTATAGTAATGCATTCTAAATAAATCTTATTATTATATGACCACTGACCAATCTCTCTTATGATTGGTTAATTCAGGCTATGACCACTTCCTATACTAGGGAATATCTCCCAACCAGTCCATCAAAACAGTTGATGGACTGGCAATATTGACTGATCAGGCACACCATCCAATGAGAGTGCCAGGATAGTGACACACCTCCAGATTTCCAAAGCATGCCAACAGCCCATCAAATGGGCTGTGACATGACCGGCCACCATTTTGCCCCAAAGTAAGCCAAAATAAAAAAAAAATTTTAAAAAATTTAAAAAATTTAAAAAATGAAAAAAAAAAAAAAAAAAAATTTAATTAAAAAAATGAAAAATAAAAGATTTTTTTTTCAAAAATATAAATGAAAAATTCAAAAAATATATATATATTTTTTTTAAATATAATTTTTTTTTTTTTTTTAATTTTTAAAAAAATGAGGGAGGGATTTGATAAGATCTGAACTTTTCTAATTGAACATTTAAAAGCCAATAAGGGTGAATTAAGGCTTATTTTGAGGGTTTTGAAGTTTTAAAGATTATTTGCTTCAAAACGATGATTTATTATTGTATTAATAAGGATACCTGATAGTGGTAGTTTAATCAAAATGTTTCTTCTGTTTGATGTGTAATAAAGGCTTCCTCCATTTGTCAGTGGTCATATAATAAAACAAATATGTACTGATCCCTCGAGCAAATCAGGTTATATGGACCTCGGAAGAGCAATATTGCCCGCGGCCTTCGGCCTTGGGCAATATTGCTCTCCCTCGGTCCATATAACCTGATATTGCCCTCGGGATCAGTCCATATTTGTATAACATGTATCGACCGCAATCACTCTATCAATGTTTGCTAATTGAAATGGGGACGAGGAATCTGGAATTATCATACTAGGTATCACCAGCCAAAACTATCTGTAGTTAATGATATAAATCTGAATGTTGATCGAAGGGTGCTCATATATATATATATATATATATATATATATATATATATATATATATATATATATATATATATATATATATATATATATATATATATATATATATATATATATATATATATATATATATATATATATATATATATATATATATATATATATATATATATATATATATATATATATATATATATATATATATACTAGTATATATATATATACTAGTATATATATATATATATATATATATATATATATATATATATATATATATATATATATTTATATATATATATATATATATATATATATATATATATATATATATATATATATATATATATATATATATATACATGTATATATTATATATATGTATATATATATATATATATATATATATATATATATATATATATATATATATATATATATATATATATATATATATATATATATATTCTGATGAATGCAGTCATTACTTCAGAACTGACACTATTCGTACCATGAAGGGGATCGTTACCATGTAGTAGCTACCTGCTCATCAGTTATCGATCTTGATGACCTCGCGGACCCCCAGCAGTCCAGGCACTGGCGGGCCGTGGCGGGCGTCGTCAGGAAACGGAAATGCAGACATCGTCCCAGCAGGGAGCGTACCGGAAGTCTGGCTTGTACGGGCGGAAGTCAGCATGCCGGGAAGGGGAAGATGGTACAGGTGAAGCGACGGGTGAGTTAATCAACGACTGCTCACACAGCCCCTCACACGGGCAGAAGGGGGGAGGGTGTGCATAGAGCCAGAGTACGCGTGCTCATCCGACATGATGTATTTTGTATTTTCATTCTTTCATAAAGGCCCATTTTATCACTCTGGGGATCCTCCATGGCCTAGTTGTAACGATGCCTGGCTCCCAGGCGCGATTTCGTAGGTTTGGTTCTACGCTGTATCTCAGAGCGGTTTAGTCTGGTTGCTATATAAATGTGCGGCATCATGTAGGACTGTCTATGGTTCTTCTGCAACTGAAATACCCCGTGGAACTATTTGTGAAGAGAAGGAAATTTCTTGCCGGTTTTGGGTTTCTATCCCGTCTGGAGGTTTGACCTAAGTGTTCGGCTAGACGTACCTCAGATGCTGAAAGTGACGGAACCCCCAATTACTTCCCTCCATCCTTCTCTTGTGACAGTACACTGGTTGGTCGAAGTGATAATTTCTCCTCTTCTACTACTACTACTTCCCTAAGCGACTACTAGTACTAGTACTACCAGGGTTTCAACATCTCTGGCACTACTAATATTTCCCGAAGCGACAACTACTACTACTACTACTACTACTACTACTACTACTACTACTACTACTACTACTACTACTACTACTACTACCACCACCTAATGTATTAGGAACGGGTTGCAAGTAACATTGACCATCATCAGTTATGTTCAAAGTTTTCTGGCCATGCAAGATGTGTACAGGCTGGTCTGCAAACACGTTTAGTGCAATCATGCTTGATACAGTAGCGGGCTAGCGGGGAAAATCTCCTCGACCGGCTTAATCCAGCCATGCATGATTAGTTTTCACAGGAAAGTATCCCCTGCTATTATGAAACTTTTGGAAACGACTTATGAATTATGGATTCATTCTTGAATGTTATATGTGGGAGCTGTTTGTTAAACCCTGACAAATACCCGCCCCCTTTCAGATATCTTAAGAGTAAATTCTCTAGATAAAATAATCTTCCATTCATGGTTGGGCTTAGATGAATGGGTTGATTCAAATAATTGGCAGAGCACGCCCAGGATATATATATATATATCCATTCGCACACTTATCTCACGGATCTGAGCCAATTATTCCGAAATAATCAAGTACAGTAAAGTATAGGTTATTGGCTGTACCAAACGATACAACATATGCATAAACAAAAGAGAACATAAGTACGAGAAAAGTAAACTAAACTAACTTAAGAAGATGGATTGCAAAACAAGAACAAAGTGTGAAACCATGCTAAATTGGAGAGCGGATTTGATGGCTTCTTTGTAAAGTCTTTTTTTAGATTTGACATACCCTTTTGAATGTATGAATGTTCTGTCACTTTTTCAGTTTAGAATTCGCGGATTTGTGAAACGTCTGGCTAAGTTCCTGATCGTATTTTTCCGTCTGTTACGTCATCATGCTAATAGGTGAGAATGGTTAATCTTTATCGTAGCAACATATAATCTAGTATTATAAAGTATCTATAGAGAAATGGAAATGTGTATTCTAGGTTTATTCGATACAGTCATTCCATTTACATTTTCGATAGGCTTTGAGCAATTAGGGGGAGGAGGGGGGGGGGGTATTTCCCGATTAAGTTAGTTTGCTCACTTAGAATATGTAGTTAGTACACTAAGTTTAGTTTAGTCTGGACTAACTAGGACTATCATAACCATTCACAACCCATCTATTGCAACAATAACCATCTCAAGACACGAGGCACCTTCCAGCGCAACACCACCACCACTAACAACAATAACAACAACAACAGCAGCAACGATGACGGCAAAGGCAACAGCTGTGATACTATCATTAACAACAATACCAACTTCAAATTAAGGGCAACCGCCTCATCGATAACGTAGAGACAGAAGTTAAAAGAAGACACGATTTCAGGAACAATAACAGCAACAAAACAACAGCAGCAACAACATCAACACAAAGGGTGTCAGCAACGACAAATGCTACGCCACTTGTAACGAAAACAACACCAATAACGACAGCAACAACCCAAATGACAACAACAGCAATAACAACAATAAAACTAACACAACAATACAAAATACAAACAACATTAAAACAACAGCAGCAACTAAATGTACTGCAACAACAACAGATCAACATAAACACCACTACCAACCCCAACATCGAAATATTAATGGCAATCAATGGAATTACACACCCTCGATAAAAATTGAGTGCCTACAATAGAGTCGTTTTTCACAAATTTTGTAATCGTTTTAATACTTACGGACAAGGTAGATTTTCTAAAACATGCCGACGTTGTTAACACAGTTAGACGGATAATGCAATGACATTGAACCATCACATACGTTTGCTTATAAGCAAGAGAAGCACTGAATACACTTAAAATGGAAACAAGTGGCGCCGGCTTAGTTATGAAATGTCACCAAGATGTAATATCTGTTTGTTTGTAACATTATATTCAAATCATTTTTATTTCAGAGTAAACCTGGTGATGGAATCTTTAGATATTCTGGATGTAGTGGAATCAGCGGAATCGAGAACCAAAATCATGTTTGATAAAAGCGAATATAGGAGAAGCAATATGGTAAGCTTAAAGCTTAACATACAAATACTCACAATGACCAAAACAGCCTGACAATCTAATGAAATATTGCACGCAAAAGCATATTCAGGAAGACAGTTGATGGAGAAATGTTTATAACGACACTACTAACAACTCTTCATCAAATATGTTGTGATATCATTCTCAATTCCAAAATTACAGTTAAAAGTATCAGAGATCCAGGCGACAATTTCTGGAAGAACCCTTGAGCGTTAATGAGTAACATAGAATATTTTCAGACGGAACATATCTTCTGAATCTTATATTTCCCATACAGGCTAGGGTACCCCAGGGGACAGTGGAAATCTTACAGAGGAGATCTGAAGAGAGAGACAAGGAAGATATTCACAAGGTAAGACCAACACAAACAAATATGTCACCTCGCTAGACTGACGGGCCTGCCTCCATGGCCGAGCGGCCTAGGCCTATTGCAATACGCAATGGTAAATGTAGCTCGCTGTAGCTTATCCCTGCGAATCCTGTTTGTGAAAATATTGCCGCTGACAGGTCGGTGGTTATTTTTGGGTGCTTCAGATTTCTACACCTTTAACCAATGACTATAATGGCTAGTACGAGCTCATACTAGGATGGTATAAAAAAATGTCGATGAACATGGTCCAATTCCATCCATACAGTGCTATGAACCCAAATCGAACGCATTCGACTACAACAATTTTTTGATTTATTTTACTTTTTGAAAATAAAACGATTGGATCATAGAACGATAGATAGTAAGAGAAGATTCTTCTTCTTCTTCTTTATCTTCGTAGTAGTAGTAGTAGTAGTAGTAGTAGTAGTAGTAGTAGTAGTAGTAGTAGTAGTAGTAGTAGTAGTAGTAGTAGTAGTAGTAGTAGCAGCAGCAGCAGCAGCAGCAGCAGCAGCAGCAGCAGCAGCAGCAGCAGCAGCAGCAGCAGCAGCAGCAGTAGTAGTAGTAGTAGCAGTAGTGGTACTTTATCAAAATTATGATCGTCACCTTCATCATTGATATTATCGTGTTTATCATAATTTCATTAACACATTTCTATATTGTATTTCTTATTTTCCAGTTAAGGGTGTTTCTGTCAGGCTACAAGGCAGTCACGGAGTGTCCAGTGCGTATGCAGCGTATGATAGCACAGCGAGCCTGGTATGAAAGGTGAGATCCTCTTTCTACTTGTACTGGAGAAAAATACACGCTCGATACTATTAACAGTCAGCAGTGGTTCAAATGGTCGCTGTCTTTAATTGGTCTTAACTAACAAGTGAATTGTTTAAATAGGTACTGTAATGAAACATTTGCACATGACCTAGAGGTCAAGTGGTATTCTTTAACAGGTGGTCTCTCTAGCAGGTTTTACTGTATGTTGATATCCATCTACTCAGTAAAACTTACGATTAGCAGATACTATCGACCGATAGCTTACCTGCACATCTATACATATTCCTTTTTCCATTCCACTATAACGGTGATGGTATGATTATATCATCTTTCATCAAGCCAATGCACATATTCCTACTAGTATTACTTAATTTAATATTGCGTTATCTACGCTGCACACACACACACGCACACACACACACACACATATTTATACACATATTTATACATATATATATATATATATATATATATATATATATATATATATATATATATATATATATATATATATATATATATATATATATATATATATATATATATATATATATATATACATATATATACACACACATATATGTATATATAATGCCTTGCATTATGAGTGACAGCAGTTAAATTCTGTGTGTATTTCAGCTATCCTGCAAGAAAGGTTTTGGTGCAAGAGGGTCACACGCCTTTATACTATTACATCCTTCTGTCCGGGGCAGGTAAGACAATGTCTATTTGCAGGGTATCTCCAATTAACTTCAAGATATTTAGTTTGAAAATCGTCTGGAGGAATTAAGATAACTCAAAACTGACCATCGATGCCAATCACCTTCGACTGCTTATTATTTAATTTCAATTCTTAGCGAAAGGGGGCGCCGCTAGACCATTTTAGTCTTGTGTTAGTTGCTCCTGCGGTCAGTGAAATACATTAGCCTCAAGCATATGTGCATTGACCCGAAATATATCCCCTTTCATACGAGTTTCATCTTTTTTTCTTTTTTTGCACTCTGCACTCTTTAATCTGTATTTTGAAACGGATCTTTTAAACATCTGTTTGCATGTCGTCTGTAAAGGTTCATAATCCATTACGGTGCATACACAGATACATATGTTAGGGAATACGTTCAGAAACACCAGTTGGTTTCGCAGTGAATACGAAATGTATGACTCTGGCTGAAAGAGTTTGTTTGACCGCCTTTTTTGCATTCAATTAACAAATATATATGCTCCTGTATATCACAATCGATTGTTCACATTTTTGGTGGAACCATTCATATTTATATTCTAAGAGATCTGTGATGGACTATCGATGCTAGTAAGATACCCTGAAATTCAAAATCCTGAAATAGTACAAATGTATGAAAGTCTATAATAAGTGCTTTCATTATAAGCTACATTTAAGGCATTTACTTCCTGAACAAGTCGACCGACCTCTCACAGTGTCTGGTTGTACATTAACGCCCATGGATAAAATTGGTAGCAATCGGGCGTGCAGTCGTGTATTACGTCCGGTCTGCCCATGCTGATCCTGCAGGGATGATATGCCAATACTGTACCTGTTAATTCACCTCTATTACAACAACTGTTCGGCAAATTGAAGTAGCTCGTTCTCATTTCAGTTCTAGAGAGCCAGGTGGACCTGTCGACAGGCGAGAATAAAACCTCTACCTTCCGGTACCGCGGCAGTAACATTGGCTACCAAGCCTTTGTCAAAAGCTCCCCTCGGGATTCCACCATTATTACTATAGAATTCGTGGAACTGCTGGCCCTGACAGACCAGGATTTCATCGATATATTCATGTCTGGAGGACTCAAAAATCCACACGATCCATTTCTTAAGTAAGATTATGAGAGAAAAGTAGCGAGGTCGTCATTTTGTTTACATCGGTTTGCTGCATATGCCATTTGTTCAACGCGCCTCTCGCCGGAAGCGTAAAGCGGAAGCGCAAAAAACATCAAATGTATATATTTTAACCTACCTAAATGCTTTTTATTTGCTTCTAAAACAAACATACAGCATAACACATAAGAATCATGAAACAAAAGAATGTTGGTATGCGATGATAACTGTTTACAGTAGAAGGCTGCAGATACCATTATAGCAATCATGACGGCACAAAGTTACTGAGGGATTATTTGTCACTTTTAAATAAATGCTCTACGTACTATAATACAATACTATAATATAATGATGTTACAGATCAAGAACCAGACAATAAGTCTTTAGTTACAAAGGAAAACATGAGTAAACAATGGAATTTTACAAATACTAAAGTACTACTTTTATAAAAAGTAACTTCTTATATTGATTTCTAAGAACCTACTATCGAATTCATTGGTTACTTGAAGCAGTTATGTCAAATCAAATAACTTTAAGAAGGATACGGTAATATATTTTCCGTTTCTTCAAAAGATTTTACCTTGTACAATTTTTCTATAAAGATGTATTTTGAAACATTTTGTCAATGTTCAAATTCGTTTCTCATAAAGAGAAATCTGTAGCTCAATGAAACTATGTCTTTGAAGCAGTTCTGTCATTGAGGAACAAATTCGTTCGTACTTAAAGGGCAAATGCACCATCATAATGATTTAGGTTCAAAATGTGCCTATACGTGTCACCTTTCTAATAAGACCACCCGCAAGTCTGTCCTCCTCAGCACTCCTCAGATATGGCTTATGAAAGTTAGTAAAAAACTAGCCTGAGTCTGGGCATGGAGGCTGACATTGCAGGCCAATTAAGCCCAATTAAGCACAATCAGTGGTATGAAGTGACTGCCAGTGCTGCTTCTGATTGGTTGAGAGATATCAGTGGCTGCCACTGATATCTCTCAACCAATCAGAAGCAGGGCTGGCAGTCACTTCATAAGCACCACTTCTGATAATGGCAGCCTCTATACCCAGACTCAGGCTAGTTTTTTTACTAACTTTCATAAGCCATATCTGAGGAGTGCTGAGGAGGACAGACTTGCGGGTGGTCTTATTTGAAAGGTGACACATATAGGCACATTTTGAACCTAAATCATCATGATGGTGCATTTGCCCTTTAACTGGCTGGAGGTACGCTATGATACATATCGTTCTAACAACTGAACTCCGCTCCACTTAGCATTAATGGTAATCATGATAGGTACGTTTTCATTCATTTCAGAAATCTGGATTTTCTAAAAGGCTGGCCCCGTGAACTGATTCCTGTCAACCCAAAGAAAGCTCTGTCTACGTACTTCAGGTATGTAAATATGTGCGTACAGTGAAATCCCTCGAAGTGACCTTTCTCCTAAGTTGACCACTCTTCCCGATTAGTCATAGAGTAAAGATAACACCTTTATGTGCTGACCAGTTGTGGCCGATCCCATAGGTGGTCACTTTATTTGGGTACCACTCTATGTATGCACACACACACACAAACACACACACACACACACACACACACACACACACACATACACACACACACACAGCAGACACACACACACACACACACACACACACACACACACACACACACACACAAATATATAACGAAACAATGTATGCTCAGTAGTTGCCTTAGTGCTAAATTCGCCAATACATCATATGTGGTAAATAACCATTAAGTTATGCAGTTTGGAAACTACCACCTAGACTTGTACACTGTACACTGTTTCAGTCATACTCGATATTTTTGTGTTTTACAGAGCTGGTATGGTCCTGGAACATGATACTAATATCTCAAAATGGATATACATAATAAAGTCTGTAAGTACTTGTGTTTTTTACATCATATAGATAAAGCATATTTGTAGATGTTCTAATTCTCTAATCCTTTCTGCAACGTCACACATGCAAGCCCCACGACACAGTGCAATGACAATCAATACCTTGCCGGTGGCGTAGGAGGCTGCCCCGATAACCGAGTGGTTAAGGGTATTTTCCTTTTAGTGATTTACATGTGAATCTCATTATTCTTTCTCCTTTGGCATGTTTCTATATAGACTATGAATACGGCATATTATATTAATCACTTTTCAAAGTATTGTGCAATATCACACCATTAAACCAAATAACATGGTGCAAAAGCAACACTCTTACGTCGTTGGACAATATCATACAAATAGGGACCGAGGCCGAGGGTGATATCCAGCAATATTGACCCTGTGAGAGCGATAATGTCCTATGGACTATTACTTATTGGTAAATGCCATGTTCAAGTGTCTGCTCGGGTTTCAAGATCAAACATCCTTGTGGCATGAATATCCTAATCTAGCATGTTATTTAAAGGCACCATTTATGTTTTCTAGGGTAGCTGTTCACTAATGAAGAAATGCTATCCAGGAAATGTAGAGCGACAGAGAAGACCAAAGAAAGGTATGTGGACATAAACCTTACATTTAAGGTATTCTTTATGTTTCAAAAATATACATAGTATCACCAATCGACTATAGATTTCCTTATGACACATGTAATACACATGAAAAGACAAACTGGTAAGGAAATATATGTTCACTTAATTGCATACCATGTATATCAGCAGTTTAAGGCTGACGAACACTGAGCAAATCCGAAAATAACCCTGCACCAACTTGCAGACAGGTGGCACTTTGGAAATGGAGAGTGAAATATTTTCCTGTATATTTGCGGTCACGATCTATTGGTTATTGTAGTTAACATAATATATGCATTGAGAATTATGCGATTACCTGTGGTTTAACTACGGTACGATAATGAATATCTGCTTATAGATGCAATAAAATAATCTCTTTGAGAATTTGAGATAATCCTCAGAACGCACTTGGTATTTATTGGAAGGATGAGTCTCTCTCATCTATCGTCACCTTTTCCGCTATATCAATTAAATTCTGTTGGATCTGCATTATTTTTCCCATTTTCACACTAGAATTTTAAGGAATGAACAACTGTGATAAATTAGTACAGGAAACTACAAAAATCCTGAACCTCAATAATATTTCGGTCGAATTCCGAAACATAAGTTTATGCTTACTCGATAGATGGCGCCTTAGCCTATTTGTAAATTCAGTCATCATGTGTCATAAGGTGGCGCTATCTGGCGTGCGATATATCACCAGGTTTTACGGAGGCTTTACAATTATCAATATGATATAGTGAAAAGTGATACATGCACGCATGTATACATACATACATACATACATACAAACATTTTTACTTACATAAATACATGAACACACACACTAAATATATACATATATACACAAATTAAACGCATCTATATATATATATATATATATATATATATATATATATATATATATATATATATATATATATATATATATATATATATATTATATATATATATATATATTAGCATATGAACGTATGGACGGTTTTTACTAAGCTTATACACGGTAAATAGGTAATCGTAACGCACGTACTTACGCACACACACTTAAATACATACAGACACGCATACATACATACATACATACAAACGTACGTTCGTACATACATACCTACACACACCCACACACATACATACATACATACGTACATACATACATGAATGCATTGATACATACATGCAAAATACGATGATATTGAGCGTTTCATAATTTCTCATTACGAATAGCACCAAAATACGAAAATCCTGCGAAAGAAGCCTGCCTGGTTTAGGACATTCTGAGCAATTGAACCAGAGTCTTTTCCGCGTTTCACAGGCCTGTGTTTTCCCAGAAGGAGATTTATTAGCAGTATTCTTTGTTTGATTATAACTCTGTTAGCAGAGATATCATATGGCTACTTAGACAAATCCATTAGCAAACTCCTATTGATTTTAACAACATTTTTCTCTATTGCTGGCGGTTTCCCTGGAGGAACACTTGGTGTCGGCCATTAAACGCCAGCTTGCTTGCGGCTCACTGTTAGCTCGTCTCTATTCCAAAGAACATTGGAGGAAGTCATTTACGTCCTAAACTCTTCCAATGCTGAGGCTACTTTCATCCAGAGCACAAGATTATCGAAAACCACCTATACCCTGTCATGTTGGTATTCATTGGATAGCTCTCACTGAGTACTCTCATATGAGTACCCATGCGCCATGGTTTGTGTCATTTTTAGTTTTTTTGCATCATTTTGCATTGGCCAAATTAGTCAGCAGCAGCATAAGGGTTAATCTATCTACATGTAAGTCCATAGCCTAAAAACAGACTTTTTGTGACAACATTCTGACCAAAATATGTTGAGATATGTCAAACGAGAATGCCAATCAGATCCCAACCAGCATGTCTAGTAAAATATCCCCTGAATTAGTGGTATTTTTCAATCATTTTACATCTAGGCAATAACTCACAAATACAAGTATTACACTCGATCCTTTACCTGGACTTGCAGTGGTTAATATTACCCTTTATTATACCTCACGTGAAAATACTCTCATCCCATTGGATGAGAGCCATGTGTCAAGACTGCTAGCAACCTGTGTGTCTGTAGGTTCAGTGACAGCGGGCGCTACTCAAGGATTAGCGCCCGCCATCTCAAGTAGCTGTGAAATAGCAACCTACTGTTTCAAGATACCCCATACTGTGACGTCATACTTTCAAGATCCCCACATGTGGAAGTGAGCGAGCGGGGAAAGTAGGTCACTACTCACCGTGCGTGCAGAACTTACCTGGACCTAGCACATCGGCTACGCCACAGAATGTCGTTGTCGATTTCAATTTTGAAAATATTACCCCGATGGGGAATGATGATGTGCTAAGTGACGATGAACTTTTAAAGATATTAGAGTCACTGAAGGAATCACCCACCGAGGGACACAAGTCGTACAGCTCTGGCAGAGTGTTCTACAAACACTCCTACTTTTGATCTAAATGTGAATTCTAGCCAGAGACATATGATGTTCACACCAAATATCAGTAACTGTAACGTGACAATGAACTTTAATTATTATAAGTAATTACAGATGGTGGAATATATCCCATAGAAACACTTCTACTTTGATCTAAATGATTCTCCAGTGAGGGGTACATACCTATTCCATGATTAATTATGCCAGAATGGAATGGCTCCTGCTTTTGACAACCTGCCCAAGGAGGGTCTGAACTAGGACTGAGGAACTTTCTATTTTTCTGTAGATGTTTGAAAGCGATTAAATGTTTACTTTTGAAAATCTGATTATTGTTAGTTTGTCATGGATTTTGGGTGCCCAGGGGTGGGGTTGGGGTGTTGTTCGGTATAATAAAACAAATGTGACATCCCTGTGGGGTTGCTAACATGGTAGTCTACCCCTCGTGAGCATTGTCACCCTCGGGCTACGCCCTCGGGTGACAATGCTCACTCGGGGTAGACAACCATGTTAGCAACCCCGCAGGGATGTCATATTTGTATAATAACGAGGGCAATGCATATGCAGAGAAATACCATTTTAACCCACTAATGCCTAAGGGTTCCTTTACAAATTGTCGTCTGGATCTATGATACTTTTGACAATAACTTGGGAATTCACAACAATTCTACAGT